>OZ021700.1:17204935-17669935 GCA_963978495.1 Athalia circularis | reverse complement strand
GGATTACTGTTAGCTGGCTTTGGAGGAGGTGAATGCGTCGGCAGTAGTTGCTGCTGCTGCTGCTGCAGAACAGTGGTAGTATTCGTCGTTGAACTCAATGTAACCACAATGCTAGGGTTATCCAACTCGGTACCACCCTGACCCTCGTCCGCCGTCTCCTGGAACAAGCAGTGAGCCTCTATCAGACAGCTCTATCTTCGTAGTCAAACCATTAACCAAACGCAACAAAGAAACTGAACTTTATAGTCCCTAGCTGAACGACTTAAAGTCGAGTTGGAAAAGAATTCAATTCATGCATACTGTACAACAAGTTCAAGCGAAACGCCATTGCAATGTATATAGCGGCCATATAGACTAGAAATTCTATTTCAGAATTTTTGGATTTGAATTTTCGGATTTGAATAATTCATGGAAGAAGCAAGAAATCTACTTTGAAACTTGATGGAATCACATGGGAAAATGAAGTTCGGCTTACCGTAGCTGAACTGTCATAATCCTCTCTATTGGCTACTGGTGGTGGGCCACCTCCAGTAGACGGTTGTTGAGGAGTTACTATAGCTACCGGTGGTGGTACTAACGAGACAACTGCCATATCTGCAAGTTTTTCCGTATGTTTTGAATCTCCGGTCTGTTGTAGCGGCATCGGCAAGGACATGACAGTATTTGTCGTTACAACAACAGGCATACCGGCACTTGCAATCGTATTTGTCGGACTACCGGCACTTGCCGTGTCGCTCGAATCATGCACCTAAGAAACGTAATTTTTATGAGTTTATTGTAAAACCTCTGCCGTAAACGTTAACCAAACGACAAAAAAAAATCTTAATGTAATGCTAATAAAAAAATCAACAATCGTACGTATATAATACTCTACGTCAACGTATGCAGTCCCTAATTTCGAATAATTCTAAACCTAATTCTATAAAACGATAATGTATTGAAAAAACAAAAAACAATAAAGAAGAAGACAACTCACCGCCAATTCGTCGCAGCTACTTGTGCTACTTCCGCTCTCTTCTTCGTCTGTGAGACAAGGTCGCCTCTCTTCACCGAGTGTTTGATAATATTCCGCAACTAACTGATCGAGTCCCAATTTTTTCCGGTACGTTAAATAATAGTTTTTACACTGATGATTTGTTTTCCCAGATATCTGTTCGGACACCTTGGGCCAATTTGTACCGTGCTCGCGCAGAGCTCGTTTTAATTGCTCCAACTCTTCATCCGTCCATTGTCGCCCCGGACCATCCGCATCCTCGACATTGTCCGAACTCCCCGTGACATGAGGTGCCAAACGTCTCGATATTCGATTGAAACATGCCGAACAGCATTTCGTCACGTTACTTGGAATTTCTAAAAATATATTCAAACAAAGCTAGAGTATGGAACACGCTGCGATCGCAGGATACGGGTAATCGTGAGACTAGTTTCGTAAATAACGTTTCTTTAAAACGAATAAATTTTGTCAAATATTTGTATATAACTTACGAAATTCCTGTATGACCGGATCTCGAATCTCTGGCGGAAGATCATTCCATTTGGGTGGTAGAGCGCGGAGTCGCTTAACCCTAGTCTTCGAGTTCGAATTTGCATTATTCAAATTTGGGCAACCGGGCAGTGGACATGCGGTATAACGTCCGCGAACAACTTTGCATCTACAGGTATTACAAACACGAGCCCCAAGCGGAACTTGATCATCCCTCAATCCATACTGGGAAGCTTGACTTCTGGCCAACGCTCGACTTTGTCCTCCACCTTCGACCGTGGTTTGGCAGACAACACAATTGTGTGGTCCTAGCTGTCTCCCACCGTCTGCAACAGCATAAGGAAAATAAGAGAGCTGAATTAAATTATAGCAAAAAAGATTTGCTAATATGTATTCAGAAGCGTCGTTTGAATCGAAGAGATTCACTCGAATAAAATTCGACTATTTGAATTTAAATACCTTTCGTTTGCACTTTTCAGTTTTATTAACTTTTATACCAAAGCCTATTTCGCTCGCTTGTCGGACTTAACGTTAAACTTCACTAAAAATCTGTTCTATCTCTCGAATTTTTTAGTCCAAAATCTGATATTTTTGTTCGATTCGTCTTGAAGCCAGTACATCAAATATAGAAGTATATTGACCATATGATATGCACTTTACATTTGTGATGCTTATTTTTTAGTTATTAAAAGAGTTCACCCATGAAGTAAAAGCATTCTCCACATTTAGACTAATTGTAAGCGATACTGTCAAGAGTGAGGACGTACCGATGATAATGATGTCTAATACAGAATGATGAAAACAAAGAGATAAAACAATAACAGAAAAAAAGGACAAACCGATACTGTATCACGATATACGATATTATCTGTGCGTACACAACCGGTTAATGTTGTATCAATATCAAGGCCAATTATATTCACATCAAATTTGACGTCTATATGAATGGTCTGAGCCATCATACATATCATACCATATATATTTCCTATAGTCTTGTCCGGCCAAACTTACATCAGCTTACTCAGAAAGCTACATTTTTCAGGAATGGATGATAAATAACCACAATAATTAATTGGGGTTGCTATTTAGCCTAACTAGATAATTCAAAAAATAATTTTGCACATAACGAGTTTACGTAGCGTAGATGCACCAAAATGCAATAGCGCTTCAATTTCCTGTCGTTTTCTATGCTTCGTTGCAGCAGTCCCCGTGTAAGCATCATTATAGGCACGCGATGATCGCAACGGTCGAACGCAATAAAAAGATAAAAATCAAATAAAGTATAAAGTAGTCACATAGCATACATAGGTAGGCAGCGCGATCTTATCTAAAACCAATTGCGATACGCGACACTTTGCGAAGTGGCATTAAAATTTCAGAAATTAGCGTGACAATTATGACGAATAACAATATAAAAAAGAAACAAAAAAAAATCATAAAAATAACTGATAAATAAAACTAAATAATAAAATTACCATATCCGGATATCAAAATTTCATAAAACTTTTGACGTTTTCAAATCTCGGGTTGATCGTGATTTTTGATTAACTGTGATCGTGGACAAACATTGTCGTGATTTCGTTTTGTTTGTTTATTTTTTATTCTGAATTTCGTGAAAGGGGTTTGAAAAATTGTTTGCGTTTTTTTTGCAACACATTATTAATGGAAATGACATCTAGGTATTCGTCACATGATATGTTGGCTATAAGTTTTTACGTATAAATACCCATGTATAGTTATATTTTTAATAATATTAATCAAAATATAGCTGCAACATCGGATTTGGCGAATATAAACGCGAGTAGAAATTATCGAGCGAAGGGTTTATTTATTCATTACCTACAGCATTAAATAAATAGCGCTAATCAGAGCACCGTTAGCGTACAAAACGAATGGGAAACAGAATAATTACAGAGGGTCTGGTTAACTAATTAAGGGAGGCCAATTAAAAAGTTCTCGCTTGCTTGCCAATGTTCGGAGTTTCATTTTTATATATGCAAAAAGAGAATTAAAACCGAATTAATTAAAGTCGCGTACATTTAACCGTGAATATATAATCAAAACATGGCAATGTAATAGATCATTCATAAATTTTTACTCAAAAAATATAAAATAAAAATAATAATAAAAATGAAAAAAATTTATAAGACATTAAAATCCGATTTCAAGTCAGCAATCATCCCATCATATTCACTCGTTACGGAACTCAGAAAATCTTTTCACTAGTGTACGCTTATTATAGTGCATGGAAAAAAATGTAAAAATTTTCAATACCATCTTTTAATTCGACATAAAATTCCCAACAATATTGAGCGCCTCAGGATAAACGTCACGTGGAGCTTGTCAAGCACCGTTGCGGTTCGGATATCTCAAACCATTTGTACAAATTAGGGATGAAATTGAAGCACGGAGAATCCGAACAAAATGTATACCTATGTATGTCTCTCGAATGATGGGATATACGTATGTGTTACGTTCCATGACCATCAGCGTTTGCAGCGCGCAGCTGCATCGCGACACTGATTGACAGCCTTCTATTTCGGAACGGGACTACAATATGTATACGTTTATAATAACGATAAATTGAAAACCGCCCCCGATGCCTGTATGACGCCATCAAAGAAATTTCAGAAAAAAAACAACAAAAAAATTGAAAAAAAAGGAACAAAAAAAATTGGAGGTTCAGATGCGGGGAAAAATATAGTACAATGAAAATTAAATGAATGTTTTACAACAATAACGATGATAATGACGAAATGGGTAAAAGTCCGGTTAAAAGATAAACGCAGACAACTACGAGTGGTCGGAGATAGCGCTAATTAAGGTATGGTCGCTATATTAAGGTATAAACCACAGAGGGAAAATTAAGACTGGCTTTGAATGTTAAGTAACTTTTCTGGATTAGGTAAGTGTGAAATTAACCTTTTTTCTATGAATTGTCGAGTGTCTGGAGTTGAGATAGTATAATGTGAATAATGAAATGCTCGCGGTTAATTTAGATGATTAGCAAAATTATGAGAAAATTTTGGGAGCACAGCGAAACGGACCGAAAACAAACGGTTGACACTTTGTAATATGAACTCCGGTATTATAGTAACATGGTCTTTACACACTGCGTTAGAGCGTGGCAACGGAGACTCGGCAATATTTAATATCTGGGGATTATGTGTATCCATAGTACGTATAATGGTGAATTCTGGAATTTAGTTGACCTTTCAGCAAACCATGTAGCTGCGCTGTGCTATAAAGGATTCTCTTTGTTTGGCTGATTTCGCATTTACAACTCACGGTATATAACGGGTATTTCTGTACGGGTACTGACACGATATATACGCGTAAGTGGCGTGTATTATCTGCCTACATACGTGTACGTTATGCGAAGGGTGGTGGTGAGGGTTCGTTGATCGCGGTCCGAGTATCAAGTAGAAATACCTATAATACCTTGGAAAAGAGAGTTTTGATAATTAACGGTAAAGCGTTGGATTATGGTCGTATGGGATCTCTTGAGTGGATGAACCCGAAGGAGAAGGGCCGGCCTTAAAAAGCCGTAGGCCATAACCGGGCTTTTTATGTATTTATGAGATTTGTGTTGTGGGTTTTGCCGAGGCAAAGCAAAAATGATTAAAAGCAAACAAGCCGGCAGCACTCCAGACTACCCAGGTTAAACCCCGTAGATGATTCTCGAGATCGACGAGACCACCTCCAAGATGGAGTATACGTTTCTAGAATTTTCAAAAACCATTATCTCGCATATACGCTGTAAAAAAATGAAAAAAATCATGTGATATCCAGAGAATTTTCTGTCGACCACCGACGAGCGCATTTGCCGTCGATCGTTTTCAACTGATATCAAAAATATTTGTTGAATAAAAATTAATTACAAGGGTAAAAACGAATTATTTCGTAATTCGTATCAGGATTATAGTTCACCGCGAAGTTTGAACCGCGATGATCGAGAAAATGGTAGATAGATCCTTGAGGGTAAAGACATGTATATGTACATAAAATCCAACCTAACATAAATGTGCAGCATGATCGACGTGTGCAGGTGCAGAAGAGCGGCGTACTCCAAAGTGCGGTTGGTATTACGGTCGCGTTGTGTAAATAGCATCTGTCAATTTTACACATCCCCAGAGATTTTGGCTGAACCCCCTCTACATGGCGTAGTAGTGACTGTACATATGGATCATGAGAGGGTATCGTTTGTTCTGCATCTGTATGCGTTTGATAGTCGCAGGGAACATTTGGAAAATTTATATTTTTCGACACTGACAATGAGTATCGACGCAGCCCTTTCTCTCATTTTTTTGTTTTGAATCTATGTCTCTCATTATCTTTGACGTGGAATCGTGATTGACATTATCTTTTCATTCCGCGGTACGCGTGTCTCCGTTTTCTCATGCCATTATTGTTGACTGATTATAACTTCCTTCGAACACACAAGCAATAAAGTACAACGTCAGCAAAACCCGAATGGTATTGCCAGTCTAAAATGAACGGCCGCGAACGAATTTCCCGACACGCGGATAATACAACAAATGCATGAAAAATCATCAAGCAATGTAAAGTTGGTTCGAACATCGAAAAGATTGGATTTTTATGCGACTCCTGAGACCAAAAGTTGCATATTTTTCAAACTGGTTCCTACAGACTTTTGATCCCAGAAACTAGAATCCGTTGACTAAATTAAGCTACGACTAAAACTAATCGAGATATCCATTTTTTGGCTCCGAAAAGCGAAAGATCGACGATAACTCGATCATTTCAATCGATGGATCAATTTAGTTAACAGATATTTCGGATTCCTGAGATCAAAACACATAAGAATATCATAGCAAAGTCGAAAAAAAGAAATGTTGATTTTTGCCTCCAAAATCGAAAAGAATCTAAGGTTTCCTTTGAATTTTTTCCATTTTTGGGTCGAAAATTAAAAAAAAAATTTCCCATTATTTTGACGTTTTCTCATGTATTTTGATCTCAGAAACACGAATCTGTTGACTAAACAAGGCCACGACTAACGCCAATCGAGATATTTCCATTTCTCGGCTTATTTTAGAGTCGAAAAATTGGCGATAACTCGATCATTTCGATCGATTTAGTTGGTAGATTCGGGAAATTCTTCAAAATATGTAAACGAAAAATGGTAATATAGGTAACTGAGAACAAATGAAACCAAAGTAACAATACAATGAAGTGCAGCGCGCGCGAGCATTGCTGGTTTCTACCTATAGAATGTATGTTTGCGAAAATGATAGAACATACACTAGAACATGCGTTTATAAATATAGCACAATGTTAATTCAGAGACGCTTATTTCGTGATATCCCTATAGCATAATTATTATGTAAATAAGCGCGTTCGAATGCATGCGCCAAGAGTCGGTGTTTGCCTTCCTAAATCCAAACGTGCCCCGGTACCTGTGTATAACGCCGAGGCGCAGGTAGAGTAAAGGTATTAATTGGGATTAAGTAAATCAAGACACTAATTAGCTCCAGCCCAGCTCACCCCATCCCTTTCCATCCCATCTCCGTTTCCTCTTCGCTCTTCACTCTTCGCTCTCTGTTCGCTTCCTCGTTTCAATATTGCTGTGCGGGTTATGCTCTGCAGGTTCTACCGCCAACCTTTGCGAAATCCCCTCCCCCGATTATTCCACCACAACCATTGTACAGGGATAATTCGTCGTAATTGCTTGCAACAGTAGCGGAGACGATTTATTTTGTCAAATAGATGGAATAAACAGAAAACTGTGTTTATTCACTCGGAACGAATGTTGATCTTCAACGCTCGGAAATTCTATTTCACGTTTTTCATTTTTTTCTATTTCTGTTTCCTTTTTTTTTTGCAGTTCTCATTGCATTGTGGTTTTTACTAGACCAGGTTGCATGCATGGGCGAATTATTTCGAATGTATGTAAAGTGTGCGATGTCAAGATTTTTTATACACCAAATTATGTCCTGGCTCACAGCAAGAATTGCAAATGTCTTCGAAGTTAATAACACTGTCCTATCCTTACTGGCATTGATATAAATTAAGTGCCACTTAAAATGCGCGAACAAAGATGGAGGGAGGGGGATATTCATGTTAAAAGTATAAATAAACACTCGTTTAATCTAAAGAGGACGTGCGATGAAAAAAGATTGGTAATATGATGAGAGGAAAAGAGGAAGCGAGATAAAATGGGAAGCAGGGTCTCCAGAGAGTTGGGAAAATGTGGAGGGAGCAGCCCTGCGGAAGGAGGACGAGGGGTGAGTTCCTCGACCAAAGCTCTCCTTGTAATATCGCGAAAAGTGTTTGTTCAGCTCAGCCGAGGCTCTCCTTCGAAGCTTACTCGTGCTTCCAATGTTCAGCGATCTCCGTCCCTCAGGTGTTTTTTTTAAAAACCATAACTAGACAAGGTTAGACTCTCCCTCGGCAAGTGGAACTTATTATACGTACGTCTGCGTAAAGTTCAATAAATGATTTTTATAGAATGCACGATAATAAAACCCTATCGAAAATTCCCTTTCAACTATACGGTGACGCGAACCTACCAGATACGGCGATGATGTTGCAACGCGCGCAACGAACGCCCGGGGCGGCGATTTGCGTTTGTAAACAAACAACAGCTTTGGAGCGAAGCATCGCCGTCGCCGGTATCCAAACGGGGGTGACGATTACGTGCATTTCCCTTGAGACCGAAGCTTCAAACCTATGAAAACCCCCGTATCAGGTACTTCTCCATATCTCTGCAGCACTCCCTCTCGCAATTCTTTGTTGTTACATATAGCTATTGTTGTTGAACATTTTCATATTTCGTACGAAACATTCTTGTATATGTTATACGTGCCAACCGTAAAAAAATTAAACTAATCAACTGAAAAATAGAATTTACGGTCCTTCGTAATCGCTTTGATTACAGACGAATAATTATTTTGTAAATAACGTAATTAATAATCGCAAATAAAACATTATAATCTAAAATTCGAGTGATATTGAATCATATACGACTGTTATATAAGGATTGTACACTAGATTTGTTTGTAATCGATTTAATTTATTCATATGCGTATCTTTTACGCGATTATATTTACTCGTAGATCAAAAGGGTTCGGTTTTTCTACGCTATCTGAAATACCGTTTATTACTTATGAGGATGATGGTGAGTTGGAGAGTCTGGAATGTGGAATTCAGAGCGGTAGGTATAGGTATGTATGTATGTACGATGATCACACGTAAGTAGAATCATCTCGTTTCACCCACTCTTGCTTGTGCAACGTGATTAAAAAGCTCTGTCTGATTCATCCGGAGCCAAGGGAAGTGAAATTAATAAATCAGAAGGTCAATTCGACTGATTGTAATTTTCCGAGCCCAGGTATGAGGGATGAAGAATAATTTACGCTAAAACTGTATCTTGTGTTTTTTCTCTTTTGTTGAAGCATTATTATTACGAGAATGAGAAAAACAACCACCGTTGGAGAAATGAATATGCGGATACATATTTTCGATCATTTAATTATTCATTTATATTTTGTAAATTTGCAGGGCCTAATGTTTAAAAACCGAGAGTAATGAAGATTGCCGTTCAGTTAGTTCTCGTTTGCGATACGAAATGAAAATATCTTCTGTTTGCCAAGTGGCAAGAAGAAGCAAGAAGCTCGATTTACCTGGCTCGTTGGTTCGGGAAAAACGAGATTTGCTGTAGAGAAAATGATGGAAACGAAATGGAGACGAAATATAGAAACGAACCTCGGTATATATGCTCCTACCGACTGCTGCTTCAGGATAGCAAACCACGGCCCGCGGGAGACTCGACGCAACGTAAAATATGAATGATATCGCCCTATGCAATGCAAATAAAACGTAGAACCGTTGAAGGAACGAAAAACTCTTGACGTCCACGGTTAATTTGATGAAAAAACATCACAGGAACAGCCTGAGAAAGGCACGCGAGTCGCGCAGCAATCTGCATACGATCATATTCAAAAATAAAAAGATGTCACGTATATATACGTATGACATGGCTACATTTTTGCACCCCTCCCCCTCACGCTCCTCTGCGCACGAATTTTTCAACTGCAAACTTATACTTCATATAGGTATACATGAATTCCATAGCATTCATCCAGGGTACCGCTGATTGGGTAATTCTACAGGAGAGTTGATCTGGTGGAAACGGAAAAAGATGTAAATGAATAAATTTACTAGAAATTAAATTTCGTGGCGCTATATCGGGGTCAGAAAGTAGATCGAAGAAACAAATGAATAAATTGAATCTGCAGTCGAATTGACGGACTGTACAAGAAATCGATATAAAAATTTAATATAAAAATTCATTATAATTAGAGATAGCGTAAATTCATACTACTCGATGGCACGATATCCTATTTGTGGTGATATCGTGCAGGTATTACGCGAAAAATGACGCCCGTTGTTATCTAATATACAGGGTGCAATGTGGTGTTGGTATATGTGTGGATTCGATACATACTAGTTATATACATGGTACTGAAGAGTATTATTTGCGTTGAACTTTGAACGCTTTTAAGCGCAGCCGAAGACCATGTGGCTTCGAATCAGCCAATCTCCGGCTTTCGGGGGCGGTTCTCGTCGAGCTTTAGAGGTAGGGGGAGGATGGGGTAAGCACCCCCAGCAGTGAACGTTCCGTAACGTACTTCGGGCGTTCAAATCACAGACGTGCGGCATCGCGACGCTGTCATTAGCCGCTGCCTAACAGGTTCAATTTCACTTTGAAAATTTGTCATAGAAGGTGGAAGACCTTATTACTCGAGGGCTCATAGTTTTCGAATTTTTTACGCCCGTTTGACAGAGAATAATTTTGAAACATGCAGATTCAAGTTTCACTATTTCCGCGCGACTGCAGTGAAAATTAAAATATCCAGTGAAAAAATTACGCATCGAAAATAACCAAGATCCCTATCACCCGAAAGAAACTCGAAAAGTGTAGGGCTGTCATGTGACTGTTTGCATGTTGAAGGTCTCACGCAAGAACTCATTGAAAAATCGAAGGAAGCATCAGAAGAACAGCACACGCTATCGGCAGATTTTTGATTTTTTGGGCAACAGTTTGGAACACTCGCAACTTTATTTCAAAAGATCTGCCACGTCGACGTTTCAACAGCCCTTCATGACACAGCCTGATGGAAAGTACAACCACTGATAGGACAAAAATTAAGTATGCAAAATAATCACGAACACAAATATCGGCAAAGATCTGTTCAAGCGACGTGCATCTGCATTATTTTATAGACATCTGTCGGGAAGCGGGAAATAAAAATTCGATCGGCTAGTGATTAGAGTTTCGTTGAATGTTGAACAAAAACCTCGAAATAAATTCTTGCAAAGTTTACGAACAACGATAACTAGACGAAAAATGGTACACCGTCAAATATCCGGACCATTCAAACGAGTCTAATTTCATGTACTACTGTGAGACCAGATAAACAAATAAATAAACGCTCAAAGATGTACAGTTTGTACAGAGCATGGTTTGGCGGCGAGGGTTGCAGTTCTTTAGAAACGAGGTCGATGGGTCCCGTCAGCCCTGCGGTTGGCCTATCGCCACCAGACACCCTGATTAGAGTTGGAAACGACGGAGAGCATCAATTCGTGGCACACCGCAGCATCTTGGCTGCTCACAGCGGTTACCTGAAGGCGTTACTCGCAACCGCATCCAACGCTGCTTCAAGCAGCAGCACGATCAGTTCCAGCGTTGCATCTCTTTCCGTTTCGTCAGTCGGTAATAGCCACAAACAATACTTTCGACACTCGATTATCAAATTTCACGATCAATTGACCGATTGAAAAAAAACAAATAATCGTTCTCAGGTGGTGAAGCGTTCGCGCCTCTTTTGAACTACATGTATACCGGACGTCTAGAAGTTACTTTGGACAACATTTACAGCGTTTTGCTCGCAACGCATTTACTCCACATGCCAGGAGCCCTAGAACAGTGCAGAGCAGCCCTGTTAAAACTACGGGCCCCTCCAGCAACGTCCACTGGAGTTCTAAGACCTGTACCTAGCAGAGTCGTTGGTCCTCCTCTCTGTTGGCCACCTCCAACACTCTATTCAGCAGGACCTCTGCCTCTTCCTAATTTAGGAGTTCCAGCATCATGTTCTTTATCTAGAATGCCTAGTACACCGATCTCTCACGAATCGCATCCGATTGACTCGACGTACAAGTAAGCCAAAGCTACAAATTTTCGCAATTTTTTCATCATCTTTTTCCCCGCTCTCAACAACACTCTTTTCTTTTTTCCTCTAGCATGATTGAAAAATACGGATCACCGCGACCATCGACTTCTCAACAGCGTCCGCGTTCACCCGCAAGATCATCGAGTCCCGAAGCACCGGCAAAAAGCGACGCCAAGACGTCTCGACTCCAAAGATCACCCAGTCCAGCGGATAGCAGCGAACAAATATCCGTGACCGATTCGGAGCCACATCGCAGTAGAAAAATACAAAGACCGATGAGCACGGAGCAGGGAAATGGTTCGAACGTCCCGAACTCAAGCGTGATTATAGACATTGCTTGCTGCGATGGACCCGTCCGTTTTCATCGTGTATTAAACGAAAACTATTCGGCAAGTAACACCGGCGAACAGTCACGAGTATGCGAAATCGAAACGACATCCGAAAATGACGAGAACATTTGCGATGTAGAGGGAGAAGTAAGCCTTGAAAGTCCCGGTTTCGCGGTTCTTTCTGCCGGTAATAGCCCAAATGAAAGTGGTCATTACACTTGCGGATATTGCAGACATACTTTCAAGTCACAATATTGTTATCAGAAGCACGCTAGGCGACATTTACATCCCGCTAACGGCGACGGTCAGACGAGTGCAGTTCGCCGAAGAGAGGTACGTCTCCTGGATTTAAATGTTCAATACTACCCCTGCAAAATATGTGGCAGCAAATTTCCGAGCTATTATTTTGTTCATAAACACCGCAAACTGTGCCACGCAAATGAAGATAATCAGAGCGGTAGCGACGAACCGAATATCAACAATTCAACCAACGCTGCACAGACCCAATAATGAACTTAAGATATTATCAAATCAAAACGAGAAATGATCAGTGGTTAATTAATGTGATCTTTAAATTATTATTCGCCCGGTGTACTTGTCAGTTAAATAAACGGATGAAAACTCGTTCTCTAAATTTTCTTCAAAAATTATCTGGCGTTAGACCGATTGTTAGTCGACGTATGAAATTCCAAATCATGTATTGTTACAGGAAGGAGATATATATAGAAAACTTGACCGATATTACTCGAAATGAATTGCATTACCATATAACGGCCGAGGTATTGAATAATAGTATTGGTAATAATAAGTAATTACTGTGTACAGTCCTGTATTTATGGATAAAAAAATAAATTAAAAAAAAAAAAACGAGAACTACGCTGTCTACGAAGCGAGAGGACGACGGAAATGTTCGAGTATTTGCACTCCTCAAATCGTTGATTCATTCATTTCGGCCTGACGACATGTTCTTTAATTCATAATTGATGTCGACTGACACGCTAGCGAAACAAATGCGAATGAAAATGTACATAATTATTATGAAAGAAGGGGGTGATCGATTACAAAAAAAAATTAAATAAATAAATGAACAAATAACAAAACGAAAATTGAATCAAAAAAAAAAAGCTGCAGATGACGAACGCACAGCATTGCGGTATTAACGTGTCAGCGTCGCTCAAACACACGACAACTGACACCGGCTCAAAGAATAATCTCCCCGGACAATTACCGTGGAAACAGAATAAACTGTTATTTCCCGAATCAATAGTATCGTCACATACTCCGCATGGAATAATATCACGAATTACGAGTCGCCAATGTCGAATCAACTGACTGATTTTAGATAACATTTATCGGTAGCTCAATCAGTTTCAGAATGAATATCAGCTCGTGGAAAAATTGCGTGATGAATAATTCGGTAAACTTTTCCAACACGATTTCATGAAAATCGACATTTGATTCTGTTCAGACTTACCGATTGTTTCCATAGAGTGAACCGCTTCTTCGTCGCTGGTCTCCATCGGAGTCGCATGATTCTCCTTTTTCTTATCCTTAGTTCGACCCAGGTTACCTGCATTACCCGTACCGGGTTTCTTTTTTTCTTTGACATCAGTCTGCGACGATAGGATGCTGGGAGTAACAACGTTCATCGACGTTGGCAAAGCCGTCTTGCTGTCTGTTCTGTTAAATGAGATATTCATCCATGAATAAATGGTGTACATGATGGAAACAATAGATAATTGAAAGCGATAGTTAGTAATTAACATCTGTTTCGACATTTCGCTTGATAAACATAATAATATAATAGTTAGATTGTCTCAAAGACGACAAGTACACCTATTTCGCGGTAAAGTAAACTAGTTGAAATTTGTTGGATGTCAAAATCAATCAAAATATCAACGTTAACTAGAATGAAATCGCGAAGCTTGACTCAATTGAGATGATGGATATCGTTCAACAGCTTATGTAAACGTCAATCTGTTAGCCAGCAGCCAGTAACCAGTAACCATTGATTAGCATTACAATTTGCTAATGCCTTCTCATCGGGAATTACTCAGTTATAGACTTAGCTCTCAGATTGAATCGCCGACCAGAATTAGTAAACCAATTTTCATTGAAAATCCATCAGGTTATTAACTCTGACTTTTCCATTTGATATAGAAAATTTTCAAACATTGAATTTGCTGCATTGTAATCACTAAGCGAATATTCTAAAGGGGTTCTGGCTAGGATCAGAGGTGGGAGGGGTTTGTTTGGTCACCAGATATCTTCCGCCAAGTGATCATGCCCCAATCAATCAACCATTATACGCTTTCATTGCAACAGTCAAAATGAAATACTCCCTTCGTATTATCATTGCAAACGCGTTGCTGGGCGTTAGTTAAATTAAAATTCGTCAAAACACAATAACCGTAACTTTGTTTAAACTGCAAACATGTTCAATGTTTTTAGTAGTAATCAATGACAACAACAATTTCAATTAGCAATGAATACGTTCTGTCCCGCTTGATAATTCAAGCCGAATTGTATGCCGTTTCAATGCAATACGTTCTATAAAACGGACAAAAAAATGTAGATACCGACTATTGGTGCAATGGTTATTTATTTTAGTTACAATTCGCGGATCCGAGTTATTTTTGAAACTCTGTAATCCAGAGGACCAAAAAAATGTTCAACTTACGTGATTTTGGTGTCTTTTCCCGACGCGGTTTCCGAACTGGACTGTGATTCCTCTTTGATTTCTTTTATGAGACCTTCTTTACTATCTTTATTTTCTTTATTTGCATCTTTAGCATCTTTCGTACAACTCGTTATCGTGGTAGTAGCGACGCTCGTCGTGGCAGTAGTGGTAAGCGTATTAGTAGTCGTAGTCGATGTCGTTATGCTTGCATCCGCTAAAGTATTCGAAGTCGACGTACTCGAGGATGTCGCAGTAGCAGCAGCAGACGTACTAACCGTCGTAGCTGCCGTTGTTGTTGCTGTCGTGGTGGTACTTGTTGTACTCGTCGTCGCATTGGCTTGGGGGTTTTCCTGGGTTTTTTGTTGTTGTTCTCTTTGAAGCCTTGTCGTAACACCAGTCGAAAGAATATCTATTGACCCGATTCCCGAATTACTATTGTTCACCTGGAACACATACATCAAGAACGTATAAAAAAAGACCCGCGAACTGATTTTTTACTCGATGTGTTGTGATTATACTTAAATTTTAATTAATTTCTACGACATTTTTATTCGTCAGGCAATAGATTGAAGTAAAACGAACCTTGTTATTAGGATTATTTCTAGAGCTACGCGTACGTTGTCTGGACTTCCGTAGCAGTTGTTTGTAGTTTTCTGTCTTTTTAGTGAGATAATAGTGAAGCACGCAATCTGGTACATTTTTATGTTCTAGAGATTGAGCTATTGCTCCAAAGTTTTTAGGGTGTTGTAAGTATTTCTCCTTGAAAAGCTCGTGTTCCATAGGACCCCAGACATTTATCAGACGACGTTCGTTATGAAGAGCTTCAAGCTCCTCCGGTTGAAGAAGACCGTTGCGATTTTGGAAGGCGATTCGTCTTTGCTTGGTATCCAATAAGAGTGGAGGTATCACCGCATACGATCGCATCTTTATGTCTTCCATCTGTCGAACAATATCCAAGTTATAAAAACATATGAAGGCATGGCATTCCAAGAACCACTGATATCGTATTTTTTACAATAGAGATCAGTGCTAAAGACTCATTTTCACACACATCATTCCCATCGAATTTGTTCTTAATACGGTGACATAAAATTTTCGAAAGGTACATGACCCTCTGTTTATAATGTCGAAGCACTGGCAGAGCCATTCTCATCGTAACCAAGACTGGATAACCAACCCCTATGAAAAATCAATATCCACCACCAACCCTTAGTTAGTAACTCTGGATCATACAGATTCCAAGGATACCTACCGGGATGCAACGGCTCTCATTGTTCCCTTATTTTACGCTCGTTGGGTGAGTTAGATAACTCCTAATTTAAGTTGATGAAATATTAAAAAAATATAATACCTCTTGTTCCTGTAAGCCGTCCAAAATTTCTTCAAGATCTGCTTCACTCTTAATACGAGCTCCCACTCGATTGAACCGCTCCTTATCTTCCCTTTGCTTACGTAACTCAGGAAAGACTTTTTCAAAGAACTCGCGATTTTTACTTTCCTTAGTTTTTCTCTTCTGAGTTCCTTCTAGTCTGTCAACCTTACGATGCCATTCTTGAACCAAAGTCGCATACGTATGGGACTGTTGTCTGTGAAGGGAAGCACGTTCCGCATGCTCTCTCCTCAACCTTGCCACAAGCCTAGCTCTCATACACGCCTGATGCCTACTTTTATTCTCTTGGTATATCGGGATATCCGAAGGCTGGTTATACAGTGGCAGTTCAACCCTCGGACCCAATCTGTCCAGAAGACTATGAGCTTCTTGAGCTTTTTTCTGAAAAAATTATAATAATCCAAATATAATAACAAATTTCAGTTACTAAAATGATCAATCTCACGTTCTAATTACATAGATAAACCTTGAAACGCATTTGCATCAAGATACTAAGTACAAAGTAATTTCAATCTTCAATTCACAGAAGTTCACGTCATTCTATGGAATCTTGAATGGTGAGACAAAAAAGATAACTTGACGCATGAATCGGTCTCTCTGTTATCAATGAAATAAGCTTACTCTGTTCTCGGCATAAATCTTCTGAGCGAGAGACTGATGCTTAGGCTGTTGAGACTGTTCTTCGACCGGCCGCTTCAAGCCAGGAGGTTCGAGAGGTTTGTTCGCTGCCTCTTCAAGCTCCTGCTGTTTTTTCTTAAGCTTAATGATTTGGGACTCAGCTTTTGCTATCTCCCGATCGACTTTGGCTATTTGTTGCAGCAAATCATCCTTTGTACTCCTAAACTGCGCATCCTCCTGTGTACCAGGTTCTGGTAAAGTTGGTGAAATAGCCTCGGTTTGTGGCGTATATGCTCCTGCTGCCGGCTGCTTCTAAGACAAATCTTTCATATAGTAAAACACGACTGAAATAAAGTAACAAGGAATATTTCGCTCTGTATCATTCACCATCTTATCTCAATACTTTACTTTAAAAAAAATACTTTAAAAAAGTTTCCAAATTATTGTCAGAGTTCTGATGACCTAGATGTCCCCAAATTTTTTAAATATTTTCTCAAATGTTCATTTTAAGCATATGAAAACTGAAATAGAAAGTACGAAACTTCGGCCCTATTAAAGCATAAGTTAAACGCAAGGAACGAGGGGTGGATGTCAGACGCAATAAAAACAGTATAGAGAAAGAGCGTTGCTTTTGTGATAAAAGAATGCAGCAGCAGCATCAGCATCTGCGGGTGTTAGCCTGTGTGCAACGGAGAGAGCTTCTGGGCATTTTACAGGATGAGGAGAAAGAGGTGAATAAAAAGCGGTGAAAAAAATATTCGTAAGAAAGAACAGGATAGGAAGGAGTTTAGGGACAAGAGGCGAGAGGCGGGAGGTAGGAGAAGAAAGACCTTGAAAGTAGCTGGTAGTGCGTATGGTCCATCAGTCATAGTCATTGCTGCATATCCTCTCTTATCCCCCTTCCTAATCTGCTCTGTTCCGTTCACTGCAACGCTGCTGTGCCTAGTCAAGCTACAAAATTCAATATCTGCGCTTATATTTTGCATTGTGTTGGCAGCATTGAAGGATTAACTGAATTCTAGGATAGCACATGTGGCTATCATAAGGATACTTTTGGACTAGATGTCCTATTACCAAATCACAGACATGAAAATATTTGAGAAAAAAAGCAAAAAAAAAAAAAAATGTAATTTGCGTGTAGTATAATAATGAAAGAAGAAAATTATGTATCAAAGTTATATTTCAAAAATTAATTTCTGAACAAAGAGTCACTGTGGGCTTTATAAAAAGTTAATTTTAGCAAGCACGTATACATTAACTCGACTGTCTGACAGAAGGGGAAGTCAGGTTGGGTGAGAGGAGAACTGACAATTTAAAAAGTGTACAAAAAAAAAAAAAAAAAAAAAAAACTGTGACGACTGCTGTGTTTATTTAAAACCAGCAGCCGGTAAAACAATATTCATGCAATTATCCATCCTTCCATCAACATACCGCAGTATACCATTTTAACAGATATAAGATATGCATCATTTTCCGACACACTATAATCCGAGCACCATACTTCCTGTTCATTAACAACCATTGAATAGAAATAGTAGTGGACTCTCGGATTATTCGAGTCGAAACCGAAGACACACGTTGCCGAATGAAATGGTCAAAACGGAGCAACCGTTCGAAATAAAAATACATTACATAATCAAATGCAAGTGACGAGGAATTCTCTCTTCCTCTGTATCATAAATTTTAACTCTAAAACCCACCCTGGTATCTATCCTGAGGGGTTGCTGTAGCTGTATGTGTTCCTGTTTGATGCAAACGTCGGAATTCTGAGTTTGCATCGAGGACTGAGGCAGGCCCAATCGGATTTTTTTGAATGCAGGTCCATCCTGAAGAGTGGAAATGTCGACAGGTCTGGTGCAATATTGATTCGTTTGCACCGGCATGAGACCTCGTTGCGTCCTAGACCCGGCACCGTGATACTCCTGAGCAGCGGAAACCGGCGCAGGGGCAACAGACGACGGCGGAAGCAGAGATATCCGGGGTCGAGTACTCACAACGTAATCACCACCCCCATGGCCAACTCCAACCTGAGACACGGGGCTGCTGCTGACGCTGATGGCTACCCTCTCGTTCACCTGCGATAGTTAACAATAAAATAAATAAATGAAACCGATCAAATTAGATGATCGTTAAACGGTGCAGAGACAAATATGGGAAGTAATGGAATGGATTTCCAACAAGTTTTGCGCAAACTGTTCGAAGATTACGGATGTCAACTAAATTACGTTTATCAGAGTATAAATAAATGCTCATATAACGGATACGTTCGGCTGCGTTTATCAACTAGAAGGAATTATCAATATTATATATTGTAATACGTGCAGCACAGCATCTCGACTGGGTAAAGCTGTTAAAATCCCAACGCAAATAGAACGTCTTTCAACGGATTACGGAGAATCAAGTGGGTGTTATATTATAATGACGAATAACAGAATTTTAAATGTTGTTCCTCGTCGACCAGGTGCAACAAAGGTAGGCGCGCAGTGGGTGACGGCAACTTTCACTCGCCCACTCGGCCCTAGCAGTTCGAGGTGTTCAACAACTAACAACGCCTAACACCAATGGCCATCCGCACGATCGGTGGTATTTTCACAAGCAAATAATGCGTACAAACTGAAAAATCCACAGCTCCAATCCCATCATTCCATATCGGACGAGAAACTGATATACCTAACATGAAAATCCTAATCATTGAAAATATCTTGAAATAAGGTATTCCAGAAAGAGGGTAAACAAGACTGTTATTATATCCGTATTACATGCGATAAGCAGCGTAACGAGACCGAGAATGAGAATCACGTGCGACGAAACTGGAAAGGTGTAATAATGAGTATTGAACGTGTTAACGCGCGTTGTACGTATATCTGCCACATTGAAAACATTTAGGTGCGTTAGTACTAGTTATTTAATGAACTTTCATGTGGACTACGCTCGTGTAAGAAATTATCTACGCGACAAAAAAAGAAAAAAAGTCAAGGTCATTCGTTGAAGCCTTGCAATATAGTACACGAGATTCCAAGTTCTTTGAACGTATCTTCTCCCCTCCTTTTTTTTCTTTCCCTCCCTCTCTCTCTCCCCCCCTTTAATATCGCATTGGTAAATCATTTACCCACGTAACATTTTATGAACACACAACGTTGTCCATGGGACATATGTATACACAGAAATACACAAAGTGTGTCCATAAGCAAACGTAACTACGTCGTAACGTAATGACTCGTTATCGGTGCAATGATAGAGTTCCCCCTGCCGTTTTCCCATTCAGATGCTTTTACACATGGTGTATGTTTATATATAGATGTATTACAAGTACATGATGCATTCGAAATGGTACCCGTCATCGCGTCATGTTTACAGTTATAAATGAGTATAACGATATCGCCGGAATAATTGCTATCAAACGTTTTTTTCGTCATTTTTATACTGTTATTTATATTTTTTCATTTCTTTCAACCCGAGAGTTATAGTATGAGCCGTCAATATGCATGACAATGCCGAGATGAGAAGTTCCTATTTTGGCTGTGCATTATGTATGTACGGTCAGTTATCGATTATCGCATTTCGATTTACTCCCCGCTTCGATGGAATTTTTATGAATATTTCAATGTTCATTAGGAAACCCAATTTCCTTGTAGGAGCAAAAAGAGACTGTTGACGGTACACACGTTACGCACTTGTTTTTCACTTTTAGGAATCGATTTCAAGTTTTGATTCATTGAATTTTTGTTTTCCTTGTATCCACTCGAATGTGTTACTGAGTTCATTCGTTACGAAGGAGAATTCCCGGTATTATATTGATGTTCGTTGATCAGCGTGCATCATAGCGATATTCAAGAAAGTTGTTTCCAAGTTTTCTATACATAAAATGATTACTCATCACACATTTAATTGAGTAACGGTTATAATTGAATCATTGACTTATCTCATCCAAGATTCGAGACTTAATCCTAAACTATAGCTATACGTATATTATATGTACAATATTTACATGTATAAAAAGTTTCATTCCTACTCCACGTGGCAACGAATCAGTCTTTTCATGACGAAATAGAATCTCAAAATAAACGACGCTGCTACTTTGTTTATTAGACGAGGTGGATAATATATCTCAAGAATAATTTAATCGTAGTTTCGAAGCCGTTTATAGATTTGGTAAGAGGAGAACCTTAAGGATATATCCGTGCATACGTGCAACCATTGCAAACAAACATATCGCGTTACTTTTAATACGACGACCGAACGTCTCTTCGATTCAACGGTGCATATTGTACATCTGTACGTATATTTATGAATAAAACGAATTCTAAATGATTGACGATGGTACCGCTCCTCCCACGATCTGCAGTCTATATTAAATACATGTACCTTCATAATGAAATTTGACAATGCGAAAGGTTAATGAAAAGCCATTTTTAATACACCGTAACAGAAGGTTTCTTTGAAATTAAAAATGCTTCGACACGATTGAATTTCACATCCGTTAATTATACGGAAGAATTAATTTAGAGAGAAGAAGAAAAAATAATTTTTCTTATTGATTTCGCAAAGCATAGACCGATGGCTTGTACAGATAAATTTCTTAAAAAACACGAATTTAGAAATTCAGAGTTACAAAATCGATTCAATTTATAAGTATTTCTTAAAGTTGCGATATACGGTAACATCGCAATCGGTGGAGAATCCGTGTATAGCATCCCCTTAAATTTCAGGCAATTTTCGATGCCTTATACGATATAAAAATTCTCTTTGATCCAGCGACACTGTTCGGAGCCGTTGATCCTCGTCGCCGGTTGTATAAGGTCACTTACACTAGACGCTGCATTCCTGTAGGCTTCCCTGCTGTAGGCGGCGGCGGCCGCTGTCCCCGATTGTGGTAGGGGTGGTGGCGTCTGGTTGACGGGTGTCGACGGGGGAGGAGGATAAGGATGAACGTAACGGAGGTTCCCGGGTACAGCGACGTATCCTCCACCGGGATTACCTCCGCCACCTCCACTTCCTGGTGGACCAATCGCGCCGCCACCCCCGCCCGGTGGTCCTCCGGGACCCACGTAGGATCCTCCAGCCCTCGGTGACACAGGACTACTACCCTTGATGCTGATGTACTCCTGCGTCGATCTGATTTAAAAAGAAAATAGCTCGTTAATATAAAAATATTTTCCGCGCCGTAATAACGATAATAAATGAAATTTTGAAGATGTGAAAAATTCTTGTTATTCTCCCTTTACCCGTTGCGTATACCTATACGTGTTGTTGTTATATAAAAGTTTAAAAATTATTCAGGCTTCCGCGATACGACCGTTGTACGAACTTGTTTATCAACGGTTATTCTCGCTCGCGGTTATTTTGTAGAAAACCCTCGAGGCTCGACGTTGAATCAACATACTGTTGATACACCTATTTTATATTTATGTAGAAAATAGAAGGTGTGTTGGGCGTATCTATAATATACCTATAATCCTCGATTGCCGTCGATATTTTACTCGTGACGTGGTGGAAAGGAGATATGACGATTAATTTAAATCCGCGAATCATAAACCACTTACAACTATAGCTATTCAACTGAAATCCTCGCTGCTAAAATTAACCCCTGCAAGCTTTGTAATGTTTTAAAATATGCAGTTGATCTAAAAGCCTGATCTGTATGAAATTGGAACAAAAGTTCATTCCATATTCCGCACAGCAACGAGCGCCACAAATTTTTTACTATTCCATCGATAGTTCAAAATTTAATAAATGGCATTGTATCGTACATGGGAGTAATGAACGAATCGATACGATTTGATCGGCCACTGGCGAATCACGTATAAGTGCAATAATAGGTCAGGACCTTCCATTGGTTCAGAATTACAGTATTTGAAAAATTCATCACATATATCGTGCGAAGTTGTGATTTTACATTTTTCGGATATTGCGTTAAAAAAAAACCCGGCTTTCAAATTTAATGAAACGCCATCAAGCGCTCCAGACATACCTATATATCTACGTTATGCATACAACATCATCTGATACAGAAATTTAATGTTTGCAGTGGGTTACGACCGCGATTTCATAAATCCGTAACACCTATATGTACAGAAAAACATAAAACTATATCGCCGCATCATCAATGTAGAATAATGTCTGTGCACAATGCACGCTCTGTAACTCTCGAAATTACAAACCATATATACAAATAAACGTTTATATCGTCGACGATCTGGGTGGGCGTATATTAAAATTAAAAATATACAATTCATTTCACATCCAAGCGCGGGAAATTTCAATAATACAAATTATTTTTCGATAAAACCATATGATATGCGAACAAAAATAACAATAAAAAAAAATAGAAAAATCGACTAACCGGTTCAGATGAATTACCAATTCCAATACATATATAAACATATATCCTTGATTCCATTTCACACAAGATACGTATAAATGATTAATTAAATTGTCACAACTCTTTTCAATTTATAGAAAAAAATCGGTTGACATACAACGGTTTTTCCACGCATATAAAATCGGGACCTGCATACTCGTATATACAGTATATTTAGATATAATAACCCATCGCCACATACCTATACGGCTCATATATTTCCATCGCGTGACGTCATCCGCCGATTGCAAATAGTGTAGAGTACACACATATGTACATTGTAATACCTAACCTATCAATGAATGTGAATATGGGTGTATATCCTACAGCGTTATAAACTGAAAAAAAAACACGTCCCGATATAGGTCTGCATATATATTCGCCAATATAAACCGACCGCGGACCAAAGTCATTCTATATATATGTATATAATTACAAGCATTTAAGCAAAGCATAGAATATTAAACCAATTCCGAACACCTATATACGGATATACACATCCCCACACACGTGCATAAATAGATGTCTCATATCCCTAGTTATATACCTACATAGGGATTCCATTTAAACTTAAACTCTCGACCCAATGAACTTTCCAGCTATATACTTACACTGCAGTGCACAGATGCACGCCGCACACTAATATGTATACCTACATCTGGGCACATACCATATCTAGGTGTATGTATAGTTGGAATAGCTGCTGCAAAAACGTGCACCTTCCATGTATATCTATATAGCGGGGTACCCACAGAAGTAGGTATACAGCTGCAGCGCAGCGATTCTTATGCGTTCGAATTACAGGTGTCGAGCTAGATTCGAACAGAATAGAACCGTACAATGTATATATCAATACTTATGTAGAAAAATTATACATACACAAGTACATGCGGGTATGTATATAAGGTATATGATTTACGAATTTCAATGCTATATTCGTGATGAAAGGGACTCTATATATCACTGAACTTTGACGATCCTCAATGACGCGTGATTTTTTTTTATTTCGTGAATTCTCTCGATCGCATGTGTCAAAAATTATTTTATGATTTATGGATTCGAATGTATTTTATTGTGATTTATATCATTATCATTATTACTATCATGTTACTCCGATTTGCTCTGGGTATTCAAACAGGAAAAATCACTTGCATGAATACCTACTAAATATTTTTCTTCTTCATATCAATAAGATTTGCCAAATGCAGACATTCGATTTATCCATAGCATCAATAGTGTATGAAAAATCATCATTTATACAGCTCAATAATTTAGTGAACCGCAAACAAGGCGAGTTTCATTCAAAATGCATAGGTCAAGATGTTCCGCAGGAAGACGTATATATGTTAACAGAACTGATGAGATTCTAGTTTTCCAAAATAAGTTTTCATTTAATTTGGTTAAAATTTCTTCAATTAATGCTTCTTTTTCCGCACATCAATAGGACTCGTCGCACGGACAAGAAAATATGAGAACGAAATTTGGATGAAAATGGAACTGAGAAAAAAAAAGACTTAAAATTCCAGACGCTATAACTATATTACATACATGTTTATACCCCATTTCAAACTATATATATACTGAAGATATAAACCTGCATAGTTGTTCCCAAAAGATAAAATTTTTTTTTTTTTTGTTCCCATATTTATACGGGTCGGTATACAAACACTGTCAAATGCGATTGAAACCGAGGTGTTTCACTGCATTATTAACGAGATAGATTATAGATACATAATACAGGTTAGTGAAAAAAAAAAACAAAAAAAAAACCCACCATATATGTAAAAAATTTTCTTAACCGCAAACTAAAAAAAATGAAGCTCTCACTTGACATTTTTCTTGTACTTTAAATTTCAAAGATTCTTGTATTATATACGGATATAACATGCATCAACGAAATTGTAACCATGTACTTTATATTCTGGAATTATTCCGTGGGTGGAAATGGAATAATAAATAAAATGATCGAGTAATATGTAACGGATTAAATATCATACAAATATACCTATATACGTATATAATGTATGAATTAGACATAAATATTTTAGCATCTCGCAAACCTATACGTATATAAGTATGAGTATAATGTGCTATCTAATTACACAGCTGTGAGTGTTTGGATATATTAAGTTATTTGATGGATCGTACAGTGGAATGAACTATAACTCGTTATTATTCTCTAATAAAATATAATATGCATATAACGATCATAAATCACGGGGATTGCAACTGCTTTCTAATTACAAACGCGATTATCATTAAAAACATCGTCGCAGTATGTGTATTATGTGTACAGTACATACATTCGAGGTATGTAAAAACGCATCATACATATTTTATTATATACCTATATGTATATAATCAATGAATAGGTATAATATATAAACAGCAACTCAATTGTAGTTTCATCTGATTGACGACACTTAATTACTATGATCTGCCAGGCATAATATTAATATATGTGCATATATATACTATATGTATGAATATCTATGGGTAAATATTTAATAAATGTTGGAGCGTTTCGAGATCATTTTTCACTCAGAATCCCCAGAAAGTAATATACCTACAGCTGAAGCAAGAAGAGAACGGGGGGGGGGTGTCGGTTGAAAATTGAAGAAGTTGGTAGATAAAAATAATTTATAGCCGTATGTACCTACGTATATATATATCTCCACGAATACACATATATATGTGTACGTATACGGTGTAAGTATATAAAAAAAAAGAAATTAAGAATAATGCGAAAGAGACAAAATTTATTGCAAAAAAAAAAAAGAAAAATCAAAAAAAAACGACGGTCAAAATTCGTTTGAAATTATTCAGTCTTTCTATCTCCGGTGTGCATACCGCATGAAATGGTATAACGTGCAGCGTATATATGTGTATACGTAAGAATATATAAAAAATTTCGTAGATCTGTTGGCAAGACCACATATACGGATCTGGAAATGATTATATATGTATACGACTGCAGACTGTATGTGCATATAGATAGGACGCGATATGTATCAGATACAGGTACATATACGTATGTACATAATACATAGGAAAGTAGCAGCATCCCGAGGTTGCATCCGTAAAAACATATAGCCTATATCGCGGCCTAGAGCTGTGCAGGCTGGTCGACCTAACGGTAAAATTAAGATCGTCTAGACACTATATATAGAACTTTGAAGTTCAAACGTAGATAGCGTAGGGGATATCTACCTGTATATGCATCAAGTTCGTGAGTTCCGAGTTACCATTGATGTATGAGAATGGCTAGGATATAAATTATTACATATGGACAGAAGATATCCTGTAACCGATATGACGCGGAGTTTCCTGTGCGCAACGCTGCAGTAGGTATAGGCATACGTTTCTTTTTTCGCTCTCATTTTTTCCATCTCCATTATTCTTTAGGGACTGAAACTTTCACGATCAAGGAATCTATGAAACCATATTTAATTCCGTCCGAACGGAGTTCGACCTTTGAAAGGCGATATAATAATTCAAAAATTATCGTATATAGCTGTATAAGTTTCTTTTAATGGTATATAGGTATGTTGTATACGAGAATTATATGTACGAGGAAAGATCTTAAAGCGGAAGTACCAACAGGGTTCCCGGTTATATGGCTGCATAAAGTTTGTGAGGATGGAGCAGCAGCTACACACGTATGTGTGTATTATATCGGAGAGACCACCACATCGAGGTAGCCGTCGAGTCACCCGACAAGGAACGAACGAACTTCTAGCTCTTTCACGAAAAACACCCTCCGACGCAAGGGTTAGAGTGGGAACAGCGAGGGATCGAGGAGGGGAAATTAGAGGGGAGCACGAAACGGTGAAAACAAAAAAATAAATGAAAGAAGGAGGATAGTTGGATATTCTCCTCCCTGCGTGGAGGATCAGCTAGCTACGGGGATTTCCAGGTGGTTGCCGTGAGTTCTGCGCATCGCGTATATGTATGCATATAATAATAATGAAAATAATACAGGTAGGAGTAGGATTCACGAACACCCGGTAGAAGACCGACGCCAACACGCCGACGCTTCGACGGGTCAGAATTGAATCGAAAAGGACCAAGAAACCTTTTTATCCGTCACCATAGGAAGCGGTGGTGGTGGAAAACGTGGCGGGCGAGTAGGGGCGGAAATTTGAAGCCGAGAATCCGGAGTGGGGATTGTGGAATTGGGTAGCCAACGAGAACCTTCGATGAAAATACATCTCGCCGCTACCGGGGTCGCTATTGGTCGAACGCTGCATCCAAAATGGCGTCGATGTCTCGGCGCAGGCGTCGCAGGGCTCGGCTGTGGAAGAGGACTGACTGGTCCGCGACCGATTGAACGTCGCGGCGGATCTCTGGCGCAGGTGCAGCCGGCGGAGCCAGCCACTAGCTACAATCTTCGTTGTTTAGCTCCAACGATAGACCGCCGAACGTGGCGAGGAAGCCAAGGGGAGGAAAATACGAATCGAGGGGTCAACGCGATTCTTCCGTCGAGGGTGCCCTCTGGAGTGGGGATGGAATATGTGTCGGACGTCGCGCAAACGCGGTTTCAAGAAGTAACCGTAGATGCGACGGACCGCAGACGCCAGATGGACGCCCGCCACGTCGTAGCGAGTAACGTCTAGACGTTGTTTCCAACGCTTTTACTCTTCTTCGACGAACGAACTTCCGCCGCTAGTAGTTGGCTGTAACAAGGAATCCTTTCTTCGTTTACCTATATAGCATAACACTTATCCACGGAATATATCCGCAGCAACACGGCCCTTTTTCTCCGCGAACGCTCCGAGCTGTATACGGGGAGGGGATTTCAGCCGCGTGGGTAATCATCTTTTTCATTTCGGTTTTTTTTTTTTCGGGTTTCGTCCTCCCACTCGATATTCTTCTCTGGCAGGTCTTTCTTCCCGCGCGTATACAGCGATATTTATTTGTTTACCCCACTAGCTTTCCCGCGATCAGTTTTTCGCCGCAGCCATAAGAACGTATTCGGATCGAACTATATAACAATAAGTGTAACACGCCGTACAGCTGCAACGGCGCATGGCCAGAGTTCCGAGAGCGTTTATGATCGATATTTTTTACTCCGCATAAAATATGTATAATTCCTTTGAGATTTCAATTATGCACCGTCATGTCATGAGTCAAATTTTCAACGTTAAATGCAGCAAATTTTTCATACATACATACACACGTATTTTATTTCTCCTTCGCGGTATATACCTACATAAAAACATTGTACACCCGGGTTAGGTTGGTTCTGAATCGCTTCGCGGCCAAGCTCGTTTGGACAAATTTTCGTGGCCGGCCTAGCTACACGAAAAAGTTGTCCAAACGCGCGCTTGGCCGCGAAGCGATTCACAATCAACTTAACCGGGTGTACATATATACCTGTATTCTGCAGCGCGCGTTTGATAAATATGTAGGTATACGTAATGGATTCACGTTCGAATGTATAAGGCTGAATTCAATTAGAGTTTCGGGAAAATGATATTTGTACAATACAATCCGCGAACTAAATATATGTGTATGTATACCATGATCAAACTCTGGATTTTGTCAACATGCGGGTACATATTCGTCATTACTTATGTACGTAAATAGCGTAATTACGCATCGATGCCGATTATCGTTTAAAACCGGGTCCGAGCGTCTAAATATTCTAAAATATTTTCATCGATTATGGCGGATACGATACACATGCAACGCAAATACATGTGCACGAATACCGTAGCGCCAAAAATTATAGAGTGTATAGCGCGATCAATGCCCCGATAAAACTAAAGATAAAAATAAAAATAAACGCATCTAAAAGAAGAAAACCAATCATCGTATAGGTTATGTGTGGAGGAGCGAGAGAGAAGATACCGAACTGCGTTGGACGCACCGCGTGTCTGCTATCTATATACAAACGTACATAACTATTAATTATTTACTATATATATCTTCTATTTATATATTATACCTATGCTCTATAAAAGTATAAAAGTATGAGATAAACGTATTGACGCTTTTTTTTCACAAACACATTTTACATATCTATATCATCCCACCAATACCATACCCGCAGAGTACACATGTATATCTGTATGTGTAGAAATCACGAGAGTGTCAGATATATTTCTATACATTTCCAAATACATAAGGTATAGTTTTAGGCCTGCATAGCGTTGTTTGAAATTTACCGGATTTCTCAGCGACTTAAGAACGTCCGTCAACTATAAACTTCTCTCTCCCACCACAGCAACCCTTTGACTATATAGTTGCTACGGTGGGCTATTCCAGTTGGAAGTTAGTCCGGACATGATTTGCGGGCAGCTGGTGCAGCAGTCTTCTCTAGACCGATAGAATATATATATACTCGCGTTGTGTAAAGTGAATAGTTGTATACACACATGTAGCTTTGCAATGTACATACCCATATATACATTATGTCGTTTTGCGAAACGACTAAAACTCGGTCACCGTGATGCAGACGTACCAAGTACTTCAATCCGGATGTCGAACACTCCCCCTCCCCCCCCACCCTCTTACTTGCCCTTATACATAGATAACTATGAGCGGTGGTGTAGAATTTCTACATATATGCTTGTATACATAGTTTACGCATTTTACGTAAAATAAACCACGCATTGTCATCGATGTATATAATCTTTGATAAAACTGAAACTTATTGGTCAAATTTGAAAGGTATACCACACTGCAGGGTGACCAAAAACAAGAAGGAAAGTAAATATAGCTGTGATTTTTTTTCGATGAGAATTGAATGAATAAACAAAAGTAGTTTCTCTTTGAAAGCAAAAAAAAACTTTCGATCAGTTTATAGAATTTGAAAATCAGCCGTTTTTTGTTTGTTTTTTTTTTTTTTTTTTGTCTCGCACCACCCTGCGGTACATTATACCTGTGCATATACCAGCTCATTCGACTTAAATGCATACGTTATATGTACATATCAAGCGCATCGAAGAGAGGAATACGTGGGCATTCATGAACGGATATAATATGGATGGGGAGAGGAAGAGCAGGTCGGTTGTCGTGATTTTTGGTAATTTTCTGCTCCAACGATCTACGGAGTCGTTTGCCAGCCTACGGGCAGACATAGGGCTCCCATCAGGAACGTGATTATCGAAAATAACAACGGCAGCTACGAGACCGTCTGCCGGAAGCACCCTTTTCCCCCTTCTCAGGGTGGATAATTCCACCTGAAATGCCGCCGACCGCGTTAAAACGCTCCGCAGTAGCAGCTACGCTGTGGACCTATACGAGCCCTGAATAAGGTGTTCTATATAAGTATTGTGCGCACGCGTACGGTGCGTGTGTACACCTTGCGCTATGTATACGTGAACTTAAAGTCATGTATTTATAAAGGGAAAAGGTTCTTCGAGAAGTAAATCTATAAGACGCGTATATATTTACAATGAAGGGCCGTCTGCGCGATGGCATTTCAATTTTCTATACCATTGTTCTAATTGTTTCTTGAAAGTCGCGAAATAAATGGAAAAGAAAAATTTCACAAATTTCAAAACCGGAAAATATCAAAATTACCAGACGATCAATGCCGCTGCACGGGTGCTCGCCATCGAAAACAAGTAAATAGCGTTCTATTCGACTGTACATGCATATACATATGTATATATATGTATATCGTTCTCTAGTCAACCGCAAATTGTCGTCTTTTGTAGAGCCAGGTTCGTAGTATGCACATAAATGTTCATAGCCCGTGAATATATGTGGGCGTTGATGATGGACATGAATAAAGGTTTTCGGAAAGCCATCAAAATCGTCGGATAGAAGTTGATAACGCGTTTGAATTTTAGTCACTTTTGCATCATCGAGGACGAATACTCGAATTACAGTTACGGTGTAGGTCGAGGTACGGATATATAATATCTACTCATCCGCGCGACATATGAAAAAGAAAAAAAGAGAACAAAAACTGTCTGCTGTGTAATATTATTATTATTAAGAATCATATTGTAGGAGGAATGACGTGTACCGAATCGCAATTTCGACACATCTGCAGGGAACGGGAGATGAAATCATACGAAAAACCTCTATAGAATAAATAATTAATCCACTCGAACGAATCGAAGCTTTTCATTCCGTTCAATCTATACAAATACACCGAATGACAATTGTCAATTGTTATAAAAATCGGAAACAGGTTAATTAATAAATATAAAGAAGAGCTTTCCGTGATCCATTTACCAGACCATATAGATTTCGACTCGATCCACGCCAATATTTCCGGCTTTTTATCTTATCGGATCTAAAAATTTTTCGCACAAAGCAAAGAAAAGGTATTTCAAAACCTGAATACGATCACACTGAAATATGATAAATATGGGTACCTATCCCCCTACACCGTATATATTCTAATCGGAGGTGTTGTAAATTGTGAACTCTATAAGATACCTGGAGGCGCGATCGTTCCTCGGCAGGTAACTAACGTTGCAACGGAGTTATTAGATTGGGCCGCGCGTTGCGCCTTGCCTCCCGTCGACCGATGGGGCAGCTGATGACGTAACGGTCAGTGACCGACGCCCCCCCCCCCCCCCGGCATCCCGCCGACGCTCGTCCCATCCTCGCATACGCACGATATCAAACACATATATAGATATATATCATGTATTACACACAAACTCATTCCGGTTAGGTAAGGTTAAGTTAGGTGTAGGAGTGCTTCACACTCATCTATACGTATATCTCTACCAATCTTCCAATATATACCTGGAACTAATTATTTGAAAAACAAAAAAAATTAAAAAGAAAATTTATTTTTGTTTCACTTCGTTACTCTTTCGTTATAATATTCAAGGTCATTATTATTATTGTTGTTGTTGTTTTGTTATACTCTGCGCATGAAAGCGATATGCAAATATCATGAGCAGGGGTTGAAAATTTATTTTCGAACGAAATGTTCTACATATAATGGTATAAGTAGATCGAAGCGCCTCATTTTTTGTTTCTATAACAATATACCAGATATAAGGGTTTGTAAAAATGTTTCCTAAGCTGCGGCGGCTAGAAAATAGCCGAAAAACGATCGCGGTCAAAAATACGTACCGCGGAGCCGAAATAAAAGTTGTGGAGAATTTTCGGAAAAAGCAAAATGAAGGTAAATTCGTCCGCTTCGAAACGCTTTTTGGGAAATTTTACTCTTCTTATTTTTGCGGCAAGAATAATTTCGACTAGTGTACCAAAACTTTCGGCCCGCGGCAGAGTAAATAACGTCCATTACGTGGTGTCCGAACAATATCCTACTCCCACGAATTACGCTGACCTCAATCAAGAGTTTTGTCCCGCGCGACCGTCGCTCGGGTCTGCAATGTAAGATCTAAGAGAATGCAAAAAAGAAAAAAGAAAAAAAAAAAGAAGAAGAATAAAGAATTAGAAAGAAAAACAATGTGGATTACTTTGTTTCGCAGCCCTGCGGTATCGATCCCCGAGTATGTATGCTTATATAGGTACAATATATACATATATACAAGGTACATGTATGCATCTACATGTATTCGCGGTATTTACTCCAATCTATCTTTCTACGGGGTAGGAACACGTGTTATACTGCAGCAGGTGTGAATATAAATGGGCGATATACATATGTTGTATATTTTTAAAGTTTAATCGCGAGCCTCGCGCGTTTCTATTTTAGAACAAAAGAAGCTTTACCATTTCGCGATTGCCTCCGTAGGGTTCGTCATTAGGGTAATGTATAGATACATACATTTTACGAGAAGATTCATCTGGATGTTCACGTTCGGTATTACGTATACATATAATATACATATAATACACGTCTCGGCGAGTTTAGATGTACTATGGGTAACGATGTAAGTCGACTTACATTGAGCTTGACTCAAATCCCAACAGATCCCACGGGGAGAAAACGCGTGGAAATAATTAATCAATTACACTGCACCGTGCAGAAGTACTACCTGTATACTGTATACTGTATACCCAATGGATGTGTACAACGGTATAATATTAAATATGCTTTATGTGCATATTCTGAAGGATTTACAATAATACGAACAACGAACCCGCACGGACATGACGTATCCACTTCATGACAAAAGAACGTTGTAACTTGAATAATTATATTTTAACGATATTAGCTATACACATCTGGTGAATTTTTCACGCAACTCTCCTCGTCCGATCTGACGTGATTCGTCGTCGATGATCGAATCGATTTAGGATATTTGGTGAGAGTAATTAAGAGATAAAAAAAATTACAGTCTAATAACGCTGCACATCGTGCGCATGAACCGCGGAGCGCGACGGTCGCTTTTTCACTACGCGACGTTACTGAAATTAATTAATCAAAGTTGAAAACTGACGGAATTTTTTAACCCTCGACTATTTCGTGAAACTTTAAGGTCTCGATGCCCTTATAAGGGTCCCCAATAAATTTGTATTCCTTACTGATGAAAAATTCGAAGAAGCAAATTAATGAGGATAGATTATGCGCATGTGTGTAATATAGGGCGGAATTTCCGTGAAAGGTAGTACAAAAATATACGTGTACAGAAATGGAAGAAAATACCTTCTGCTTTAATATTTTCTGCTTCTCTCGCGGATGAATTTTGAACAACAACTGCGAGGGTCATTCGGCGAGGTAGAGGGCGCGTGAAACGTGAAACGATTCCGGAAGATTGAAGAATGAATTTTATTTCATTTAGTTTCATTTTATTTCATTACAAAACCCTCTTCCTTTCTTTCCCTTAGACGTAAATGTATATGTGCTATGTATCGGCGCGAACCTATAGGTATATCGTACGCCTCCATCTTCAATCTCACTTTTTTCCCCTTTCTCTCTAATATCATTTTTGTCCGTATCTCGCGATCTCGCTGGCGCACGGACGCCGGACGTCGCGTCGCGACACAATAATAGCGTCATCAAATCTCTCGAACGAGATAAAAGGAGTTAGAAAAGAAGAAAAAAAAAATAAATTCTGCTTCTCGAACGCTGTAGATATATATGAGAAGAAAAACCGTGATGAGATTCTGCATAGATTCTATATAAAATATAATAAGGTATCGGTTATAACCTTATCGCGGTGAACGACGCGGCATGTTCACTTTATCATCGTGCTGATATCGAGTAACGAACGTACACGAAGCGACGCGTATGAATGGGTGAATAAAAATGAAGAGAATAAAAACAACAAAAAAACCATATGCAGTTGTACGTAGCTGATGTATCATAGTTGATTGAATACATATAAGTAAAATCCTTCGACGGGCTGTTCGTATGTGAAAAAAAAAAAAAAAAAATTGTTTTAGAGACGACTATACTGCAAGAGCAGCAGCGGCAAGGTATGACATATAAATGGTCTCAGGTATATCCGTATAGATGCGAGTTCAAAGAGACTGGAAAGAAATAGATCTAAATAAGGTAATTTCAACGCATGTATGAGTACGTGTAGATCGACCGCACACGACGTACCATTGGACTAGTAAACTAGCAGCTACTGTGAATATCGAGTCTATATAAAAAAATCCCTCTGTATATATATACGTAATATGTGGGGATACATATGTGTGTATATATAACTATTCGAATACCCACAGAATTCATGTGTGTAGTATGCAGTAAGTCATGTATTCAGTTCATGTATGTAGTATACGTGCTCAGTTATTAAAAATGTTGGAACACTACTACGATATAGAAAAAAGAAAAAAAAAAAAACCGTCGTGTCCTTGAAGTTTTCTCAACACAATTACCATTTAAAAACGTCGACAGCCATAATCCTTCCTCCTTTTCTTTCCTTCCCTATATAGGTATATACCTATGATACGGAGATTGCTGACGTCTCAGAATCCAAATCTGAATCTAAATCGTTCGAAATTCGAACAAGCGTATAACTAACTTTCAGAATGACCGCATATTCGGGTCAGCAAGAATAAAGAGAAAAGAAATTCAAATTCTTTGCTGCATTCTATGTATAAAAACAGCAAAACCGAAACGCATTTTACCGAAATTAGAATTAGCTCTTCATCATGTCAATTATTGCAAATTCGCCGCACCCCCATGCCCGCGCGTGAGAATTTTTAACCCAAAAGAAAAAACTAGCGTAATTGGACGACCTTGACGGCATGAAGGATAAACAAAATTTACGGTGACAATGGATATTATGGGTATGAAATATATGCACAAACACAGAGACAAACGATCTCTGATAAAAAGTATACGGGTCTTACATTTGGTGGATTGAAAAAAAAATAAAAAATAAAATGAAAAATTGACCTTCAAGGGATCTTTTAAACGTCTACTAAATACAAATATCAACAGCAGACGAAGATTTCTTCCACATTATAAAATCGAGAAACTTTCATTTCGAACATTTTTACCGACAATGTTGAATTCTCAATTTATTTGCGTGTGCCAACTGAAATACCTTGCCCCGAAGCTGTAGAGGTTTGACCGAGCAGAACGCGGAAACTCGATTTTGCTGCTCCGCATTAAAGCAAATTTCGTTAGTCCTTTAGCTAATCCTAATACAAACGATGTTGACTTTTTACTTTTCGCTCGCTTTTTAGGTCTTTCACAGTCATATAATCATCTATATAATAAGTATAGCATTAAAAACGTTTCAATGAAAAATAATAATACATTACATCGATGATAATAAAAAAAAATATAGACGTCCCGTCCGCCAGGATGTCACGAAATTCTTGAATACCAGGGACAAAAATAGCGCGTTGCAACACGTGAAACAAAATTATGTGACGAAGAAAAAAATTCACATAGAAGTATAGGAACACTTGAATTTTCAGATACAAAACGACACTCAACGTTTTAGAAGGTTCGATCGAAGATTTTTTTCGGTTCGAACGATCGCGAATATTTCAACGTATACGTACGTATGTGTGATGTACGAAAAAATTTGAATCGCGTGGCTTCCTCGGACGCTACAATAAATAAAAAAACGCCACGAACGCGACGACGAGAGAAAAGACGACAATAATATGGATATATAGCAACTCCATTATACATGTGTACACACATACGGCGCTTGCACATATGTACGAGTATATTTCTATATATACAGAGAGTAAGTAAGTCTACGCATGCAACGTGATTGAACTTCGCGGTCAGCTGTTGAACACGTGCGTCTGTAGTTCGTATACTTCGCTACCCGCCGCGGCGCCGCGCGACACGTAATCAGGCGGTGCAGCGTTGCCACTTTTTCAAAGTTCCCAAGGAGGAGGAGGAGGAGGAGCGGTAAGAAGGAGAGGTGCGGCAACAGCGAGCGAAGATTAGAGCGAGATATAAAACGAAGAAGGATAAATCGAGGCGGTCCCGCACACTCGCGGCCCGACGGTCGATTCGCGCTAACTCTCCAAATTCTCTTCGTGCGCTGATAAAGTTCCGTCCAAATTCTATGGAGAAAAGTTGGACTGATGAGAAATGAAAAACAAAAAAATATTCCGAAAGAAAACGAAGATCGGAGGCGAATAGCTTACGGATTGTATAACGATGATTAAAGAAAATTAATCACCGAGTAATACTTCATATTTTTTCAATGAAAAAATTATAGTTGTATTAATACCCTGTCAGATCACGTGGCTTCGAGCAACGCCCGTTTATTTCTTGAAATGATCTCACCCAATAATGCATTCAATAGTGAATCAACCTTGTTTCGTATATAAATGTATGAAAAAAAAACTCGCGAGCCCCGGTGGGGGGGGTAGAGAGAGAGAGAGGGAGGGGGGATTATAGTTCAAAGTTGCATTAGTGAGAAAATGTTGAGAGTATAATAAAGAAAATGTAATATGCTAATGAAGAAACCATATTATGATTAGGTGTGGTATAGTGCAGAGAATATTGAAATGAGAGATAATATATATGAAATTGAAAGGAAATATACGTAGTATGTAGAAACTCTGTATGAACGTCAAAAATATGTCCGAGTCTGCAACCTGCAACGCGACGCCTTATATCGTCGAATCAAGGAAGAAATATCGTGAGGAGAGCGCGTTATCGGTGTGCAGGTTATTCAACGATTCACGACGCGATTTCTTGTATACGAAATCGTCGGATGCGGCTCTCGTACTTACTCAAAGAAGGAGTTAAAGCTTCCTCGAAATCCGCTAGCCAGCGGCCTCGAAGCTCAGCCTTAGCTCACCGCTATCTAGAATCTAACCGAGTCGCACTCGTCGTCATAGTTAGGCACCCACATTACAGTGGTCTACGTACGCTTCCCTTCTTATTTCACATACATGTTCGATGCTGTGCGCCTCGTAGTTCTACGAATAGACAATTTAAATCCCAGTCCTCGAACTACCGCGTCGCCACGTAGATCACCGGCGGCAGCGACCATGAGAGGGCCGGATTATTCATAATCAAAAATTTTTCAAAATCATTCAATTTCGATATTTTTTCCCCCTCCCATTTTTCTGGAGAAGATCAATTCTGCCAATAATGATCGGATGGCCCATTAAACCATCGTCGTCAGGCTTCGAAATTCAGAAACGAAAAAAATAGACTGTTCATTGTTTACGAAAAAATATAGCGTAAGAGCGACGCAAGCGGAACCACGATTTATAAAGTATTGTGTTAACGAACGATGAAATATATAAATTTCATATGAAAAATATTCAACATTATAGGTATAATTAAAAAGGCCCCGTGACGTAATGCGCGTAGTTCTGTGGACCCTATATATCACGTAGATACAAATCTCTAGTAATATTCCCGCATGGTTTGTTTCTACATGAAAATACAACCAAACGGTCAGGTGAATGTTTCGAGTTATATATATACAAGTTCTTGAACAGATCGGCAACCTTCACCGTCTTAATTTGGTGCATATTGAAAAGGACTAGAGATTGAAAATTTCAACCATTACCTATACTGTTGCCCACGACGTCGAGCAATTAAATGGATCGTAAAATTATATTGAATCGATTCAAACATGCCATAGCCTAATTTTTCACAAACAATGTGAGTCACGCAGGATGTATAGGTATACCGTGCGCGAAACACTTTACCTATTTAATCCTCGTTGAATTTGCCCGACCAAAAAAATTAACCCCTGTTGGTACGGAGCCAATCGGTATGTATTTTTATATACAGTATACATACGTATGCACGGCGTACACGAGTAGAAAATTGGAGGACGATTCGAAGACTCGATTTGTCATTTCGTCATTTATCGACTGCAGAGAAAATCATATCCTGAAGTCATTTCTCATGACTACATCAAACTCAGGTTTCTCGTTCTTTTTCAGCAACGATTCAAACCAGGATTAAAAAACCTGTGAGTGTGAAAAACCGAATAATCTGACCACCCTGTACATTTACACAAGAACCGCGCGGTGCATCGAGAGCATTAAACGCATATTTCTATGCATCAATAGTCAAGACAACAGATATTACGCTTCTGTCGCAATGAACGATAACGATATAATAATGTACAAAATATGTGCGCACATTACATTTGTCGGTACAACGATTGCGTAGAGATCATTACGGTCAACGAGACGCCTCTTCTCTCATCTCTTTGTATTTGATTTATAATTTTCCCATCCCTGAAGCGCGCATAATCATCGCAAAAGTAACGTCTGCATATGAAGCGATATACGCTTGGATATTACCAGGCATATATATATCGTTCTACAATTGCGACATTATTCTACTTTTATTTTCTTACTCCCTGGTAACTACTTCGAATTACCGAGACTACAGTAATTTCGGTAAAGGTACTCTCACTTATTATGTGCATATATTTAAATATACCCTATACAGACGTGAAGAGCGTGTAAAATTTCAACTGATATAACGCAGCTTTTATCGGCAAGAAAAATATTATTTCCAGATAACGTTAAGCCATAAGTTCTATGTAAGTGTCTTCTATTTTTCATAACGCTAATATTACGGTACATTATAGATATACACCTATACAGGTTGTCATGATTGAAGAAAAAGGCAAAAAAAAAAAAGTTATGCGTTACTCACAAAAACAGTTCGAATAAAAGGTAATTACCATTTATAAGAATTATAAGATTAGATTACGAGCAAACAACAAGAATCACCTGACGATACCGATTATATTCACCTGAGAGAATTCAATCTACTACGAATCGTATATATCTACTATACATACGAGTCAACCAGAGATAAAAATAAACGAACGATATTAGGATAAAATCAATGGACGAGGGAATTGTAGTTTTTTAATTAAACTAAATTCTACACCTACATACATTCGCGTTATACTCACGGAGATTTTAATGCTCGTGAAACAAAAGAAAAAAAAACAAAAAAAAAAAAGATCACAGTGTTCCGTCAACTCTTTTTACTATCCTTAATTACTTATTTTTATTTTTCTGGTTTCTTGTTTCGGAATTCATCGATTCCTAACCTAACCCTAATTTTCGAAATTATTTTTTTCTGCACTTTCACTCTTATACTCATCGAAAAATGTATCCGTGTATAACATGGCGTCGTCGCCTCGAGGTTTTTCTACAAATTTTCAAAATTCTTTCAAATATTCATTCGTTTTCAAAAAATCAACGCGCCGAAGTATACTTTTTCAAATTCCTGTACCTGTATTTTTTTTTTTCTTCGTTTTTTCATCTCCTAAAAATTTGTGCACAAATCGCATGCATATAGAGCGAAGAACGCAATTTCCTAGGTCATCATCATTTACGCGTCACGAGCGTATAACATATGTTTTTTCGAAGCGCGCGGGTATTTTCGAGTGGCATATAAACCCGGTTGATGAGATAAAAGAAAGGAAAGAAAGAAACTCACCTGTGGAGTTGTACGGGCGTGGATCTGGGCGGAGGATGTTGATTGTGCTGCGTCTGAGGCTGAACCCTCGGCGGGGTGGCCGTGGTAACGAGAGGGTGTCCATGAGCGCCGTGGGGATGATGATGATGGTGGAGATCGCCCCCGACCGGACCACCGACGCCGAGTCCACCCACGACCTGGACTTGTTTGCCCACCGCCTCCATCACATCCAACGCATTATGCACTGCAACAAACATCATATCTTCCAATACACATGCGGGTACTACATAACAAACGGCGATCGTTGCATTTTCACCGATAGATATAAATTATATAATATCTGCACTACTCGATGCAGTTCGATTAGGTAAATAAAGCTATGCGAAAACGCTGTAGATGTAATCTCAAATAAATTGTGTTATTTCTTCTTTCTTTCTTTCGTTTTTCATGAATGCAGCGATCAGTGATTACGAATTGCAAATTAGGAGAAATAAGCAAATTTGAAAAAGTGAAAAAAAAAAAGAAGCATTTGATGGAGAAGCATGTAGTTAATGTATGAGAGGAACGGCAGGAGTTAATTAGGTTCTAATTACACGTGTTCATTATCATACCTATATCGACGTATATCAAATTTGCCATACATAAGACTGTAACAGCGAACGCATAACAGTAATAAATATCAGAAGGTTGTTCATCGATCGAATTATATATAGACGGGTGTAGCAGAAACTTGAGGGTAGTAACCTGTTGTAAAATGTGTTCACGAAAGGCACGTTACTTTATGCTTTGTAGTGAAACGATAGGAGAATTTTTTCTTCCGTTCGAACTCATATGATTCCTGCGGTTTTTCGAACGACGAACGAACTCGTGGATCGTTAGAGCTGATGCAGTAAAAATATAATGAAATTTCTGCGAAATCTAAAATACGTACAATTTGCAAAATCCATAGCCACGTAAAACACCGACGTCGAGGGTATAATAATGTCAAATTCTGATTAGATATATAAATTCTAGAAAAATTATGAAAATTATCTAAACAAACGTCGAAATATTTCCGAATCTGCAGCACGCCGCACGTTCGCCAGGATTAGATATTTCGTTTCTAGAAATATAGTAAAATCCAAACTTTTTATTCAGCCAGGAGAATTATCCGAGCAGCGTATATACGGGGAGTTCCGTTGGTCGGATATTACTATATACACCTATATATCTACAGCTATGCTTATAGGAGATCCGAGTATCGACCCACCCCCGGCAAAGCTGAGGGGAAATGCGGGCCGGGATATAGCCGAGCACAAGGGGAGTGAGAGTAAAGGGGCTGAGCGAGTCTAGGGGATGGTGAGCCTGCAGGATCCAGACCGACCGACCGACCGACCGGGTTGAATTTTACCATAGGTGCCAGCACCCCATACGCCGATTGAGCCTGCTGGGAATTTGCCGATACGTTTTCCGTTTCAAAACTTTTTTTACTCGTCTCTTTTTCGTTCTTTTCTTTCATTTTTTTTGTTGTTGTTTTTTTTTCATTTTTATCCTCCCGTGTATTAAATTTTCCAAATTTCTATAGGATGTATCTAATTTTTTGTATTTCATTCGTTTTTCCTTTTTTTTTGATCTTTGATGTTTAATCGTATAAAATTTTTATGTGCGTTCCTTATATATATACCTATATATAGGATATTAAGCTGAAATTCATGTATAAGGTATTTTTACTGTGTATTTATATTTATTTATACATGTATGCTCATGACGTGGTATCTGATTTCCTGTTAGAGTAATAGTTTTACGTATACCGATAAGATAAGACAAGGTTTTAAATATATATGCGCAGATATATATGTATAAATAATAAATATATATTATATGTACATATAACAGTAAATTGAACGCGATATTGCACATTGTATACGTATATATATTAGATACCTGTCTATACACAAGCACACAATTAATGGCTCCTTTATAGGTATATGAAAACGCATGTAATTTACATACCGGCTTCTATATAAGTGAGGCAATTAACTGCGAAACAAAATTTTGCCTACAGGCAACGCGCCTGTTCGAGTAATCGTATCTTATAGGGGATAAATTTTCTAGGACGTCTGTATGCGGTTTCCCTAATCAATTAAAGACGGGTAAAAAAAATGTAAAGTGAAGAAAAAAAAAAGAAGAATTTACCGTCCTGATTTTCGATCTGGCGCGCGCGCTTCGCAGACATGTACGTTACGTCTACATTGGATTAAAAACGTAGAACTAAAAATTCGTAATTTTAAATTTTGTATACTCAACACACATGTACGTATCTCTGTATACCGATATAGAAATGCACATACAACCGATGCAGATAAGCCGTGCACAGCGGAGATAGGAGCCGCTTCTCGTTAAATTTTAGATACGTTATGCGGCCCGCAGGTAGGTAAAGACCGATATAAACGTATGTATAGTAGGTATACATATTTCAGACTTTCGAACGAACGAGGATATGGACCAAGTCCGCGGATAGGTTTCGCGACACATTAAACATATGCCTAAATAAAAAGCGCAACCAAAATTTTATGATTAGTACAATTCGGTTTCGCCTTGTGCCACAATATTGAGCCGCAATACGTAGGTTGGAATTTCTAAGAAACATGTGCCGATAACAGGAAAAAACCATTTCGACCGAAAGTACGATTACGTGATTTAATTTTTTCCGATCTTAATTTCGAAACAACAAAATCAATCAAATTTTCGTTCGAATCAAACCTCGGTAAAATGCGGACACTTTTTTTTTCTCATATACGAAGCGAAATCAGATTATACGATAATTAGCGGTGATTTTGTGCATTTGCGATTGAAAAGAGAAAAAAAAACAGAAGATAGGAACCGGAAGAATGTGTATATATAAGGTAACTTACTATCTCATGACCACGGAGAGGATAAATTTGTCATTACAAATCGCCAGGCATGCGATGTTCTCTTTACATAAGCGGACACGACACTACGTAGGCATGTAGATACTAACGTAAGAAATAGTTTGATTTTTTTTTTTTTCCTTCTTCAAAACGCGATCGCGATGTAGAGCACCGACCTTGAAAAAGTGAATTTCTAATTAAGAAAAATCTGAAGAAGATATACGTATAATATAATAGCGAGCTCCGCTGAATTAAGTGGCGGAGGGGAGGGGAACTCTAATAAACTCACCAATATGGTGGCGATTGCAGGGAGGAACTTGAAGAATCCGCAGCAGCTATAGCGCTAACACGAGTAGTTGAATAATTTCGTTATTAACTTCACTGATGGCAGTCTCGATTATATAGAAGAAGAATATTATAGATAAAGTAATACGCGCGGATAGAATTTATATTCCTAATATTTATTTTTCGTCTGTTTCACAGAAATTTTCTCATCTCAATTTAAATCATTAATAATTATTGTATCGTTGTTATTGTGATTACTGTTATTATTATTGTTTGTAAATATATATTTTTTTTTACATAACTTGTTGTTTTCATTATTATTATTACTATTATTATGACTACACGCTGCGGAGGATGAGTATAAAAAAAAATCTCTCAATCTTAAAATGTTGGATTTAGGGTTTTCCCTTGAAGAATTACGGGTGGCTGTGGTGGGCTGAGATCCGGATTTCGTAAGATATCAATTGTGAGTTAAGTAGGATGAGGTACAAGAGGAGACGCAGGCTCATCGCTATATACCGACACACAAATCTTAAATAGCTGCATAGAAAGGTGTATATATGGTATGTGTATTATATATATATATGTAGATGCAGTATGAATTTATATACGTACACATATACTTTTAGACGTGTATCACTGTTAACATTTATATATTCTCGTCCAATGATCATCCAGTCTTTCTCCTTCTCGTTCTCCTCTTCTTTATTCGTACGTTATTTTTTTCCCCCACTTTTTTTTTCTCTTTATTTTTTGTTTCTATCTTCTCATCACTTATGTATTCCGTTTATCAACATTTCACGTATATAACGAACTCGCGCACTAATATGTAACAATAAATTGATAATGACGGTGCATAGACGACGATGACAATAATTACGTCGCATTCACTTTGTAATTTTTGCAAGCTTTATTTATTTTTACAAAAATTTTACTTTTACTCGAACTTTAGAAAAAACACGCGCGCGCGAACGTTAACTTGGTTTAAAGAATAAAAAATAATAATCGTAGCAATAGTAATGATAATAATGATGATGATAATGATAATAGTAATAATAATAAAAGTTAAAAAATAATAGCAGTAGCAGTGACACCGATATAAATAATCGCAACAACAATAATATTTGCGATGATAATCGAGCGTTAGAAATTGACGAGGAATATATCGGGCGCGTCTCTATCACCGATTGGGCGGCGCGCGGTCCGCCCTTCCCTGCCTCGCGTCTTCCAATTTTTTCAACCGTCGCGAAAAAATCCGCATATCTTCCTTTTTTGATAATTTTATTATTCTCCTTGCGCCATAACGTTGCAACTCGCGCTGCATCGCCTAGACGAAATACTATCACACTCGTTAATAAACATCACACGGCACAATGTATAATAAGTTATTATTACGTTATTACACGCACTTTTATACGATACACACGTTTCGTCGGATTTTCTTAACCAAATCATAACGGTGTCGCTAAATATCGATGAATTATTATCGTTATTATTATTATTATCACTCCACTCCGATTCAATCATTTATTTTAAACGTACGTACGACACTCCTCAGCTCCCATGTGAGAAATCGTTCATCTATAACGGATGTTACCATTAAAACCGATTTCTCGTACCCGAATTTTATTTCTTTACTTTCTTCCAGATGTTGCTATTTGATTTTTGTTACGTTCCTCTTTATTCGGCTCAGCCTAGCGATTCGTAAAGATCAACTCAAGTTTGGTCGGATTCGGTTCGATCGTGTTAGCTAGATATCCTTCCATGCGGGCTGGGCTCGCTTTTTTTCATACAGAAATTCGCTATTTTCGTTGATCTTTTTCTCTCGTAGCTCTTTTCCCCGCTGCGTTTGCAACACCTGTAATCAAACCGAGGTAGAAATATAAAAATTTTCATCGATATAAAAGCACAACGGGATATATGTATGCTATACGTATCGTATTACATAAAAACAAAAAAGTAGTTTTTCCATAATATGTATACGGAGAAACCTGACGATACCGAATCTATCACGAAAGAAAGAAAGAAAGAAAGAAGAAAATAAAATAAAATTATGTATGAGAAAAAAAAATAATAAAGTTCCTCTCATTATGCGCTTCTGCACAATGCTTGGATTTTAAACTCTCCACAGACTGCCGCTGCACCATCATCGCTGTGCGGAGCAATGGCGAGTAATGCCATTAATGCTATTCTGAGAACGGTTCCCCTTTCCACGAAAATTTTACCAACGCCAGGTATACGTGCAGCAGGTATACGCACATACCTCCTACTTACCTATATATAACTATGTGCACACCTAAAACCAACATCTCTAATAAACATTTTCGTCAAACTCCGCACAGGTAGGTAGGTATAGGTAGGTACGTATAACAGCCTACGGAGTGAAATTATCATTTTTCTCACACATACCTATGTGAGTTACGATAAAACGTCCCGTCGTATTATAATTTCTGCAAAATCGTCCACACGCATCGTGCAGAAATGGGAGGAAAGAGAAGAAAAAAAAAAGAAAAGAACCACAAGTTTTAAGGCTATAAAAGGCGCGAAAGATTAGATAGATCAATTATTAAATTGTGCACGTTGGTCAGATACCGCGAAGTTCCTGCATAAGTATTTAATCTTGGTACGTATATACCGTCTGGTTGGCATTACTAATAAAGTTGTACAATACATATGTACGCGGTATACACGTATGCACATATACCTATATATAAATGAGTAACGCATTCGTATTTCATCTCTGTAGAATAAGAAGGAAGAGACGAACCGCGGCGTTATCAGTTATCAAACGTATTTATACAGTATATTTTAATGTTAGGTAACGCCTATTGTATATACATAAGAACAGAAATAACTCATCAGCGACGAGTATAATATGTATATTATTCAGCTCTGTCTAATGAGTAAAAACGCGCGATATACGATGTACGTTGAAATCTTTTCTTCTTCTCCTCTCTTTTTCCGAATCATACATTTTTCACGAACATAACAACGGAGCATAATCGGTACGCGATACGTGTGCGAGTGTATCGCACGATTCCGTATACCGGAGAGGTTAAAGTTATCCGGAAAACGCTACTCATTGCGGTGCTCGCTCTCGCATGTGTCTCACAAGTTATACGATTATTCGTGCGTTAGTGCCGAGAGATATAGGTATATGTAAACATAATTCAAATAACGTTCGTATCGCGTGATACGAATGTGCATACCTTGCTAGTCAGATGATCCACGCACGTAAAACACACTCGTACACACCTACCTACCTATACTATACTTATAAACGTACTTGCAGTATATATTTAGATACAAACGTCTTTTGATATACGGTGAAAGAGAAATACACGTAGGGTACAACGTGGAATAGCTACATTTTTTTTCTAACAATTTAACAAAAATTCGATCCAACTCTCTCGAAATCCACGCGACCCACGTGGTCTAGGCAGTCATCGAGATGGTACACGTCTGTCTCAGAAAAAAAAGAGAAAAAGAAAAGCGAGAGAAAAAAAAATTTTGAAAAATTCGTATCTTGTACCCACTTATATCATGTGTACCATCATACATATGGATGTATACAGGAACGAGAGATGAGGCTGAGGCTGAGGGGGTGCGAATCGATATCAGCCCTCGAAATGGATTGAATTTGAGGTCTGGGGATCGGAATGATATTAATACGATCAAAGTTTCGGTACTGGCGGAAAAATTTTTTCGCAATATACGATTGGTTTTTTACGTAGATATATATGCGGTGTGTGCGTAAATACGAAAAACACTTTTCCAACAAAATATAATTTACCCGCAGCCTGACGTGCGGTGTGTACGTTTATTATCTGTAGATTTATATTTATATAATTACGTAACGTAATTTAATGTAAAGAGATAAAATTATTGTCACCGCGCCGAGAAGTTGCCGTTTTCGTAAGAGAGAGAGAGAGAGAGGAGTCAACGAATCGTAGAATTGGTTGGCTGATTGTGGAGATGCCCGAGCCATTCTTTTCAAGAATCGGTCGAACCCGAACCGAATGCGAATTTATAGAAAGTTACGAGCACCGCGTTATAGACACGAATATTTTTATTCGAATAACTTCTTCAATCACGGGGTTATATCGCGATGAGAAAATTATAAAGATGTAAGAAGAAATTTGGAGAATATTAATTTTTTTACCAAACTACCGATCGGTTATGTCACGATTCAATAAAATGGGGATGAGGTTCAAGTCGAAATTTGTCCAATTTTCCAAATTCCACAAGACTTTTGGACTCCCGTTTTAACCCATTTGCAATACGCTCGATTAGCCTAGGCGCTATCCTCGGAGCTTCTTTTTCATACTTCCTTATGACGCAAATGGGTTAAAATACGTCTACGTGCAGACTTGCGGCAAACTCCTCGTTTTTTGCTAGCTAGAAATACGCACTACCCCATTCTCTCACTCTTTATCTTCCTCTCTTTCGGTTCTTGGGGGAAGAAATGGAAATTCCAGACTGGGTGGGTACGCGATCGAACTAATAAACCATCCGACACCAACCTTCGATTGCAATTAATGAGATTCGAGGAAACGCCTGAAGGAAAAAAAAATATAAGTTGCACGTTTTCATTTCATTCAATTTTTACGAATGTTTATACTACGCATCGATGATAAATCACGAACGGAACGGCTGATTGAATTTTTATTTCTCCCAGCGAACACATCGTCACATTTTACTCAACAAATAGCACAGAAAAAAAAAAAACAACGACGAAACATAATTCTGAAGGCAATTCTCGGTTCCTAATTACGCGACTTTTTACGCAGGAAAAGAAAAGAATAAAGAAAAAAAAAGATCTGAGGTAATAAGAGGGTTGTAGAGGAGAAAAGAATGAAGAAGAAAAAGAATGTAAGCCGAAAAACGTCGTAACATTTCACAATTTCTTTAATTTAGGACGTACAAAGCGCACGAACGAACAAAAAGGGTTTCTGGGCGTGGGATTTAGAGGGGCTGGAGAAAAAGATGAGACCCTGACAGTTCGAGTTGAAACAATAGAATTTATCTTTCTATATCGTCTATTTAACCCTTTCGGGAATTTTAGAAACTTTCGGATTATTTCATAGGTCACAGATTCGGCCGGATTACTGCTATCTATATTTTATTGGTACGAGTTTTTTTTTTCAATTCCCCCGCACAACAAATATAATCACAGGATATCAATTTACAAACGATGAATGTTATGATTTTTAAATGTCATTTAATCTGATAATTCGTAATTCGGTGATTTGAGAGTAAAATAATGCACGAAATTCGCGGGTTTTTAGATTCGAACTGCGACGATGGTTACGCTGGACTTTTTTTATTTGATTTATTTAATTAGACTAAATTTTTTCTCCACTTTTTTCTACTGTTTGAAAATAATACGAGCGCATAGTTAAGAAATTAATTACGTCCGCACCATTCGTTTATCGTATTTGTTTCTTATCACTCATCAAAAAATTATAAAATATTCGTATTTTACGAGATCAATCCCGAAATTGAATCAGAATCGGAAAACGCTGGAACTCGCGCGATCCCCGATAACCGACTGGAGCATGGCTCCATTTATGAATTGTTCGAAATAAATCGCGTACAGATCGAACAATCGGAAATCGTCGTTTGAAAAATAGATTTTATTGATCGGCATGAGACGATCTTTACGATGAAACACATTTTGATGAGAATTTTCACGAATTGAAAAACTTTCAGATTTATATAGTTATTGTTACTATTTACAAAGAATACCGAATGGCGCTATTAATTTGTTAAGAAAATAAGCGATATCGATGCAAAACGAGGCCATCTTGACATTTATTTTCGGTTTTTTGAATACTTGAAAACACTTTTCATATTACGCATGCCACGATTCATTTAATTTTCACAAAATTCACCAAATTTCGCGCATAGTTCTCGGCACTTTTTGCATTAAATTATCAACCACCTATTTCGACGAAATAAATTGCTTTTTTTTATGTTGAAGTCAATACTAACGAGGTTTGAGAAACCGGATTTCACAAAAAAAAGAAAACAAAAAAAATACCTGATTTTTCCGCTATATGATTTCAACAAATTATTTGGATCCTTATAACAAATTTATGGTAAAAATGGATTTTCCGACAATGAAATTAATTGGTCACGTATTTGAAATAAAAAATAATCGCTTAATTAATTCAAAGTTTCTATTTAAACTGTGTTCAATACGAGCGAAATATTAGATCGCGATGTTTTTTAATAATTAGTAATTCCAATTGAAACACGTATCACGATTCACAGAATATCACTTGGTTCCCCGTAATCGAAAATGAAAAAACAAAACACATCAGACGCACTTCACCGTAATGATTTTTTGAAGAGATAGTTTAATATTATTTTTTAAATTCGACTAACACGTCGAAAATTTCACAATCATCAGCAGGCACAGCACCAGGAGTATAAATTTTTCTTTATTCACTGGATCACAGTTTTACTTCATTGTTAGTTAATTCGCATGTGGAAATTATCGACGATACCTGTCTCAATGTTAAACAAAAAAAAAGGGAAAAATATGAATTGAAATTAAAACGAAAGAAAACGAATTCAAGATAAAAAAAAGTTGAAGAAACGGCTGATGGTAGAAAGAATATATCAAGCAGTCTGGAATCGACACTAGGAAACGCTGAGAGCATCAAACACGGCGCGTGGCGCTCGATTCCAAAATTGTATGTTTAGGCCTATTTAGTTACCTAAATGTGAAGAGATATCGATGAATCACTGATCAACCGAATTGGCACCGTTTTTTTCACCGTATAAACTTTTCCGCAAAAATCTATCCACGTCACATGGTAAAATATCAACGAAAATCTGTGAGAGTTAGTTGCATGCGCGGGAGCTCGCCGTCTGAACAGGCGAACGAACGCCAAGGCGAGGCAGAGTCAGTCATTTTGGCCTACCCTGTAGCACCCTGTGCCTGTGTAGAGTTGGGAACCATAGCCGAGCTGAGCTACGCGCTTCAACGGAACGCTTTGCGCATTTCTAGCTATTAAAATATATAAGAATGAAAATATAATTCTAATAAGTAAGTACGATAAAAGAAAAAATAAAAACCAACAACAGCGTTGGCCATTTTATACTTCGAAAAATCCCTAACGAACTTTTAATTATATTACCGTGAGCGAGAAGCAGCGCGTGGCCTTCGAAAAACCTGGCCTCACCCAACCCAACGTTAATTTACTTTTTCCCAACGTTATTTCATTAGCAAAACAGTTCAAAAACTAATTCCTCAAACCTATGACTAACGATTAGCGAAATCTTGATCTGTGTCCAGAACCTCCTGATAAATATTGAAAGAAATAAAAAAAAAAACACGAGATAATGTTGCAAAGTTGTAGAAAAGGCCTGAATATTTCCATATTTAATGATGATTACAACTCATTTCAAATTCGCTATGCTGACATAGACGAGGAGTTCGAGTTTCAACCTGACGAGTTGAATCTACAAAATTGGAAATAATGATAATGTAAAGAATAATCAAAATTGTTGAATTGTACGTTTTACTTTTCCGCAATATATAGTGGAAAAATTTTGATTACACGCGAAATATTCGACAGAATAGAATAGAAGTTGATTCACTACACCGAAGATTTTAGTCGGTAGAAGGGGATAGAATTCTAATAAACAATTAAAGGTCAACGACTCAATCGCAAGCGTACAAAAATTTTTCTATATCACGTAGCCTCTTATGAGTTGCTTTTTTTTTTTTGAAAAACATTCGCCTATGTACGTACTTTAATATTGATGTTGACTGGTTTAAATCATATTTTTCTTCGTCCTTCTAAAATAACAATACATAACACCCAACTGCATGGAGAAATTACGCCACAAATCTGCCACAGAACTTCCTACATAATTTTCTACTGCGCAATATAGAATCGAGAAAACAACGACAACGAGAAGAGGTCGAAATATAAAAAAAAAAAAAAATCGTAACGCACAATTCGAATAAAACATAAAAAAATTAGGCGACAAATTCACGACAAACTTAAGTCACGAAAAGAAATGTAAATAAACACTGAAACCTAGCCTCGAACACTAATGAAAACAACAATAACAGTAACAATAATAATACATAATCATAATGATATCAATAAAAATATTTTGAAAATTATTGCAAGGCCGTGTGAATTCCTGAATAATGTTTATCCTTGAGATGTATGCGCGATTACACGAGATATCTGCCGAAGACCGAATGAGAAATTATAAACGTAGAATAAATGCAGTTGACAATGAGTGCAACGATCCACGAGCGACGAGCGACGTAGCTTGGACGTTATAAACTCGTCGATATTCAACTGATTGTAAGTCGAGTATTTTAACTTTTTAAATAATGATAAATTGTGATACACTCACTTTGCTAATATTAAAACGGTCAGGTGATATAACGTGGGAAGTTATTTCGCTAGTCGTCGAATCGTTTTTGAGCCGAATTGAGTGAACACTTTACGATGCACGGAGTAGAAAAGGATATCTGATTCGATAGATGAAGGAAACGTCATTTTCCAGAGGAGGGGGATGGTGTCGATCGATATTTAGAACGTAATAAGAGTCGCATTCAGCTCCTCTTTGTCATCACTCTCCATGCACAAAATTACGTTATATTCACTCGCGTTTTATCATAAAAACGAATAACGAAAAAAAAAAAAAAACTATCACACACGGTAGTGTAGATATCGGAGATGGGACTCACAGCAAAGTAGAATCGTACTGCCGTATCTCGATTATTCTCAAGTTATTTGGTAAGCCTGAAGCCAGCTGAAGACATCAGCATCAGGCCCACATAGAAAACTGTCTACGAAATGAAAGCGTCACTTGGAGGTCGAGAATCACTGACCAAGAGAAGTCCTAACGAATAATATAAAACTCACTCGCGAGGATGAATTAAAAAAAAAAAGTACTTTGCCGTTGCCTCTCGGTATGTTTTTGTTTTTCCAATCCCTTGATTATCAAGAAGACGGGTCGAACCCTATAACGCAATATCCAAGGTTACACATGCGATATCCAAATCCAGTTCGGTTTTCAGTATGTATAGCCTAACGAAGCGGGAAGCGGTCAATAGCTTGGCAGTCGACACGTGGAGGCAGAAGCAAGCAGGCAGGCAACGGCAACGGCAACAGCAGCAGCAGCAGCAGTTAGAGACTTCGAACACAAAATGGACGACCTGGTCGGCTGGCATGCGAGGGCCAAACCGTTCGTCGCGCAAATCTACCGCTAGCTAGGTTAAGTTAGTTTTCTCCACGATGAGCCTGTCCAGGGTGACAGAGTCTTAGGGTGCGGCAGTTTCCTGGATAATTATTAGATCTTTTATTTTTAAAATTTTTTGTTTTGTTTTACATATATAATATGTATATATATTATTTTATTTACTTTTCTATTGTTTTGTTTTGGTTTTTTTTTTTTGTTTTTTATAAAATTCCTCTCGTTTCTTTTCTCACACAGAATTAATACTGTGCTAGTGCGGCGTGACTTTAGCCCTTGCAGCAGTCGTGCGAGTCCGGACCGACAGTCGTTCGTGCGCGTGAGCGTGTTCAGAGAAGAAAAACACGTTTGTATTAGAAAAAGACCGTCTCACACAGCGGTGCGAGGGAGAGGAGGAGAATAAAGAAGAAGGGGACGAGTTGCTCGGTTTCGTATTCTCCTCAGGGACTACGATTCGTGCTGTGAACGTACGTCCGTGTGCGAAAGAACGGTACAAGCAAACAGTACAGGAGCCAGTGCCGCACAATAGTAGAGACTAGAGAGCGGCCCGAGTGCCAGAAGTCCCGCGCCTAATAAATATAGGAGCATAAAACACGGAATAACTTTTCCTTTTTTCTTTTATTATTACTTTTGAATTATCTTTTCCTAGTTTTTGGTTCTCACTCGTTCTTTGTAGATTTATTTTAGATCAAAGCACGAGGATCATTTTTTCCCTTTCTCTTTCTTCACACTTTTATTTTTCCAAACGTCTGTCAGGAGAGATGGCAATCAACCGTGCGCAACGAAACTACGCAAAATTCTACGGGTGACGAATGTCCCGAAAGTTGGTTAAACAATAAAATAACTTTATCCAAAATGTTTGATAGAGGCGAAGTACTATGTAGATATCCTGCGACACCTTTGACTAATTATAAACTTTGGATAATTTCCATTGGATTTCAAACGGATATGAAGTTTGTTGCGAAAGTCAAACATACGGTAGACTTGCAGAGATTACAAGAATTTGAATTTCAGAATTAACTGCATAAATCGTTGGAAAAAATCAGAATAAAGACTGCGTCAGGCTGAATGAGAAGGGGAAACGAAATTTAATCACTCTCGATAAAATATCAACGAGATTTTTTCCTGTATTTGTTTTTTCTTTTTCGTTGTTTAATGTTAAGAGAGGAAAACGGAACAATCCCGCGGTTTGTTGTTGGTGATTCTAGATGGAGAGATGTTCCCTGTTTCAAGACATTTCCGTTCGCTGTTCGATTGCGTGCACCTTAACGACACAATTAGTCGTAGTTTGCACCTAATTCGAATAAATGATTGAAACCCAATAGCTTTAAAACGAGTCAGGACGGTCTGATTAATCAGTGCTTTAATCCCACCCCGACTGACGATTTATTTCGAGCGTTCTACATCAATGGTAAATAGCAGCAGTTTTTTAAAGTTTGGATTCTCATGGGTCACTTCGTGTTTCTCGTAAGCTGAGACATCCAAAAGTAGAAATAAAAAAAAAAAAAAAAAAAACAAGAATAAAAGAACGAAGAATCTCCAGAGAGAAAGAAAAAGTTGCAGCAGCCGCCAAGAGACGTTGCGTTTAGACGGTGACTAAAATGCATTGAAATAAAAAAAAAATTACTGGACGAAAAATAATCGCGTTCTCTAAATTGCAAATTTCCGTTCACAACGAATGTATCTGCGCAAATAGATTCGCGGAAAAAGAAATACTTGAAAAATGAAAATTCGAATCATAATACAGATGAGAAACTCAAGTTAGCTAGACGTGAACTTAAAGGCCACGATCAATCTAACGCCGGATAAGGCTGTTACATTATTTTCAGAAATTCCATTTTCATTATAATAAAACGCACTATTCAGAGCACCGGTATCATCGACATTTCCATCCGTCGGATGGGTATGAATGTTTTTCTAGCTTATATAATGGAATTTCAGTATTGCAAATGGTCTACCGCAACATTTATTCGACATTGCGTTATATCGACTAAAGAAAGTATAAATTTCTAAACAACAACCCCACTAGCCAGAGAGCGTAGCTAAAGATCTTCAAGTTCAAGCAAAAATGGATGAAATAGGATATATATATTTTATTTATAGAAAACTATTTAAAGATTATTTGATCGTGTTCCAAAATACGCATACCTACACCGCTGAGGAAACCATCACGCGGTAACCAACCTGAACACTCGTTTAAATACGAGAGTTAGAATACAACAAATCACGGAATATTTGGAAGTGGCAAAAAAAAAAACAAAAAAAAAATGAAAAACCTAGTGTTCCAATTGTCGGTACACGAAACAAAGAACTCACGAAATAGTGAACTAGATCTGCGGTTGCACGTCGCCCTCTTCGTGTAGGTGTGCGTTTGTATCGCTGTTGTACGTATCTCTGTATGTGTAGGTGTGTAATTTTCACACGTTGATGATATGAGCTTGTGCATACAACGAACACACGTCTACATGTAGATATCATCGATAGAGGTACCTATACGTATAGCACTATGAACACTTTGAACGCCTATAACTGAATTTTCACCTTATGACGTAGCCTCGGAATTCCAGGATTAACACCAATATAAAAACTCAAAAAACTAAAACACCGTAAACAAAATTATGAGGGTTCAAACCCCCAAACACAGAGCATAGAACACAGCCACATCCACAGTAGTAACTTACGTACGTAAGTCATCAAACAATATACTACAGTCTACACTGTTGGGTTGGTACCGTTTCCTTTGGTCGGTTCGGTTCGGTTCGGTACTTGGTACTCGGTAGAGAGGCAGGCAACGGCGACGACTAACTAACTACTATACACCGTCGAACGTTGGCGGTCGTTCATTCGTTCTCTCTTTTTACTATGGATACTTCTAACGAGCGACGGTTGGTATTCTCTGGTTTGATTCTTCTCTTACCCGGGATAAAAGTGCGCGGTTCGGTATTTTCGCGATTTTCAGGGTGTTCCCGATGAAGGTGCCCGAAGTTGGTCGGGTTGTTTTCAGGGCCGCCAGGTTAACGTCACGCATACACCGACACAAATACAGAATCCGTGGGATGGACGGATGGATGGACGGGCGGGCAGACGGACGGACGGCACGCCGAGAGACCGTCGGGGTGGTGGGGCGAGGGGACGCCGCGGCGCATAGGGGTGGGGTGGAGGGGAAGAACGCGTCGAAAGCGGGCGTCGGCGGGGCGGGAAGGAGAGGAGATACGCCAGGCACTGGCCCTAAGAAAAACCGGCAACCTCGCTAAACCTGGCAACGGTGTACGGTCTCTCACGAACGTCGCCACCACGCGGAGCGAGAATCGACCACGCGCGCACACATCGGTGCGCACGCGGCTTCTACAGATATTCTCAAAGCGAGAGGGGGTTTGAAGAAAGAGACAGATATTGGAGAAGGGAAGAGATAACTAGAGAGAGATAGAGAGGGTGGAAAAGGCGCGTATCCAAAAGGAAAGAGAGAGAGAGGGACGACGTCCAGGCGGTAAGAACGAGGGGCGCGGCACGGGACGACGAGGGGCTACGAGGGGGTCGAATCCCGTTCTGCAGCCGAGAGAAACGAGGCCCAACTCCAAAGCCCGATAGGAGGACAACTATGTCTTTATTGTATGTATATGTGTGTACAGAGGAGCAGCCCGTGGGGCAACGGGGGGTGGACGGAAAGCCTGAGCCTTGAACTCCTCAATTTTATCTACCGTCCGAGGCTCAAGCCTCAAACTCGACAAACTCGGCTCTGTGGCCGGCTTTGAGTATCGCCTCGGACTCCGTGGTCGTGGACTGCGGTAAGAAAAAGTGCGTAGCAGCAACTACGACCGTGGACTATACGCCGCTGCTGCTGCTGTTGCTTTGAACACTATCTCGGTTGGTCGTTGTTCCATTTCCGCAACGAATCGTGACCTACGCGCCTTTACATTCACGACGATACACAGACAATGAGAGAACTGACTGACTCCCGTGTTTTATTTAGGCGCCTCATCCCAGCCGCATCAATTTCAACTTTTTTAGCGCCGTTCAGAAATCATGGTGAGACCCAGAAAAACCGAACGGACACCCCACGGGAGGGGAAGTCGAGACGCCGGTTATTGCAACGACCGAAACTACCTCGACATATCGCAGAAAGTCCTTTAATAGCCGCTAATAACGCGGGTCTTTTACCCCCGAAGAACAGAAGGCCAGCATATTCAATTTCTTGGAAATACGAATTATTTCATCCTATTACGATGATGGCTCGCATAATGAAACGTGAATTTTCTGCACGCCACCTGCTCAAGCCTCAGACATCATCGCGAACAACAAGACTTACGATCAGTTAGAGAAAATATGAGGATACATGATAGAGGTAAAAAGAAAAGTTTCCAGACTATTCGCGACTGCTTCTTTTGGTGAATTTTGTATTATGTATTCACGATCAAAACTCGTTTACCGGCTTTTTTATTTTCCAAAACAATTTTACTACTTATACAACAGTACCCGCTAGTAGACCAATTATCGACGACAAATTGAAACCCGCTTTTCTCGGCCAGAATAAGATTCTACATTGCCCTGCAGTTCCAAGTACTAAGTATTTAGTACTCGAGTTACGCTTTGACTACACCAAAACATTTTACCGTGTAATAACATCGCTCAACCCACTCTGGGGCATATATCGATTCCCAGCACTTACTCATCCCCCTTCTTCCCGTAACTTTCAGCCCTTCTATTTGCTGCGAAACTGCATCATCGAGGAAACTGTATTTTCCAAGAAATTGTACCTTCTGTAACAAGTTCGTTAGAACAGGTTTTCCAACTTATTCATACGCATGTACATACTGTACTTATATTTATACGTTCAGCTCGGGTCTGCAGTGCAGTATATAGCTACATATAGATATGTATACATATTTACAACGTACAAATACGCGCGCCCTGCTGCACTTTGTTCTCGGAAGAAATTTCTGGGTCTGTACCGATGTTAGGTATACGGTCTGGCCAACAGCCTAGCAGAGCAAGATCAAAGACTTTGAAATAGTAAACAACTAGGTCTGGTTACTGGCCGGAGGTTCTGGCGCGGGAAGGAGCTGAGTAGAAGAAGACAGAGTCACCGAGAACTTCTCAAATGCCGCTAAGACCTCAGGCATCGTTGGAGTCACCGACACAATGGCGTCTCAGCAAAATTGAACAGTCATTGCATCCCATCGCATCGCGTGCATCACATCCGCTGCAGCAACGTTCTTTCTTTTCTCCACTTGAATTAACAGAAAAAAATATGTACATGTAATAACAATCCTCATTATGTTTCCCCGAAACCCTATACTATGTATGTACGTACGTACGTTCGCGTATGCAGATATAAATATTCTTTTGGCAAAATATTTAATATGCTAGTTTTATTTTTTGCACTTCTGACACCGCTGAATGGGTGGAATTTAAAATTGAAAATAGCTCGTTATGACAATGGTCTGCAGATGGCTGCTAACTCGATTCTGCAGCCGATTGTTACAGTTGTAAAATCCGAATAGCTAATTGAAGTAGTGTGGCTTGCGTTATCTGCGAACCGCTCCTCCTCCCTCCGTGCCACTATTTTCTGTCTTCTTCGTTTCATTGATAAACCGAACAACGACCGAGTAAACCGAAACTGTAAATGTAAACAAGTCCATCATCGTTAATCGTCTCTTGCAGACGCGTTCATTTTTCAACTCTCGCTAATGTGTGCAGCGGAATCTCATGCTTTTCCCTTTTCTGTGTAACTCATAACCGTAAGCTGCACGCACCCATTCATTTTTCCTGTATCGATATATATAGGCACGCCAACGTAATTTGAGAGAAAATTAAAATAAAGAGCAGTTTTCGACTATGACAATGTATATATGATGTTTACGGGTTGGGATGCTGGGAGTGCCGTCGGAGGGTTCGGAGCGCCGCAATGAGGACGAAGTCGGGGTGTCATTACGCAATTACGTTGAACGTAATATGTAAATCCCAGAATCATGGGACTTGTGCGCGAAGACCATGCCGCCCCGACATACTATACGATGTGTTTGTTGCGATGACTTTCTGCAGTAGCAGAGAAAGGTATAGGCTGCAAACTCTGAAATTCCAGCAGCTAGGGAACGTGAACTTCCAATGTATCAACTTACCCTTCCTATATTTTTTTACCGGTATCATCAAAGTCTCTCTTGCCTCGAGTTAGTTGCCAGAAATTACCGAGTGAAAGATATTATTCTAGACTATATGAAAGAGTCTTTCAAATATTATAATGTTTGAATGTGAACGGAAACGTTTCGTTCCTTTCCGTTTTTATATTTCAAATATTGAATCGGTCATATCAATATGGACACGGCATCTGAACGGATGCGGATATGAATTTAATGAAATTTTCGTTATCTTCAAATATTTTTCGCGACTTGTTCGTGGTCGATTTCGACTCGTAGCCATCACGATATGACCCGGCTCTTATAGTTAAGCCTGGCAAGTCGACACGAATGCCCTTCTGCCCGAACTCGTGGCTTGCAGTGTACCCGCATACGTCCTCTTAGGGCCTGCATGATGCCTTCTATCGATGTATGCGTCTGTCCGAGGAACAGGTTAAGCCTGTAACCGCTGTATTCCCACCCCTTTCCCCTTTGCACGGATCTGCCCAAGGGGCTTTGGCGAGTCACGGGTGGAGATGGACGCAGACGCGAAGAGGGACGAAAATACGCCAAACACACACACCTATATTATCCATATCTACACATCGCTGCATCAGGCTTATGTACCTGTATATGAAAAAGGGGCTGAAAACTTTTACTGCCCTTCCTGTTCCATCGTTCACCACGTTTAAAAATCAACCACCTGCGTTCGAAGAGACGGCCATTGCCACCCCCACCGAATATATACATACGTACGCGGACACTGCCTGAAAAAATGTTGCCCGTGTATATGTTCTATGTATTACGTGAATGTAATAAAGGCCCATGTGCGTTTAGATGTGTATTATATAGACATGTATACACGTTATATACCTGCGCCTATTTATAACAGCGGTGGCCACTTGAAATTCGTATAATGTATATTAATATATGGAAATGTTTATTATATACGAATGTAACGTCACCGCTTCTTTTCCCATCAGAGATGAACGGTCCCTTAATGTTGTAATTTGTTACTTGCAACTTGCAGCAATGTAGAAACGAGAGTGGGATATGGACGCAATCATTGTGTAAAATTTCTATTACAAAGGTGGAGAGAAACAGTATTCGTTACAGAGAAGTATATCACTTTCATAATCGTATTATAAAGAAACGCAGAAGTGAATATATTTTTGGTAAGATTTGTCCGTGTCGTATATGAAAACTCGCAATTCATGTACCTAGAATTCTATACCACGTCCTTCTTAATTGGCATTTATCAGTTTGGTGCCACTAATTATGAACCGAGAATAATGTTATGATTGCTCATACTTTCTGCTTTCTCCCCTTTCTATGTAGGCTTCCTGCAAATGTACTGATCATTATCAAATCGGTAAACTGTTGCCGAAAATAGGACGCCGAACCGAAAACCGAAAACTCGAAACGACGAGAGGTTAAAATAAGGTATACCTTACATATTTAAAATCACGTGCATAATTCTACAGGGATTGGCGCTTCCCTTCGTTGAGTGGATTTCTGGCAGCACCGCGAGTCCCTACACTCCTACGGAGCCGTGTTCCATTCCATCGTGCCAGGCTACTTTCCTCTCTCCGATTCCTTAATTCCTGCAGGAGAAATATACAGGTATAGTTAGGTGCTGCAAAGAAGGGCTGCAATGTTAGCCTGCGGAATACACCCAGCATGAGCAGCAGCACCGGAGGCACAACGAACCACGGCGATCGGGCTTCACGTGGTTAGGTCTCCGAAATTGCATGCCTCCCATTGGCGTAGTAGTCCCGGAACCCATCCACCTACTTATAATAATATTATGGGCGCATAAATTTCAGAACCTTCGAAACACCTTCGCGGATTTGGGCTAATTGAAGAATTATATACATGTATGTGCGGTGCCGTGGCGTAGATATTACGACAATTTATATAAACGACTGAAAATTGGTGTAATATTTTTTTTTCCATTTTTTTTTTTCTTCAATTCCGAAATCCCACCGCTGATTATGATTGCATTTTCTAAATTGTTTTCGCGGTATGTAACGAGTGGAAAGTAAGTGCCTGCAAGTTTTGAGAGTCGGGGCAAATACGAGGTGTCAGGGCGTCGGTGGATAATGGAGGACTAAAATAACAATAGCGCCGATTACTGGATGGCGAATGGGTGTGGCTGCGCCATTGAGTCGTTACACGCAGGAATAGAAGGTGGAAGAAAGACGGTACTATGCGAGGGCGAGAGAGAGAAGCTCGCGAAATGTTGTAGGCGAGTTTGGTGGCAAGAGGATGCAGGGGGGATAAACCACCTTAAAGGGGATAGAACAACCGGCAAATAATCAATATACGAGCTCTACCGTGCGAAAGCTAACATATAGCTTGCACCACCTCGGGTATAAGGAAATTCTTTTGCATCAGTGCCAAGGCTGTACGTAACCTCGGTATTTCGGGTTATAGGGATGTATTGTATTCGTGCAATGTAATTTAATCATTTATTATATGGGCTTTCATTAAACTGCTGGGAGAGATGTACGGGACAAATGCATAGAAATTGAAGACTCGCATAATTTGAATTTTTCGTACATCGTTTTCCTCTTATATTAGCCCATATTACTGCTCCTGACAGCCCTTGTTTAATATTTCATAAATGTAAAGTTCAGCCCGATATTATTGAACGGATGTTAATTACCTGGATAATTACACTGTTCAAATAACGTTGTTTCATATTATTTTCGTCGCTTTATCGATTGCTTGCCTCCGTTCATCACATGTTTTCCTGAATCTTTTCAATTCTTTCCCCGACAACACGAAAATCTTGGGTAGATATGTATATATTTTAATCTTCAGCCCGCGACTTCGGCAATAATCCGAATTACAAAAAACAGCGTAACTCACAGGTCCGCGCGGTATGCCTGCAGTTCTGTTTACCGGAAATGACATCAGTTGCATCTTTTCAGCCAAGTTTCGCGATTGACGAGAGCGGGCAGCTCGTTTAAACTCCATTTAGAATCACGGAACGACGTGGCAGTCCTGCCAAACGCACCATCAGAGATCTCTCTTTCATATTCAGACGTTCTCTTTTTAACGAAGGACATTTTTATTGGGATCTTTTTCTATCCTATTAAAGCGTGAGCTTCTATAGACACATTGTGATCTCCACATTTGGCGCACACGTATGTATATTCAATCGAAGCTAAGGCCTTAAATTAAATTTTTTTTTCACCCACGCACGCAGGAGTTTTCATCTTATACATAGTCTATGTGCTCATAATACGCAGTGCACGGACATTATGTATACCTATACGAATAATAATTCGCGAATACTTTCGCTCTAGATCAGTGTGCATCGCGGTATGTAGATATACGTATATATAGTTTATGTACAAGAAAAGGCAGGTCTTTGACATATTGTGATATGAGAAGCCAACTGATAAGAGGTTCGGCGTCTGACGACCCGCTCATCGTTTATAAACCGCAGTTTGGCACACTAAAATACGTATATATGTATATACATATATAATCTCTGAATTGGCGAAGCAATTACAATGGTCCGATGTCATCATATATCTACAACTTCACTCCGTATATATATAACCACTCAAGTACACAACACATACAGGCTACGCATTGAACGTGACTCATTCACTCCTTGCCGCTTGAGTCCTTCATCGCGCGTGTTTCGCACGATAGAATCGTCTCTCTAAACTGCAAACCGTCTCTCTACTATCACCCGTACATTCTATACGTGCAACAAAACAAGGAAAACAAAATGCAATTTATAGATGTGTGTGTTATATGTGTGATACATGTATAAGTATGGTATTCACGATGCCAGAAAAGAACACTTGTTTAAATGCCTGTGTACATATACAAGATGCAAGTTACATATCTACATATCACGTACAGTAGGTACATAACATGGATCTTGTATATAATAGTTGAGAAAAACTTATTATTATACCTTCATACGAATATATGTATTATGTATACACACCGCGTAGACATATACCTATATAAATTATTTATAGTTCATTTCCTCCCCTGCCATAGATATAAGTATCCCGTACTATAGCTGCAGCAATTATTTGTTTTTAAAATAAAAGTTACTGCGAAAGTGTCTTTCAAGTACATTATACTCGTGTATACATAAATTATTTACTATATAATGGCTAACCCGAGGGATATCTCACGTCAACGGAAGTCGGCTCACACCTTGTACCGATCTTCGAGACGTATATTTTCACGAGGTACGACGAATCAACAATGGAGAAGCAGTTTTTTCTTTTCTTTTTTTGCGAAGAATGATATCATCTGTACCTGAATGACGGATTTTATTTTTGCGTCTGCTAGGGATGATCGAAGGGAAAGATTAAAATTGTGTTTAAAAACTTGTGCCGTGTATGGGGCAATCGTGGGGTATCCAATGAGTGTACGTTCGTACGGCATAGGAGCGTCGGTCAGGACGAAATGGCGTCGGCTACGACTCCGGTGCCTGCTGCACGATGATGGTCCGAATCTGCTTTGTATCTGGACGCCATATTTCGGTGCAGAAATTCCATTTTATTTCTGAGATGGTTCTTGTTTCTAAGATGAATGAATGCTGTATTATTCGGAGCTTCGAGTCGTGAAAATTCAAGTTTTCAATTCCATCAATTATTCAACGATTTGATGTAATTATACTTTCAAGAAAATGAACAACCACTCTATACCATCACTTGAGAAAAAACCTGCAGTTTCGAAACGCTGATATTTATTACATACTTGCGTATAGGAGATGCGGTTGTAAACTACAGGGTCATGTCCTCGAATGCAGAAAGTTGGAAACGGTCACTGTCTTAAACTGAATTAACTTATGTACTCTCACGACCATCGCGAACCTGCACTGCAGTTGGGAATGCGGATGAATTAAATTTTTCAAGTTTGCTGTACATAAATAATGAAATCAGTAACGGGATTAACCTGCACGCGTGCTACAGAGGGGATGTGACTATATTTTCTGTAAACCTTCGATATACAATACACCCTATAACCATCTAAAATTACCTAAAAAATTACCCTCCTTGGTAAATTATACGCATCCAGTACATCAAAGTTTGTTGAATTGATAAATTGATCGGCGGTGTTGTTTTGATCGATGGTATATAAAGTTTCGCTGCCTGCAGGACGTGAATAATGATTTAATGCAATTAATTTAATGTTCTTAATGCTATAGCGCCCAGTAGGTATACAGGTATACCTACATATGTGTATAATACATAAATTAATATGTCAACCGCGTACACGACTGCCATTTAAAAAATGAATGGAAGACGTATTATCCATATCACAGTGGTAACAATGACAAGAAAATCGTGGTTGAGATTGCAGATTTTTTAGAAGGGTTTTCCGTCTTGTATTTATCTTCTGACATTATTAAAGCGGTCTATCTATCGCAGGATCGACGACGCAGTTACATTATCGCGCCGATTGGACGCTGGAGGGAGATATTCGATTCGCAAAGGCCAAACTAACTCTCGGCCAAACTAACTAACGCGCATATCCTGGCGACGAAACTGCGCCAATCGTAAAACACCCGAAACGGCTTGGTATGAGCGGTTCGACCCAGAGGCTAACAAGACCTTCCAGCAAACAGCAGCACAAGGAACTATCTCAGTAATAATAATGATAAAAAAAGAAATCCAAATAACAGGCCGTACAGTTAACAACGCGGTGAACAAACTGCATTGATATAATAGTCATATACCAATTTCAAATATGATTATAAAAATAATATAATAAATAGATCAAAAACAAAATGAGCGCGTGGAGGAGGCCGCGCTGTTGATTTAAGGTGTGTTCAAGGACTTTCGCACTCTACTCGACCCTTTAGTTCTGCCGCGCAATTTATCGTTTCCCTAACGTTCCCTAGCTCGATTCGTGACACAGTCGGAGGTACGACGTGAATGTGAGTTTGCCTCCTACCGATACGTATGAGTATATACCAATTACATTTTCAAGTATTCGCATGTCTACTATTATAAGGGTCGCGTGAGTGTAAAAATCGCCGTCGAATTATCAACCACGAGCGCCTTGTTTTAAATCTGCACTGCAGAGACTTGGTCGAAAATGGGGCAACTGATTCCTGATTTTTCATATTGATATACCGATATCATCATGTCGAATAAATTCCTACAGACACAGGTCTCTCGTATACGATAATTTTTTCACCTACTCAAAATGTTTCGAAAAAACCCTCAGAAATTTATGAATGCCTTTAACTTTGTAAGAAATATGTTTGATATTCCGTTTTCCAATGAAGCATGATATATATTTATCCAAAAATAATCGATAATCTGGAAAAAACTTCTATGGACAGGAATGCACCGGGCACCAAATATCCATAATATGTTTGCGGGGATAAGGTTAATATAACTGGGTAGGTCGAAGCCACGCTTTGTAGACAGTATTTGGAATTTCAAATTACTGGAAATTCACCGAGCGTGTAGCAGTTCTCGGACGGTACTAAAAACCGAATAAAGAGAAAAATAAAATGAAAAATGAATAGGAGAAAAAAATCCATTGCAACGATGTGCTGCACTGAAACCAGCGTCACATTCACAAGCCTTTACGTGACTTAAAGCGGATGTACGTGAATAAGAATTCGAATCAGATTCGGGTTTGGATTCTACTTGTTCTACGAAAACCAGGAAAATTGATCGAAATAAACAAACTGATATAGAAAAAACGATGCATGCAAAATAGACTAGGCTGCAAATGTATCTCGAGTATTTCATGAATTTTGAAAAATCGGGCAAGTCCGTATGTGCGCAGAGCAGCAGCAGCAGCGGTAGGAATCGTTGGATCCGCTTTAGTTTGCGCCCGCGAGTTGCCATGGAGAATAAAGCCCTTTCCTTCCTTTCCCTGCTACGAAATACGAATAGAAAACCCTCTTCCCTCATCGCCCTCCTGGCGTAGTTCCTCCTGCCCCGCGAACTCCCGGAACCCGCCGTCTCCCCGATGTCAGCAACATAGCCGTGCCAAATCCCCACCCCGCTAGATCCAGGTTCGCAGCTTTTTATTCTTTTTTCTTTCTCTTTTTTGTATACCTTTTTATCCCGCCCTTTCTCCTTCGCACGCTTCAATATAGGTCTGCGTGAAATCTCCTACTATAGTTTCTTATTTCCCGCTTCTTCAATAACCTTCCGAAAAATAGGAGAGCAGACAATACGGAGAAGCTCAATTGATATAGAAAGCTGAGCCAACAATTATTGATTATTCTTGTTGACGATATACGGGAACGCTTGGCTCTGAGTACTGCAGTCTGCATTTGAAGGGAGAAAAAAGACCGTTGTTATTGCAAAGATGTAACTAAACAGGCGAAAGTTACGTCACCCAATCGTTCTCCAACGTAGTTAAAGTACAACTTCGTGCGATATTTACAGAACCAATCCTCCTCTATTATCGATCAGCTTCGAATAAACTCATACTGTTCAAATTTTTGCGAGCCAAAGTCTGCAAACGCTCGGAAATAGCAAAATTTCGTAATAACAGATATGAATTTCCATTATCCAAACGCAAAAACTAATCGAATTACCCCAATTTCGAAAAGTAAAGAAAAAGATGTCTAGAAACATGGATAAAAAGCCCAGATTATTGAACTGGTATGTACTGCAATCATCTTTCGAATAAAAGAAAAGAAGGTTCACATGGTCTTAAAAGGAATGCAGAGGAATGAATCCATAATATTGTCATCGTGACACTTTGAACTTGGAACTATCAGCGTTATCATCTACTGTCATATCCGATTATTTTATACATAACGGCACAAACAGCATCTTACGCAATTATCTCGATCCGTTAGAACGTCTGTGAGAAATCTTACTCACAATAAATGTAAAAACACGGATTTTGGCTTAAAATGTAAGTAATATTTTGTATCTACAATGAAATATGAAACAGATGTTGATCGTGGGTCGTAGAAAGTAACCAACACTTACTGTGGAGCACAAATTCAGTATTTTTTACGCACTCAATGAAGTCTTTGATATCACTATGTTATACGTCAGATGAAATGTAGGGTGTACGTCTTACTCATAACTATAAGAGTACGACAAATCAGACTCGGACTACATTTTTCAAATTTTCAGAGCACCATCGCGTGAGCGGTAAATTTTCCTTTCTCGCTGAAATTATATCCACGTTCAAGTTGAATGGAATTGGTCGGCTGAAATCGGCTATCCCAAACATCCGTTGTAAAGCATCAAGAGCTGCGACTTGTTTCGCTACTTCCACAGATTCAGCAATACCTTGAAAATGAATTTCGTTTTTAAATCATTTCATAATTTTAATCATTGGAGAAGTCCAATAAATTTGTGCAGTTTGACGTACCCATTCCAAGGAATTGTTGGTTGGAATAAACCACAACCTGGTATGTGGCTAAAACTGTGTTTACTCCAGTCTGAGCAGCAAGTCGAAAATCTGCAAGGCCTCTTTTTTCTCTGGCAAGAATATCGTCCAAGATTTGCAATGGATCAGAGGGACTCCATAACGATAGCACATCCTTATCAGAAAGTGTAGCTATTAAGAAGTCACGAACGAAGAGACTGGTGTGTACAGTATCAATACTGCGAGATAATGCAGCTATTAAAGCAAAAAACGTGTTCGCTAAAGTCTCTGGTAGTACAGGATGGTCCTAGAATAACAGAAATAATTGTTGTTCACCACAGAGAATTATGGGATTAACTCCAACAATTGACTCACTTCGCTTAATATAATATCTTTGGTCCCAATGTGTGATGAAACATTGGCCAGGATTTCTTCTGAGAGAAGGTGATCTTTTAAAGCTCTGAAAAATTAACAAGTGCATGCCAATGAATTACTGTCACCCTATTGCTGCTTAATAGAGGAGGTTGGAATTATTCAACAGAATGGATCTCCATTTGTACTATTCAAGAGGTATATAATTATGTCAAGTGTGAGAATGCGATAATCAGAATTGTAATCCTTGAGCAATCTGAGATAGGGTAACATTGAAATTTGGGAAGGGAAAGAGAATATTAGGAACAATTTTGGAGATGATTTGTTCTGGTAAAATAATAGAAGCAATTATAGAATATTGTATATCCTTACAAAATGCCTTCCTCAGGTAGTCTTGGCAGAGCTTGTCTTAAATAGCACTTTACAATCTCTGAAGTTAGGAATTTCCCTTCTTCTATGAGTTCTCTGTTATCCTTGATATTTAATTCAGGATTCTCTATGCCAACTTCTCTCTGTCGCTGCTCTTCCTGTATGATGTAAGACCTGTGAGTAAATGCTTGTTCCAGCAATGCGAGGTCAAACTTTTCTGATAGTCTTTGGTTGAATGCAAACAATTCTGCACTATAATTCCAGTCAAGGAAATTACTACGCTTTGGCTCAGGTTGTGGCCCAAGTTTACGGTTCAACTTGTTTATAGCTCTCATCGTTGGTGCAACCCATCGCTTGATGCCTCTATCACCTGAAATATTTAACAGTTCATAATTATCCGCCAAGTAGTGCGGTTGTTGACAGAATTTTAAATGGGAATTTCTTATACCGGATTGAACGTTTACTAAAAAATAACGAGATAATACCGAGATGTACAATAGTTACGTAGTGTGACAAGGAAAATAATTAAGTAAATTGCTAATGAACAATGCATAATTAATTTGCCGATCAGCTGTGTTTGGAAATGTTAATAAAAAATATAGAGTAATGAAAATTGCATACCTCTATAATAGACGCAAGTGAGCCTTTCAATATTGATTGCCGCCCTAGCACACGTGCGCAGCGAATTCATTGTATTCTTAATATCCTAAATTTTGATTACACTATAGAAATGCCCCTGAGAACTACTTTAGATGTTAGGTTAAGAATACATAACCGTAAAATTGTGAAAAGGAGCTTATACCTCCATACTTATACCATAGCTTACATAAATTAGAATAGCGACTGACTAACTTGTACGTTAGACATACGCTTACGCGTTTCGATTTGGCGCCACTTGGGATGAGTTCGATTTGTTCCATGGTTTTTCTTATCAATGTGCGTCGGTATTGTTTGTGATTATCGTGGAAGAGGAACGCAAATTCTGTCTTCGAAACGTTTCCGAACTTCCTCCGCAAAATGGCATCGCTGTGTGGAAGGATTATTCTTCAAGCTTCTCGTCGCCCGATTTATACATCGGTCAGATGTGCCTCGAAAAGTATGAATATCTTGTTGATTGTGATGTATTGATGGGTCTTTGTGCTTGGTGTATTTCACCATCCTTATCGAATTTACATTACGTAATGATTCTGCGTATATTCGTCCACTTGACTGAAAGCACCATAAATTGCTAGACTTCACTAAAAATGTAAATATTGCTCTGTTAATTCAGCTTTGGCCGATCCATTGGACCATGCTACCGGTCTGGAGAAACGGGAGTTGGTGGCTGCCATCGCTGGCAATGATGTAGGTACATCGTAAGATTTAACAAGTATGGTCGTCAAATTATATCCAATATTGGGTCAATCTCATCAGATAACAATTAAGATAGCTCGCTAACACCTATTTTTTAAAGACTTCACTCTGGCACATGCACCTTTGTTCGATAGAATTTTGCCAGTATAAGTTTCATCAATTACCCTGTTTCTACCCAAAGAGTGATACAGTAGATGTAAAGAAATCAGAGCTGTCATAAAACCTGGCTCTTATGTTAGCAATGTAGCCGCTAATTTATGGATGAGTCTGGTGTGAAAATGGTCCTTTTTCTGGTTTAGGATCCATTTGACCTAAAAGTCTTGAAACGTGGGCCTGGGACTAAAGATTGCCCGAATCAAGTACCAAGTGCATATGAGAGCCGCCTGGTCGGATGCATTTGCGAAGAAGAAGCTACTACAATTAACTGGATGTGGTTGAAACGAGGCTCCCCCCGTCGGTGCGAATGTGGATACTGGTTCAAATTAATTGAGAAAACTCCAATATAAATTTAAATTCAGACTAAGTTAGTCGATTGTTTGAAACATCTACCTAGAATTAATATTATGTTAGCAAAACAAGGAGACTTGCTTTATTTATCATCCAACCATGTTCCCCAGTTCCCCTATTGAATGATGCCCAAAAAGCAAAGTACTGCGACGGTGTGGTGATCCGCAAATATATTTACCACATTCTATTTCATTTTGATGTACATATATTCACTCGTAAATAAAAACGAAATGAGACGCTATTGACATCAATGCTTAGCAGTAATGATTATTGACACATGCCACATTTCAGGTCTATGTGTATTACAGATTGGTTGTTTCTCCTTACTTTAATTCACATTGATAAGATTTAAAGAAACGAACGGAGTGTCAAGTGAGACAAGCTATGAAAATGTAAGGAATGTAGGTGATTGTATTCAGTAACACACGTATAGATTTTACGTGATGTATACAACATATATACAATTTCAACTCACCACAAATCATTTAGTCCCTACTTCCAGTTACAACGATTTATCAAAAATTCATTACAATAAAATTATAAATCATAAAGCCTAACGATTTAATCTGCCCAATGTAACAAAAATTTTTATCTGGTGATTCTCTACCACTTCGAAGTAATCGAGACTTGTCGAATTGCAGTATTACCACACAAAAGTTTATTGAAATTACCCCGTTAATTTTTCATTCAAACCATTGTCTGAAATCAATCCTAAGGTATGACTTATCCACGAATAGTAACAAACGTACGTTAGTTAGTCATTATTTTTGTAATTACTGGCCAATTAAAATTAGTTGGAATGACTAATCGATCATAAACAAGTGCTTATGAAATTTTGATGTGATTCTATATACAATAAAAAGTTTGGAACAACATAATACCCAGATAGCTGTTACAAGTACAAGAATCATTGAGTATTAATCGCATCACCAAAATTAAACATTATACAAAATTATTTACGAATCCGTGTTCACAAATTTGATGATCCTAATCTTCTTTAGACAGTCCTTTGTATGCCCCATCCAGATTAGAAAAATTACTTTCATCTTTAGAACTTACATCGTCATTTAAAGTAGTACCAACATTGGGGGGTGCACTGTTGTCTATAACTGTTTCATTTGTTTCCGATTTTTTTTTGAGCTGCCCAACCACTGTCATATATGAGGATGGTATTAGACCAACATTCACACCATCAGTTACTCGACACCAGCCAGGACTATCCTTTGGTTGCAACGATTTTGGTGCTAGCCAAATTTTCTGTCCAGATCTTAAACTCAACTCATCACTGGAAGAAGCTTTAAAATCGTATGTTGCCGTAGCGGTGTATATGGGCTCGTTTTGTTGGGACCATTCTTTTGGATTGTTTGCTACAACAGGTCAGTTAAATTGTCATTAGAAATGGAAGCATCGTACGGCTTGCTAACAAGGCAAGATTCTATCAATTTTCTGGTAATCACAATCGTAAATACGAGTAATAGAAGTGTAATTAGTTAGCATTACACCATAACTTACTATTTGTTTTAATTTCTTTGGCATTGCTAACTAATTTATGTACTAAGTAAGGTATGGCAAACAGCATGCTAAGAAACATTAGAATAGGCCAACTAGAAGGTCCTGTTCTCTCTCCATTCATAACTTCCATTGCTGTTTGTCGCCACAGTGATTCACTGTTTGGATCATCCGGACGTAAACCTAGAATACACATGATAGTAACCTGAATAGTTGATCACAGTGATTAACAATTACTTTAACAATTACTTATTAAAAACAAGTGCCATAGGGAGATCAGCATATTTACCCAGAATATACATGCACTTCCAGTACAACCATTTCATAAATCTGATCAGGGCAAATGTGTTCAAAAACTGTCCAAACATAGAGCGTAGTCTACCAACATTATCTGCTACACTCAGAATTGCTCTAAACGAACTTGTCATGGCAAAAAATGTTGATTCAAGCATCATTGTCACTGATGAAAATGTTTGTACCATCGACTCTATTGACTGAAATGCTGGTCTTGTACTTTCCTCAGCTATTTGAAGGAATCTAAAAATACGCAAGGAAAAAAGTAATGTCAGAGATGTGAAAAAGACTGTTGCTCAAGGTACAAATGATCTAATATCTCGGATTTAAATTACTAGATATTTGAATTTTTTCTTATTGAACAACCAACACGTCAGGTGATAAGTTTTTTTTTGTTCAGCACTCACCGATTTTCTGCATCTCCACTTGGTCCCCCAAACTGATTATACGAGTTATACCCAGGCATTGATCCATATCCACTATATGATCCGTATCCTCCGTAACCTCTATAATTCACGTTGGATCCATATGAACCATAGTAATTTGGCATTCGATAGTCACCGTACATTGGCTGATAACTTTGAACAGGTCTGTTGACACGAGGTGGTACAGGTGGTGGATTTCTTTGTGTGTTAGACCCATTATAGTTGCTCGGAAGAGTTGGTCCACTAAATAAAGGAAATGATCAAATGATTATACTTCCAATAAAGTACTTTATTCATGTAGCTTTGATCTGAATATACATGCTACATAAATTTTGCATTCGATTACAAAGTATAGGGCAAATATTCAGTCATGATAAAATTAGTGCTGTGTTTGTTTTAATCAATTGCAGCTGTGAAATGCTTATTGTATATCTTATCCGAGATAAAAGTCCAATTTTCAATATGTATAAGATTAAGACAACAGGTTTTGACTTATTGTTGGTATAAATTATTCCTGATATTCGACACGCGCATGTTACAAGCACTTTATGAAATAAGGCTGAACCATTGGATACGTTTAAATATTACTACAGTAGATTGAAAATTGTGCTGTGTCTAGTCAAGGCATTCAAATATTTAGAATTTTCCTCGAGTAAATAATAACTGTACAGTTTGTACTTGTGGAGTTGTTAACGAAGAAAATTAAGTATGTATGAACAAAAATACCTTAAGCCAAAATCTGCACTGGGTCTAAACTGATTATTGTTGAAAGCGCTGTAACCTTGCTGGTTCATTTTGAAGACAGGTGCTTTTTATTGGTAATAAAATGGAAAGTTGGGATTCCTGGACGATTATCCTACAAATGTTGCAAATAGCGTCCAACTTTTTTGAACAACATTAATGCGTTTCCACTGTACAGACGTCAATCGCACGATCTTGATGTGATGTGTAGCAACTGGATTACTGGATAAGTTATCAAAGGCTAAGGTGCTCCCCACCATAAGTTCTAACAGCGATCATCATTGGTCGTTGGATCTCACGTTGGAATTGAATTCAAGTATGATAAAAAAGAATTATAATAATTACGATTAAAATAGGATTAACGATCAACCGATAAACTCCACACACTGTGGTCAAGTTACAAATTTTCGAACTGGCGGTAGACTTGAAAATTTAGCAGTCAAATTCGATCCGGATTCCAGTAACTATACTTTTTATCAAATCTTTTTTTGACTTATCGATAAAAGCTTATAGAGTCTTCTTAATCTAAACCCGGGTTAAAAGAAATTCAACATGATGATGATGGGTCATCACTCTAGTCACGACTTGTAATCAACGTTGGAATGAGATTTGAGCAGCATTTCTGATTGGCTCAGACTTGACTCTAACTTAACCTAACCTGACTTTGACCCTCGGCATCGGTTGTATGTGTTGCTACCTGGCGCTAATTTCTTCTGTTGATTTGCTGATCGCACGTTGATCTACTTGCAGCTAACGAAAATAAGATGCCTGTGGATCAAAAGCGCATTAACGGCCCGGAGGTATCTGTGCCGTATAACGTTTACACCGAGGTCAATAAGTTGGAGTCCAACAACACCGATAAAATATTAAAAAGGAGACTCGATGGACGAGATTACAAAGAGCTCAGAAAAATTTGTGAGTTAGGTTACGTTCCTTTTCATGTTGTGGGAACAACTGCTCGCGATTCCAATGCATAAATTCGTCCATTGCATTATTTCCAATATGATTTTCTTCTAGAGATCCTCCTTTTTCTTTATGTAGAACGTAATTCCTCCAACACAATTTTTGATTGACAGTTGTGAAAACTGGCGTGGTAAGCCAAGCCAAAGGATCGGCGTACATTGAGGTTGGAACCACAAAAGTCGTTTGTTCCGTATTTGATCCCAGAGAAATTCCAAATAGAAATGAATACAGCTTACAAGGCGAACTCTTTTGTGAGTTCAAATTTGCTACTTTTGCCTGTGCAAAGCGGAAAATACACCAGCAAGACCCAGAAGAAAAAGAGTTTAGTATCATCATGCAACGATCGTTAGAACCAGCTGTTTGCAGGGTAATTCTTGATGGTTATCCATCATTCCCGATGCGAAAAAACATGTTGATGCATTTATTATCTAATCAGTAACCTACAAATCAACCACTTCATTGATTCGTATTTTTTTGCAGCAAGAATTCCCAAACTTTCAAGTTGATGTATATGCCCTGGTACTTGACAATGGAGGATCTGCGTTAGCAGCAGCTATAATGTGTGCTAGCCTTGCCCTGGCAGATGCTAGTGTGCCAATGTTTGGCCTCGTTACCGCGGTCTCTGTGGTAAAAATCAGTTACAAGAGCTTTAAGATTGATAAAAATGCTTCATTGATTGTGTGTCTTTTGAACTCAAGTTCATCAATAATCCTTTCAGGGATTGTATGCCGACACAGTATTTGTTGATCCAACAGTTGAAGAAGAAAAACTGTGTAGTTCGGCCCCAGGAAAGTCAAGCCCATCTGCAAATCATGGACTGATTATGCAAGCCACTCTGCCTCAACACGACCAAGTTTCTGAGTTTTTTCTTGTTGGAAACATTGATGTGACAGCCATCAAACAGGCCGTTGAAACACTTACTGCGGCTAGCAAGAATATATGCCCTCTGATGCAGCAATGCTTAGTCAAAACTGTCTTGAGAGCTCTAAAGAGAAAGGAACTTGAGAACAATGAAATAAAAGACTAGCTACTAAAACTGTTATAATTTGTAATTTAGTATCTATGAAAATGAATTGCTTTTGGTACTTTGAACAAAACATTATTTTTTTTGCTTTTATTATATTAGCAATTTAGTTGTACAGATTCTTCAGTACTGAATTTGATCAGAAATTTTTTTTGAAAAGAGTGGAACTGTACTTGCTTGAGAAGTTGACAATAATTATAATGCATGAGCCGAAGAATTTCGTGTTGAGGCGAAAATTAATCTTCAGGTTTTTCTGGGGGCGGGCCACATGGCTGAAGCATTTTCTCCATTAGATTGAATCTAACACGTGCCTTTGCTTCGTTCTCAGCTAACGCGAAAAAGTTCAAAAGATCGTAATGACCCATGTAAGAGCTGCATGAGTCTCGGTGCTGATTAACAAGCCATTCGAATTTTGTTGTGTCTGCATGACCTGTTCCAATATATTTTGACTGCAGGTGCTCCAATTGACTATGGATATTGTAGCGTTCACCCATGTCTGGAATCGATAAAAATAGAACAGGTGTTTGGTTACTAACAGTTTTTGTTTGTTTGATAAGATTCGAGGTTAGAAGCTCACGCATAGATCTAAAATTCCGAGGAATTCGCAAATAAGAGTGACTGATTCGTGCGAATATAATTCGTGATATATATAATTCCTATCCTTAATTTATTCTTGATCGTTGAAGCATGAACTTGCACTTACTTGAATAAATCCAGTTTCAGTTTGATATTACTTTTCAGTTGACGGAAGTATTCCTCCGTGCCTTCAACTATCGCATGTCGCTTTTGTCACGGAAAGCAGACGAAAGTATGGTCGATGCTATGAGCATTGAGAATAGATAGGTACTATGAGCACGGACAAACGCATGCGCGAAAAAACTTTCAAATTCAAAAATTATTTGGTAGTTTTGATTTTTGATCGAGCTTTTCATTCTATTTCTATTTGCAAATAGTCAGAAGCATCGATAACTTTAATTCAAAATCATTGACTAGTATGAATCAACTCAAGGTATTGTAAGGTAATTTAATAGCACTTTTCTGGCTTTTTATGATAAAACATCTAAGGATGCATTAAAGAGCTAATGTAAAGTAACACATGATATAAAAAATATTCAGTAAAATTACTTTGATTGGCGGTGTAGGTAATACAATCATGATTCAGAGTGTAAAAGAATCTCCCAAAAGGCTTAATGTGAAATTCGATGTTTTCATGTCCTCCAAATCAAAAATAAAGTAAAAAGTAAAAGATTTCGCATAAACTTGTATGTCACTCTGTATCATATTTGTTGATGCATGTAGCATAACACGAAGCAGTGGTTGGGTGTATGATAATGCAAAACAAAAGTTGAGAATTTTTTTTATAACACATTTTTCATTTTTCTGGTAAGTCTAAGGTAATTAATAATTAATAACAAGAAAAAAACCTTTTTCATCAATGTGTCTACAATAATTATTAAAAGGTACAATTAGCAAATTACTATGTTGTGTATTTACTTTGTGTAATAATAGATAATAATATAATTGTAATATTTTTTTTCATATTTATAGCGCGATTTCTTTCCACGTGCTCGTTCATTTCTACAAATATAATATGGTATCTAATATTTTATTTTTTGTTTCATGTATCCACTTGGGTTATTATCAATCATTTACCTTTACTCTTATTTATATCGTTTAGTCGAATACTAAAAATACAAATTGTTTTTCTTACGACAGAGTTCCAAATTGTCAAACAATTTTGTTGAACAAATTTGAATTCTTTGCCATATGCAATGTATAATATTTATAGCTTTGCTTGAAAAATTAAGGGACTTCTAAAGCGGTCACCATATATGTATATACACATTTATATATGTACACGCACGCATTTAACCTAATACAGTGACCAGATGAATTAAAAATATGTCGTACATCATCCAGAAGATAACATTTATTTTCTACAATGCCTTTCAGTTTTTCAGTAACTATAACGCGACGTTATACATCTGAGAGGAGTTTCAAATAAGTTTTGATACAAGCTCATGAAAACGTATATAATTCTTCAGTTAGCAGTCACTCACCCCTCATTTCGTTAAGACATTGGAACATAAATAATTGTTCCCCTTTTTTTCTTTAAATTTTGACTCGTGTAAAACATCTACAGTCATAGGGATGATGTGGGTCACAATATTGGGTTTGACATACATATGTATGCAGCCAGTTCTTTAGCAGCCCCGTAATAATATGAGTGTCCTTAAACTTCACTTAACTACAAGATATTCATAATATGTACAGGTGAAGCTTGCTCCGTTTATAATCTATACAATTATATAAATGTTATATGCAATAATAAAATTGTAACATAATAATACCTATACTATCTACTGTCAATGGAAATATTTTACATCGAAATTACAATTCTCATTAACCTGCATTAATTCTTAAATTCATATACTATTTCGCTACATTTTACATTACACTTCATCCCATCCTAACATAGGGTATGGATCAAATTAAAATTAGAAATTAATCCTTATTCATTTGTGTTCAAGCTATTTACAATTTACTCATGATTTTTCTTTGAGTAAAACGGAAGTATCCTACTATTTACAATAGAAATGACAGGCGATTGGGTCAACTTCTACTTCAACACTTGATGTTTAAGCTAAATCATTTTTACCAAGACATAAGGATTTGTAACATTAATAATAATTGTGTACTGGGAAAAATTTGGAGCCACAAGTCTAAATACTCTATACATATAAATATACATATTGTAAGTATGTTACCCATAAACCAATCTGCAAATTGTATAATCAATAGGCTGTAAGTCTGTATCGGAAGTAATTCGGAAATGCTTCAGACTTTTCTTTAAGTGATAGATGACCTTCGTTTATTTTTCACACAGTAGTAGATAAAAAAAAAGCATGCCTGCTTAGTTAGTTCTCTCCTAACTTATGATGCAGTTTTCAGTACTTTCCACATAATGTTACAGCATTGAAAATATTTGTAATTCTAACGATTGCCTGATAAATCCACATGGTGAAAAATTATCAGAATCCAATGTATCTCGATACAATCTCAAAGTAGTAATAACGTACAAACCTATATTTAATAGCCATCGAATGTTACGAAGCAAAATAAGGATGAGATATAATACAGCGGTAATCACTTATGGCATGAGAAAAGAAAAAAAAAAACAAATGAATTGGTAGGGTCTTTGATTATCATCAATAATCTCGATAAGTAAATTGTAAACTAATTTATTCTTAATCATCATAAGAAAGACAGATAGCTACACAAGGCTGCATTAGCATCTTTTTTTTTTTTTTTTTTTTACTTTAAAAGATTTATTTTACATTTATATAATATAAAACTAGATTTATTTCTTGCGGAAAACAATATTCTAATGGATTTTTATATATCGTGTCAGATAATGTCGAAAGAAAATTATTTTTAAAATGTACTTACATTTTGTTTTGAAAAACAACTAATAATAGTGACAGTGGAGTTGCATGATATTTATTATTTAATTACTAGTTTAATAAAAATTTAACAGTTTCTATATGTACAAAGGGAGATGCGCGAGTGTCTATACAAGAAATTATTTACAAAATATATTCATTCATATATTACCTATCAAATTAACATTGTATTAATAACTTTTCTTTTTATCATTATTATCATTTCCGTATATTTATGTATGAATCATTTATCATTTATCCCAGTGTTCCTCTTATTATTTATCTTTTTGTTTATAAATAAAATAAATCCTTTGTTAATTTCCCTATAACCCAGCACTGCACTTAGTTCTAAGTTGAGGCAATATTTGTACCAAGAGACTATGTTCACAGGTTGAAAAAAAGCGAGAAAACAAAATTGAATCAAATTAAAATAAGTATTTGAGTTTAGTAGAGAGTACTTCATAGATTGCTACGAAAATATTTCGTTCTAATAATTACAGCTTTTACTTTGTTATCGCAAAGATTTGCGAAGAGTCTTCGCAAATATTTCTATATAATTTGATAAACACGCCACTCCAGTACCTGGCAGCGCAATTATTTTATTTACACGTTACAATTAAGGACAAGGCCAATACCTGTAGGTACATTTCACATCGACTACATAAAACATAAATGCCTGATGCCCGTATCTTGCTCAGCAAAATAATAATAATATCAGATGATTTTTATGATTGCGGTTGTTTCACCAACAATTCAGATTCTATTTAAATTCAATAGATATGTATTGAATAATACAGTGCGAACAACAACAAAATAATTTAACAAAAAATCCTCAACAGTCGATCATCCATAAACATAGTCTACTGATAAAAATACCTGAACATTGCCCAAGCCTCAGCAGTTGAAATCACAATTTCATCAAGACAAGCATAAAACGAGTTTACCACGTTACACCATAGTAGACAAGTTCAAATCTCATAAAGTTGTCACAAGGCATTACCACCTGAAAATGTGTTGAGACAAGCACCAGAAGGGTTAACTAATTGTGTATAAAACATCTGATTTTCCAAGAAAGCATCGCCCACACATCGTCATTGTGTGACAGCACTAGAGATGTACACAGCCTACAAGGTAACATGTTCTGTTTTTTTTTCCTTTTTTTAAACGTAGAAATAATCAATTATATTACTTTTACTTTTTTTTCAACAGAGTTGTATTATCTACGCTATACTGGTGCTATCGCACGAATCCATATGAAACCCAGTTTTTTGTTTTCATGTTTTCTCGCCACAGCATGGTATTCTGGTCCTTATTATGTTCACAAGACAGGATAAGTTATGGAATTTAATTTAATTATCTGGTGAAATAAATACTCATTTCAAAACATAAGCAGATAAGAACCCATGTAGACTCGGCATTTTGAAGGTAGTTTAATTATTTAGACTAAAACTGATTGACGAATAATGAGTTAAAGTTAATCTAAATAACTAAATAGTACTACCGAATGGTGAAGTAAATAGAAGAGTGCTGGATAGCGATAGAGATGTAAAAAATTGTGAGGAGTGCCGTAATTTCTTAACGTTCCAAACTCATGTGTTCTTCCCATATTCAGTTCATGGAAACTTTTAGATACGGTAAACAATAATCTGTATAAAGAATAATTTCACTTCAAGTCATTGTAAGTTTTGGGAATGTCTTAATTGACTGAGTAAATGTGTTTCTGGACATAGAAGAAAACGTAACGCGATGATGAATTGTATTACTTAGAGTCCATAAGCATTAATTCAACGACATTGGGCCTCTCATCCGAGTGTGACAAATTAGAGGTTTCTAATTCATTTGTTCCAGCGGAGGATACCTGATTTTATCGGACTTTTCATTTCTAAATGTACGTTGAGTTTTGCTGTCCAACACTCACCCAATTACACTGCACTCGAGCAACACTGTACCAACATTGTGCGTAACTGACGCTACATGGTCACCAGGTGGGGTCCAGCCACACAGTGATTGAACTAACTTTGTTTTAATGGACACACAAATAGACAGACGAGCCCTGACGAGCGACGGTAGCTAATCGCTGTCAAGGTCGCTCTCCGAAGGTCATTTGGTCTCTCGCGATATTCGTCGCCTTTTCGCCTGCTCCGCCGTCTCGGCTGTCACTAAAATACCACTCGTGCTATACAAGGTGTTTGGGATTACAGTAGAACCTAAGAGTCTGGATACAAGTAAGCGCACTGGATACTGGAGGAATTATAAATATTGCAGTTCATAGCGTCAGTACAGATAGTGTTTTGTTTTAAAGTAGTTAAAAGATTGAGACGTTAATAAGTTTTTCAAATACTTTGATTACGTAAGCTAGTGACATAGAATGTTATCGATATTACTCATGATAGTACGAAAATAATAACATCCAGCACTCTTCCTGCGCACTTGTATTACATTACACAAGTTATTTACATTTTTATTACAAATATATTTTATTTACTATTTCGCTAAATACTCTTAATAAAATTGGTAAGCCCATGTAAAGTCAACATATGCTGCGAGAAAGAGATGCACTGAATACATAATATGTGCATATTTTTACAATTTTACTTTGGTTGAATTTTTATCAGACAGTAATACAAGTGATGATATGGCGTCGGAAGGCAGTGCAATAGGAATTTCTCAGAGAAAGTTATCAAAAGTTAAAAAGATGATGAGAAAATCAAAAAATAAACAATGAAGATTACAGATGTATCGTCAAGTGATTGCATAAAGCACTTTGAAAGAATAAGAATTAATAACTAATGAAGTAGCTTCGCTTCGTATCAAACTAATATTGATTGTGTGAAACAACAGGTTTGTTCTAACTTTCTCAAATATGGGCGTAAGAATATTCTGACGGATATCAAATTTTTAATACAACTATATATTTTGATCACAACACTACGTATAGTACATCTCTTCTATAAGTTATCAAAAATTTATAAGAGGTGAACGAAACAAAAAAAGTTTGCTGTTGGTAGTATACACAGTTCACTACTTATTATAATTATATACTGCTTTCCTCTTGGGTTCTACTGAACATGTATAATATACAAATCGAGATAACCCTGGATATGAAAGTAACTTACGGCATTGCCTGAAATCAATCACACTACGACGACTCCAGTATTGGAATATTAGTACAATGATTAATATCATGATTCTTTGCATGTTTTTGCAATCGGAATCATTACATTGCAAATGCTGTGAGAGTTTAGAAAATTTCATTTCAAAATGTTTCTTTCATATGCAGGCTCACATGGATAACATAGTGGGCAAAAATAAGTCTCTTTGATGTCTTATATTACTAAATTTTCTATAATTTTGTTTGCATTGTTTGTATTCTTTGTTTAACTTATTTTTTGACGAAGACTTGAATAATTTTCTTACTCACCAGCTCCACTTCGAGTCTTTCTTCTGTTTACGTCATCCACAGATCTGGAAGCCCCTCGCGTGTTTCCCGCAGGAGTTGCCAATGGCGAAGCAGTGTTTTGCCTCACCGATCTGCGTGTCGGAATCTCACCTATTGACTCATTACTAGATACAGATGTTCCTCTTAGTCTTTCTTTCCCGGTTGACACAGAAGTTCCACTGGTAGGCTGTTTGGTTGTTAACAATCGGCTCTCTCTGTGCACTCTGTTTGTAGCATTTGCTGTATTTGATGAGTTACTAGAAATAATTTGACCTGTTGCTGTGCCGCTCGAATTCAGTCTAGAACAAAAAAATTGTTTTGGACACGATTATATTGATAGTTGATACTTTGGTAACTAAAAATTTGTGCAGTCATAATAAATTTCTAAAACATGAAATATAGCAAAGAGAAAACTACACAATAATTCCAAGACATAAGAAAAAATAATCATCGAGGTAATCGAAGATGACAAATATTACAGATGAATGAAAGCAAATAATTTGGCATACATAAGCGATTTGTAGGACTGAATTATTCCTTTTCATCTCACTAACTAATCTCACGATTATTGTAAGCAAAAATGGTGAAGTCGGGTGTCATAAGAGTAACGTGAAACTAATTAATTTGGAACATAGCCAACGATGAACATTTTGAGCAATACATTTCCATAAATCACCCGAGCTCCCATTCGTAAAAGAGTGGGAGATTTTAGAGCCGACAACTTTCAAATTAATGTTCAATATTTACTTTTGATCTCTAGGCTTTGGAGACGCAGCAGATGCCTCATCCGACATTCGCATTCTTGCTTTTCCTGCTATTTCGATCAGCGGTTCGTCATCTGAAGAATCCACTTCAACTAAAATTGGTCCTAAAATTGTGCAAACAGATATTATTAGAATTGGAAGTGGAAGGGAAAAAACACAGGGCACAAGAATTCGGTTGCAATCGAACTGATCTCCGTGTATCCTGTGATACGAAATTATTAAGCAATATTTCTTGCGAAACCTGTCTATTCGGCCGATTCTGTAGACATTCGAGAATATAAGGACTCTTGGATGAAAATAAATATTGAAATAGCAAGTGCGGCTCAACCCAAAGTGATAAAATTCTACATGAAATTATCAATGACCTTATAATTGTTAAGTAATACCTTTTTTTGATTTCGATAGTACGTTGAAGACTTTTCTACTCGGCTCCTCCTTGGTAGAAACTGTTTTTTTAGTGGCTCCACTCTCTTCAACCCCCATGCAAGCTTTGATTAATTCTGCAGCATTTTCTGAGCATTTCCGTTTGCCTGGTCTAGGCTGAGGATCATCAGCGGTACTGGAAGCGACAGAACTTTCGCTTTCTTGCCTTTTTCGTTTTCCACTTCTAGCTGTTGAAGCATTAGGTGATAATTTAGACACCCCCATCTTTGGACTTGCTTTTGCATAGGGTGATATGCTACGTCGTTCTTCAATCTTATTTTGACCATGTGGACTGCTTTTTGGAGTTTTAACAATATCGGGACTATTTAATTTTTGTGATCTTGTTCTCAGTGATCTTTTTTCGTTATTTTCTGTTGGTATTTCTATCAAAAGCTGTTCTAAGAGCGATTTTGGTTTAACATAATCTTCTGAATTGTTGGAATTCAATCTGTCAAGAAAATGTGTATCTTCGTTATCTTCTATACATATGATGTCTTGTCGACCTTCAAGTTCCTGTTTTCTTCTACGTTTTCGCTTAGCATGATCAGCTTCGCTAGTTTCTACATCTGGGTTATGTGCTGCTGGGCTGGGGGTTTCATCCCGTTGCGAAACGACCGGATTGGAGTACGTATACAAAGGAGGAGTGATCCGTATAGGTTGAGGATCTTCAGCCAGTGGCGATTCAACACTTGTGTCCGTCGTGTCACTTACTATTTTTTTAACCAACTCATCACCGACTTTGTGTAAATTAACCGGCGATTCTTTAACCAAAACTTGTGTTTGAACATTAACTTTTTGACATTTATCGGATTCCAATTTAACGACACAACTTGAATGCAAAGGATTAGCCACATTGTTAGGAATATCTATTCGCCTTGTATCATCTAGCTTTACCACTAAATTTGGTTCATTTTTAATCTCAGGTGTAAAATTCTGAATATTTGAGCATGCATTTTCTATTTTCAGATTTGCTTGAATTAACGTGGGTTCAATATTATCTGTTATCCCTTTACTGTAAGCAACGTGATTTTGAATTACAGGCACACCATTGTTATTTTGCCCAAGTGGACTATCGCTTAGAATATTGGTACAAGTGTTGTCTGAAATAATGTCTAAATTCTTCTCCAACGCTTGTTCGACAACTTTTGATTGTTCGTGATTCACGTCTGGTTCATCAAATTCATTTTCGTTATTTGTATGTTCGGGGCTGTCAGGTTTAACAACTGTTTTTACTTCGAAACTATCCATAATTGCAATGTCTTTGATTTCAGGTTTGGTACACTGTAAGAGTTCATCGCCACTTGTTGTTGTTAACGTAGGAGTCGCGATAACAGTAGTAGAAGCTGTAACCAATGGACTCTGAAAATTTTTGCTATTGTCTGTAGTTTCTGAACTTGTGATGGGCACATCCTCGATATTCCGTGATGTTATGAATGTTGCTTTTTCACTGGACACATTTGTTACACAATTATCACTGGACTTTACAGTTGTGTCATGTTTTAACCGATTCTCTAGATAATTAGCAACGGATACGGGGCTTAGTCTTTTGGGATCACCAGTTTTCAGAATTTCGGAGTTTGAACACATATTACTATCGCTAGTCGAGGAAGGCACGTTCTTATTGGTTGTCTGTAAAGGAGTTTCTCCCTGAATCGCATTTTTATTAGTAGATTGAGGTATGGACTCGGTTGTTGGTCTGTGCAATGGGGACTCCCCTTGATTTGGTGATTTCTCTGACAATGCATCCATAGATTCAATCCCGGAATCCTCACCTCCGCCGCCATTTCCAACTCTTTCCACATTTGCATCTACACCTAATCCTACTGGAACCGTGTTTTCCAGTAATTTCTCTTTCACTTTTGCTTCTGTTACGTTAATTTCGCCAATTGGCAGTATCGGCTTATTCGTTAGATCAATATTTTGAACTCTAATAGTCTGTTCTGTGTTGGTAACTGGTGTATTCTGCGAACTCTTCAAAAGACTGATGCGTTGCGTGTTTTCTGACTTGTTCGCTGGATTTGGTCGATCAGATTGCGATTTTATTACATGATTCTGAATAATTCTTTTATGCGATTGATCTATCTTATGCCTGTTGAGGTTTGGGTTTCCCTCATTTTTTGCAGATGCGTGATTCTTTATTTTAGGTGCAACACCATGAATTTTATTCAAAGAAGTTGAATTCATCTTAGCACCAGACCGTTCGGTATCGGCTTTGCTTTTAGAGATTTGCCCTGGTAACCTGTTCAATGTGTCTTGCGGATTTTTAGATATCACTTCAGTTGCACTGGAAGGTGGGGGCTTACTTTCAAGGCTGCTGGGAGGATGTGGTGTATTTTGAGTTGGGGGATTTATACTTTTCGACCCAAGGGTGTTATTCTCGAAACTCGTACTGGTTTTTGAATTAGATTTTTGCATCAGGTTATCAGAAGCACTCTTGTGACCATGGAGTTGTGTCATCTCCGCACTCTGAGATTCTGTAAAACAATACGGTAGGAAATATCAAAACAAAATCATGAATAACTAATTTTAAACGACGAACTCTCATTTAGCAAATATGTGAGTTGGGAAAAATTGCATCAATACTATTTATTGGATGTAATTTATTGATAAAATCAATAGGTAATTAATAATTTCTGATAGACGAGTGACGGAAAAGAGATCATTCAGCCAAACTGTTTTGGCAATGCATGACATATGTATAGTGAAACACACCTGCTAAATGTAGATCCTTTTCATCCATTAAACTTAGACGTCTTCTTTTTTCATGACTGACGAGGTCTTTTCTGATTCCATTGATCTCCGTTAATCTTGATGCCACCACGCTCAAAGCATTTGCAGTTTCGTTGACAGTTCTGCTAATGTCACTATCGCTTGTTCTCCTCACTTCCCCAATTTTTTTTACTTTGCTCGTGGCATTTTCCGTTAGTCCTGCTTCAGTTTTCTTAATGGGCTGTCCTGGGTTCCCTTTGAAACCAAGCTTGCGCCATTTTATCTGATTATCCAGAATTCTACCACCAGATAATAAGTTTTGCTCTCGATACAAGCCATCATTAGTGTCCGATTTCTTCTTAGAATCTCTTCTTTTTGTCTTACCTAAAAATGGAATGTAGTTTAAATTCAGGAGACATAATAAAATTGATAAATTATCGGTCAATAATCTAAACATCAACATCTGAAATTTGATCGATTGTCAAACAGATATGGATAATCGAATTTGTGGGAATTAATGGCAAAATTCAAACCATAGAGAAGATGTGTATTTACCTCCTCCAATTTTATGTTCGCTTGCATGATTTTGGACTTCAGTTTCCAACTGACTTTTTGCCAAAACCTGTTGAGCATTCGTAGTTGGATTGAGAATTGCTGATTTGTGCTTAACCGGAGATGGTATTCTACTATTCAGTGGTATATCATCTACGTCGCTTGCTTTACTGGAACTGGGTTTAGCTATCAATGTTTGCAGCTTTGGGTTGTCCAATGGAGAGTCTTGTTTCGACACGTTTGCTTTGTTCATGGCAGTTTGAAGAGTGCTGTTTATCTTGGACACAGTGTTAGTACTGTTAATGATGGTTGAATTAGCTAATGGCAACTTAGATGTGGATGAAGTACCAATTATCATGCTTAAAGATGACTTTTTTTGAAGCAATTTATTACCATCGGTAGATTCTTTCATTTTTTTCAGTTTACCACGCCTTTTTATTGTTAAAGAGTCAAGTTCCCCTTCTTTCAAGGCTTTTTTTTCCTTTTTTCGGATTTGAACTACAGACGCGTTGCGACCTCTTAAAGAGATGTGTAACGGAGGCACTCTAGGTTCATCACCACCGGGACCTGAACTTTGGATACCGGCCGAAAAAATTTTATTCACAGACTTATCAGCTTTCCTGACCGGCGGTGTGTTCACAAATGAGACGTCCACTTTATACGCAGGTGTAACCGGTTCAGACTTCTCCAATTTCAACCGCAGTTTAATTTTTTCCCCAGGCATTGGACTGTGAGCAGATTCTCTGCTAGACTTTATCCTATTGTGTTTCAAACTGCCTTCACTAGCAGTTGACTTTACTGTTGTCTCAGAGTCAGATTGATCTGTATTTGTTGTAGTGTCATTTCTTCTGGAAAAATTACTGTCCGCATCATCGTCTGAGAATATGGAATTTGATCTATCGTTCGACGGGGATGGAAATGAAAAGAAATCATCCTGGTTGTCAACTGCGCTTTCTGGTTCAGAATCTGAACTTTCGCTGGGCATTGGTTCTAGGAGACCGGTCAATGGATTTATTAAGAACTGTCTAATTTTTCCCGTTGATGTATATTCTGGTTCCGGCTCTTCTTCCCTTTTTGACGGCTCTGGCATTTCCAGGGTGGCTGTCGCCGGCGTCGTGCTTACAGCACTCAAGTGATTTAATCGAGGCACATTTTGTGAAATTGATGCAGGACCTTGACTCGGTACAACATTACGCTGTGTGGTATTAACTTGAGCGCCTTGTGGAACAGAACTGTTTTGAACATTCCACGTGGTGCCATTTCCTGTTGAATTCTGATAGCTTCTGCTAAGGATATTCTGACTCTGACCATAACGAAAATCTGTCGTCGCACCAGTATTAACATTCTGGTTTTTTAATTGATTATGATGCAATTGTTGCTGTACGTTGAGCATCTGATTTTGCTGCCCTGAATGTGTCGGTTGTTGCTGCTGCGGAGTTGCTTGTCTAGGGTAAGGTGGAGGTGTTGCCTGACGTATATTACCCAGATAATTAAGCCTCTGTTGAGCAGTGTTAATTCCTGGCCCAGAATGGAGCATTTGTTGTTGCAAAAGCTGTTGATTTCCCACTACTGGTTGTTGTAATGGGGTATTACTATTCTGGTGTTGAAGTAACTGCGATTGAGCAAGTGCTCCTCCTTGTTGGGGATTCAGTTGATTGCTATTTCCACTTTGTTGTCCGATTTGTTGCTGAGCCATGAGTTGCTGTTGTTGTTGTTGTTGTTGGAGTATCAGCTGTTGCCGTTGCTGTAAGGACGCTCGAACTTGTTGATTACTTAATGGGTGCCTGACAGGTAGTTGATTTTGTATCTGTATCTGAGCTGGTCGATAAGCTAGTTCTTGTCTGATGGGAAACTTTTGCTGGATTTGTACTTGGGTATGCAATGTCGACGTTTGCATTTGCCCACCAATTGACACTTGGTGCGCACTTTGGGTCGATGGTAAATTTTGTGCTGAGGCTATCACATTTCCAGAGTGTTGTTGAGTTATTGGAGTTTGTTGATTAACATTAACGGTAGCAAATGCTGATGGGCCAGAACTTTGGGTCAAATCCGGGACGATACTCGAAGCACCGAGCAAGTCCTCAGTTCGCAGTGATTCCAGACTCGGTGGTGAATCACTCGGGGAAGTCAAATCTTTCCTTCTGGCAATTGGTTTCTTGGTGGGTCTTATGCGATTCACTATCCCAGTACTTTCTACAGTAGCTGGAGGTAGCATTTTTTGACTGGTTGTAATGTTGTTGGGATGTGAGTTACCATCATTTTGTAACAGATTTACAAGTAGCGGACTCGATAACGCCACTTGATTCCCACTGCCGTTTGAACTGTTGGTTAAATTATTACCATTCGCCGATGACAATCCTGAGGCTACGGCATTTACTGGTTTGTATTGATTCGTCAATGGCCCAGTTGTGACAGGTAAGGTCGTTGTATGACCAGTGCTCAATGTTGTTACAGTTACTAAAGTGTCCTGAGCAGGATAGGGTGGTGGTGGTTGCGTATGATGTTTGAATTGCACTGAATTTTTAACAGTACTAGCTTGGGATTCACGGTTGTGTATGGCTTGGGCGGCATGTGTCATACTGGCAAATGGAAATGGGCCGTTGTAGTTATTCCTCGGCGAAGTTCCAGAAGCAGGTGTAGGTTGAGTACCAGAACCTCCACTACTGCTACTTCCCGCGGTTGGTTGAACTGATTTCGCAAGAAAGGGTGGAATTGGATCACAGTCTGTTGGAGCTACCACATTAGGCGATCGAAATTGGGGAGTCTTTTCTCCTGAAGCACCTGAAAAATAATTAGTTCAATTTAAAAAAAAGTTTGAAGTGATTTAATGTTCTAGAGATGGACAAATGCTGAGTTATTTTTAAACGTTGGCAAGAATGATTTCAGCTTCTGGACATATGACATGTTACAGGGAACAAGGTGAGGGACAAAAATCGAATAAAAAAAGTTACATATTCGGTATTCAAAACATGAGACCATACTGGACTGCGCTGTAGCACAAAGTAGGTAATTACCAGCAGCTATGATTTGCGCAACATTGCGTAGGGCTGAGGAAATACTGGATGCATTGCTGGGTCCAGCTACAGCAGCAGAAGAATCGGATTCACCATGACTGACTTCTATTGGAGGATCGCCTTGGGTCTTGGATCCCCCATCTTGGGAGGAGCCAGAGCGCAAGACTATTTCTTGTGCCTCTCCCCCAAAGCGACTAGCTATCCTCAGGGATATCACCTAGAAAATGTTCATTGAACATGAGAAATCTTGTTGTTCCAGGAGAAAAAATTACGTTCACAGTTATTTGGCTACAACATTGAAATCTATTGTGGTCGCAGTATCTGAGCGCAAATATCAAATTTTTATTTCAAATTTTTATTTTAATTATAGTAGAAATTTCTTCTTTCAAATGTCAAAATTATAGACAAATAATATTTTCATGAAACTTTTGAAATTATAAGTCATATTGTAAATCTGACGTAAGAATTTTTTCGAAATATTTTAATTAAAATGCAATTTCGTCAACTTGGGTCTAGCGATTAACACAATGGCAGTGGAAAACATTAAAAATTTTCTGGAGCTAGAGTTTTACACTCTTTTGATGAATGTGTGTAGTAGTGTCTCTAGAAGTTTTCACCATTACGCCACATTAACACAAGAACGACAACATTGAAGAAATTCAATTGCAGAGAAGCCGATTCCATTTTGGACATTGGTTGTTGTTGCTTGATGTGAAGAATGGGAATCAAAAAGACAAAGTTCAAAATAGTATATTGTACAGACGGAGGTTACCGACAATGTTGATAAACTGGGCCCATATTGAGTTCTCTTTGACAGAAAAGTTAATTATTTTCTATTTCTAGATTGATTACAGAACTGGATGTATTTGGGATAAATTTACGATTAAGAACTAATGTTAAGATTATGAAAAAATTGACAAGCTAAATAGATGTTTTTATTACCTGATCTCCTTCAACTTGGACAGAGAGAATGCCAAGTTGTGTGAGAGTCGATGAGCCTTGGGCTGCCAACTCTCGTAGTCGTAACGCAGCCTCTCTGGGAATTGAAAATGTTACTCTCACGGAGTTCCATGGCTCCACTTTGTTCACCCGCAAACTCTCACCCTTTTCTGAAATACATCCTCAAATGAAGTATTCGTTGATTTTATGGTTCTACGGTTACAATCATCCATAGTTTCAAAAATCATTCATGGTAAATGAATTTGAAAAAAAAAAAGCAAATTGTGTATTGGTGTCGGTACTAATAGTATAGACCATAAAATGTCTGAAATGTACTAGTTTTTGACTAGACAAATACCTTGACAGAGCAGGGTTTCGAGTCGTTCGACGATAACTTTGAACTTGTGTGCAAATTCTGGGTCCCCGAGATCCCCCTCACACGTAACTACCGTCTCGATCAGATCACCATCGCTGTCTGCCGCCATGACTTGAGCAAAAAAAAATTAAATTATTAGAAATATTCAATGGCCTAACAGAATTGCAGTTTATCATTACTATCAATGTTGAGCTGTGAATTGAACGATGAAGAAATGTATAAAATGCAAACTATGAAATAAAAAGTAACATTGTATTGCAACCACCTGAAAGTTATTGTCAAAATTTTTACTTGATAGAGAAATGGAATAGAATTTACGCAGGTGAAAATGACACTGCTCTACTTCAACAAAAAGAATTATACATGAGTTGAAATACATCTTTACCCAGATCACTGGTGAGAGAAATTCGATTTATCGATTGGGCAATGTCTACCAAGTTGTATGAAAATTTTCCTGCAAATTTTATACCTGTTTTCATTAATGATCTAAGATACCCTGAGATATACAAGATAGAGCCAAGTTTGGAAATGGGATTAACAACTTCTAGTGATGGTATTTGATGCAGACACCTGTGCGTTTTCAATAAATTGATACTCATGATGGGACAAAAAGTGATGTAAATTTAGATTTTACCAAAGCAGAACACATGATCATATGTTACGTAAATTTGAATTTCAATTGATTGTATATTACTTACCAATCATCAATCACATAACTACCCGGGGAGCCTGGGGACTTCTCAAGGTACTACTGTACTGTCTGTTAGTCCACCAAAAGGCTGCTTCTTTGTGCCAAACCACCCCAGTACCGTTTCTCTAACACCGTTGCCTACTAATAGAACAGAATTATAAACGTTATTGCCATCGCAGTAAAAATCTGAAGGATGACCTAGAATCATATGATAGACAGTATTTTTAACCAATCAATACCTATAAAAGAATATACCCTTGACAGAAACTAATTGTCAATTTTAATACAGTGCGTATTTTACATAGATAATGGAAATGCGACGCGATCTTGAAAGACATACACAAACGAAGTAGTGATTTGAAAATGTATTACGCACCTGTCGTAAAGCATTAATTCATTCAAAAACCACAACAGCTCCTGAACTCTACTTATATCGAATATCCATGTTCACGTGAAATTGGAATTGCATTTAACATAGCAAACGAAGGATATGATGTCTAGCTAACCGTGGTAATATTATCAAAATCAATGGGACCTGTAAAAAATGAAAGTATAATCCATTCTGGCACAGCAGATAATACGCTGCGCAATAGTGTACAATATGGGTTAACAAATTCATAGGCAAAAATTATAATAAATTGTAATTGTATGATTTTGTTATCCCACATAAGTGTTTTTAATGATAATATTTACTAGTACGCTAAATTTCATGTATATATGTGCTAATTTTGTGTGCAGTTAGAAAAGGCATAAGTCTGAAAGACCGAGCCAAAGATGCACATGATAACCAGGTGCTTTGAAATTATTGGAGTTTGAATAAAATGAATGACAGTCGGTATGCATAAAACAATCTTAGAAATGAAAGTAATTGTATGAAAATTACTCGGTGTGGTTCAGTAAGTGAGTCAAATGTGACAGGTACAATTCAAAATAATGAGAAAATAATTGAGCATAAATTTACGTCAGTTAAATCTTGAAAATGAAGGAAAAAAATACGAAAAAAAACTTGCAAAAAAATAAGCGACAAATTGAAAACAATCACAAAAACACTGTGCATAAACACAAAGTGAAGCAAATATAAGCTGGGAGGTTATAACTTGGCGAGAATTTTCCAACAATCATACGTGATGTTGTCGATTTTAGACGTTTGAGACACATTAACCGACTTATGTTGACGGAATTTTATGTAATACCAAAAAGAAAATGATCTGGGAGGCACCTTTACCATTCTCGAACAGCAATTAAAATCTTTTGGGCCACAGGACGGGGGCTCGATTTCTATGCAACGTAAAATAGGTTATAGGCTTGATTTCGAACCTAGGCGTGCCTTCTAAGAAATCGTGTTTGCCATTTGAATATGTTTCAGTGATAAAAATGTGATTTTTGATAAAGGTTGTGGGCGATTTTGGGCAAAATAAGGCGCTTAGATCATTGGATATCGGGGGGCCACCATTTTGTCCGTCGGGGGAGGTGGACGTGAAGTGGGCTCAAAGCATGCTCAAGATATGCCGTCAAAAGAGAAAAATTTTCAATTTAGAACTTATTTTCGATATACGTAGTTTCGCAGGTATTTTCAAATGAAAATTCGATCCAAAATCGTTAAGTGCATAAAGTTCAGGGTCTGGCAATAGCATTAGCACAGGGCGATTTGATACCGTATGAACACAGGAAAATTCTAACGTTACCCCATTTCTTTCCAACTTCGTGCGGGATTTCTCGCTTCCAAATTCCACCGAGACACAGCACTAACACACTAATCTTGATTGAAAATACACCGCGCTACCCTTACTTCACTTTATGCACACTGCGTGCGGCGAAAATTGCGAAAAAACTCGACATAATCGGCAATATAAAGGGACAAGTCATAAAACGCCATGAACAATAACAAGGAGCCGCCATTTGCAATGGTGCTAACTGACATGCGCAAATCAATCGCGCGAAGCACGCTGGGTATTTGTAAGGCGCCATCTTGCGAATTATTTTGAACATTATCAACCTAACCTCCCCCTCTCTGCTGATGGAACGACCCATTACATATGCGTTACACCTTCAAGCATTTACAGGTTGAGTGAACGCGAATAAAATTCAACAAATTTGATGCTTGTCACAAATTTTAATCATGGGTATGTTACATATCTGATAATAGCAACGCATTTGTTTCTCAAGATGAAAAAAAGGCAGGGAATACTTACCAAAGCAAACAATGTGAAGTTTTTAGAGCAATGGATTTATTGTACTTCAATTCATCTTTTCAGCTGATCACCTTGTCAAAAAGGATTCAAATTCATGATAATAAACAATGAATATCGACGAAAGATAATATACTTTCGATAAAAAACGGAACTTTCTATGAGTTTATTTCATTTTAGTGTACAGTAGAGTAGACTACAGAAGAATCCAGCTCATAATAATCTATTCATGGATATTAAGCTTTGGTTTCTTTTATTCAGGACCCACAGATTGCAGCAATCCAGCATTCCTCATCACTCGGAAAGCTTTATCAGCGTCATAGGTCCTGTAAAAATGAAGGAAATCTTTTAGACATGCCTCGGATGATATTTGCACTGACTATATACTGAACATAATCTCACTTGTAGAACTCGGCATATCTTTTTTTCCTTGGTTCAGCAACACCATATTTCCACAAAAGAGCTGCTGAGAGACCAGTAGCAATGGCCATAGGCAATTGAATTCTCATGGACTTAGCAAGTAGCCCACGCAACTGAGGTTTGGCAGTAGCCATCTGAAAAATATGGCCTGCTCGGTGAAATTGATTTAATAATTTGGCCAATACATGAGAGAGACTTTGTAACAAGTGTGCGGCCAGTTATTAAGTACAAGGTACCAATGAGGCTTTCATTGTTTACTGGTGTAATTGATGTTGGAGAAAAATTGAGGCACAGTGATAGTCATTATGATATTGGTATCGTGATGAACATGCCACTTGATTCGTGTTAAACAACAAACGTAGTACTTTTTGCTGCGCCATTTACTTCTGAAGTTGACTGGGGGGTTTGTTACATAATAATGCAGCTGAAGGTGCGAAACATCAAGTAAATACTCAAGGTGGGTAATGACAACCTTCAATCCCTTTAATCTAGCATTACATGACTCTGCTGTGTGTTGAAACAAAATTCAATAATCCTTTGAGTAAAGAAACCAATACATAAGACTCACGATAATAACTGATCCTTAGCAACACACTTGAAATTCAACCACTCAAAATATCTCCAAGTCCGCTGAACCACTACAACTGCGAGATCATGCGAGTCTAGCAGAAGCAAGCGCAGAAGGTATATAGTTGCTTTAGGGCTGCGTAAATAACTGTTGGGGTGGGAGGGCGGTATCCACAGACTTCCGGTTATGGACTATCGTCGGATGTCAGCTTGACGAACTGATCAAAAGCAATCAGATTTCGTCAAGCAGTGACAGAGAAATATGAATCATAATTGCAGAAAAACAAAAGAAAGTAAACTTGAAAATTCAGTCAAATTTATCCATTAATTTTCTGAATTTTATGCAAATTTGATGTAAATCGCGCGCATTGACTCACGCGAGGGAATTTTAAAACAGTGACACTAGAGCTGCAGTGGGCGCACAGGTGACATCTCGTACTTTCACGCTAAAGCATAAGCGTGGCAAAAGTGTGCACTCAGGGTAAACCCAAACCTAAAAACATTGTAGTAATATGGTAGTAATGCTTTAAAATTAGCAGTAGCAACCAACATGGCGTTAAATACTGACATTTACGATGATCTCTATCTGTAAGTTAATATTTATTAATATTATATTACAGTTATCGTATACCTTCCAAAAAGCATTGAATATTTCTTAAGTACTTACTGTTATGGACAAAGTATCGGATGATTTATTTATCTGTTTTTGTAATAACTCGATTCACGAATCATAGTAGGTTATGCTGGTTCATTGGAGATAATATCTCTGAAATTAGCAATTTCTGAATGTCATCCTTACAAGTGGCCAATACTATGATCCTATGAATTTCAGCTACGCAACGCCAGAAAAGTTTTACGTCGAACCAGTGGGTACCAAGGAATTATTGGTAGTCGATCGAGTTACCCAACAAATTTATACCCAGGGTAATGGTTTTACGTCTGAAAAATAATATTCCGAGTGTACTGGGTTCTAGATACTCATTCTTAAATTATTTTAATTATTCGACTTTCAGCAGGCACAGCTAGTCAGATTCCTCCTACGGCTAGTAGACGTAAAATATGGGGGATTGTCGGGACGATACGTCTCCTGGCTTGCCGTTACCTGATAGTTATAACTGATGCTGAACGCATGGGAACGATAGCTGGTCATCAAGTTTTCAAGATGGTTGCCACAGAGATAATTCCTTATATGAGGTCATTACTTCATCTAAATGAAAAGCAGATTAGCAACAATACAACTTATCTGGAAATGATTAAGTCTGTGTTAGGCACGCCACATTTTTACTTCAGTTATACTTACGATTTGAGCCACACGATGCAAAGGCTTCACAACACTACCCCAGAATTTCTACAGGTTTGTTTTCTGAATTGCAAATCTTGGGTAGTAATCAACACACTTCGAAGTATATTTTATGTTTTTGCCTTCTAGATGCCAATATATGAACGAGCGGATCTCAGATTTGTGTGGAATGCTTATTTACTGCAGGAACTGACAGCTAGGCCTGAACAGCATAGATTCTGTTTACCACTTATACATGGTTGTATCCTTTTGCATATGAGCAAGATTTGGCAGCACTCCTTGGGGCATAAGATCCTCCAAATTGTGTATCATTGAGATAGAAGATCTTGTTTCTCCTGATAAAAAATAGTAGTCATCTTTGAAATGCATCATTATCTATATGTTCCATGATTGATACTTCCTATAGTCATGTCGTTGAGTACCGTGATTGTGAACGGCATTGCATTTAACTGGGGTTTAATATCTCGTCGTGGAGTGCATCGAGCTGGGACTAGATTGTTCTCACGTGGTATAGATGCCAATGGGAATGTGTCAAACTACGTCGAGACTGAACAACTGGTAGAGGTGAATGGAGACCGTAGTTCATTTGTGCAGACTAGAGGATCCATTCCTCTATTTTGGCAGCAAGCTCCAAATTTAAAGTACAAACCAAAGCCGACATTGAATAATCAGGAAGATCATCATACAGCTTGCGCTCGTCACTTTGAAACACAAATATTTCATTATGGGAAACAAATATTAGTCAATTTGGTAAGTCTAGTGAATCGGTTAATTCTTTCTACGTTTTTCAACATTCCTCATCATCATTGCATCTTTGCAGATCGATCATAGAGGAGCAGAAAATCTTCTAGAAGTAGCATACTGTGATATCGTGAACAGAATTGGAAATCAGAATGTGCGTTATGAATCGTTTGACTTCCATGCCGAATGCCGAAAGATGCGGTGGGATCGATTAAACATATTGATGGATAGATTGGCACATGATCAAGAGCAAATGGGCTGTTTCACACTTTCCAGAGATGGAGCTCTGTTATCTGCTCAAGATGGGGTATTCAGAACTAATTGCATTGATTGTCTGGATAGAACAAATGTTGTTCAAAGTATGTTGGCAAAAAGAGCGCTCAGCGACGCTCTTAGGAAACTGGCTATATTACAAAAAATCGAGGACCATCCTTCCCTCGAATATTTATTCAAGCAGGTAACGTTGAATTTCATTTTGTGAAATCTTGAAAGAATTTCAACTCTAACTTTCACCTGTATGATATTTCATATTTTCTGGTCATTTTTTAGGTGTGGGCAGACAATGCAGACATGATAAGTATTCAGTATTCTGGTACAGGAGCATTAAAGACAGACTTCACGCGTACAGGAAAGCGTACAAAGTTAGGGGCCATGCGAGATGGTGTAAATTCTCTCACAAGATACTACAAGAATAATTTCACCGATGGATATAGACAGGTAGGCATTTTTTGGGAAGATGGCTATGGTCTTTGATTGAAAATTATATCGATTGCGATGTTGCGACTTGATGCCTCCTTATATTTATTTGTAACAGGATTCTATAGAGCTTTTCTTGGGCCGTTACATCGTACAAGATGGCGAATGCCTGACGGTGAAATGCCCCTTGGACACCGAACGTAACTGGCGATACGCTACATTCCCATTAGTTTTATTAGTAGCATCATCGATGCTGGTTGCCCACACAATCCTTCCATCGCGGTATACTACCGAAGTTTTACTTTACATGTTATTTTGGGGTGCAATGGTCGGGGGCACTTTTGCAACTGTCATACACCACGGGAAGCAGTATGTCGACAAACCAAGGCTTTTATAATGGACATAGAGACTAGCGGCAAATACCGAAATGTGACAACGCATTATTTTCTATGGTTGCCAGCTGCGTGTGGTTGATCTATGCCTGTGGGATTTTTACGAAGCTACGCGTTGGTAAACGTGTACGTGATTCCAATAGATGCAATTTCTTATGTTGAAATAGGTAACAAGAACTAAAAAACAATTTACATGGATCGCTCCGTACCCAGCTGTCAGCTTTATTTAAATTTTCGACAATTTTACTTTATATCAGAAATTCATTTCTGTAGCATTTATAATCCACTGCCCTTAGTTTAGCACTATTCATACGTACTTGAATATTGTTTCTGGTTAGATTAAAAGTGAAAAATCCGAGCAATTATTGCTAGAAACAGGCGAGTACAGTAATGGATATTCTGCTTCGGACTTAATTCTTATTTGCTGAATTGAACTTTTTAACTTTCAAGCATTTTAAATACAAATGACTGTCTAAGGATTAATTGAGGTAGACAGTTAATTGTAAAATTAATATAGTCAATCATGAAACAAATTGGTGGAGTATGAAGTAGTTCCGAAAATTTATCACCAAAATCTCTATCTTCTTCTTTTACTCTAAAACTATATTTAATCTTATTCCTAACTTGGAAATAAACCTGTGAGAGGTATACTGATATTTTTAAAAATCACTTCATATGTACTTGAATAAGTCAATGCGTGTATAGATCGAAGTGAGGGTATCAGATATTGGCTCAATAGTCCACTAATGATTCACTATCTATCTTCAATCCTTGCTACCCAGATGTCGATCCAAAGCACTCGGTATTATATTATTGCTATCGATGAATCAAATATCAGGCCATAGGAAAACTAGTATATATCATACGAAAGTTCAAAGGTTACCATCGTCTCTAGAAAATCTTTGTACACGTTTAAGAGTATAGCTATAAATGAATTGTATATTTCAAACCCAAATTACGATGAAAATTAGATTCGCAGCAATCGGTTATTTACGTTAAATAGTGTCTTGTAAGTAATGTAACTAAATGAAATATGTAAAAATAAAATCCAATTAATTACATCTGACTTCATCTCTCGTATATTAATCGTTGAAATCCCAACACTGGTGCATCGAATCAGTACTAACAGATCCTATAAAATCATGACATTGCGAATGTTATTGATTTTAAAAGAAATTAGACAATAGCTTACACAACTATTTGTACCCAACACACTTCCCTAATCGGGTCAGAATTTAGAATCAGTTGCCCGAATAATACACCGCCCGTTCGATAATCCCGAGTAATGACAATTTAATTAGAGTCATGTATTTGCTACTGGGTTTTGTACATGGTTTGGCAGTCGTTTGATTAACGTGTACGGATAGGATAATAATGACCAGCCCATTTGCTAAATCCGTGAAAAAAAACTGCGCGTTTTTGATTACCTACCTAAAAATATTTACGATTTCGATTTAAACACCGTAGTGATCGAAGCTAATTTGAGCGTGCAGAAGTCGGATGGGTCGGGTGCTGGGTCTTTTTGCATTACATCCACAAATATAATTGCAGAGCGAACTTGCTATTTTAAACTATTACAATTCGCAGAGGTTGTTGCCGTCGCGCCGTGAACTTACTACCTTGTCTAATTACGTTGAGGCAACAATAGACGTCACATACCTCAGCGAGAGAATTTCAAGATTCAAATTGTCGCAATGGTTCTCGAGGCATCGATTCGATGGATTCAATGTCATCAACCGCGACTCTTGAAGGGAAAAATTCTCGACTAAGCAATCATTGCTATAAATTCTTGATTATCTTTTCTGACGGTAAAACGTATCTACGACCAAGTATTTGCGCAATGGGTACCGGATTTTGGACGAAAAATCAATTGATAGTGAAAATTTTGATCTACATTTTTATGATAACAATTTGGACGGATAATTTTTAATTATTCGAACTAATAACACATTGGGTAGGATTCACGGGGTGCTCGAATGATTTTTGCATAAATAGCAAGCTGCGCAATTCTTCAGGGAAACGCTCTCCTCGGGTCGTCTATGACATCTGCTCGATAGGTCATCCAGGGTATCGTACAACGGGATATCTTTCGTCTCAGGCAAAGTCTGCGTCAGAAGCCCAGCCAGAAGTAATCCCAGACCGCAAATTGTAGACGGAATAAACCACCCGTATTCTGCCTAAAACGAAAAATAATTCTTTTTAGCTGTGGTTTGGGTTTCGAGTTCTGATTCTTCGCCACGAAAACAAGTTACGAAACGGAGCCGGGGCTGGCTTTACGGTTGAAAAACTTTTCTGGTAGAACAATAAATTCACCAAGGTTTTTTCATTTCCAAATCTGTTGTAAGTTTTCCAATGAAAATTCTTTGCATTTTACAACGTAAACGACGGAGTTAAGAGCTATTATGAAAAACTGCTTCTTCTTCGTCCAGTTCTTCTTTAAATTATGTTGTTTTTTTTCCTTTTTCAATCAAGTCGCGACAAGACTATGTACACGGATAACGGTCTACCGCCCCTTCGTCTACAAACACAATACTAATTACTGCGAGCAGACTTTGAAGGTGCCGGGACACTTAGCTTCTTGGTTTAATTAAGTTTCCCATTATACAGTGTAATTAATCGTTGCTGCATTAATTAGCGTTGGACCTGAAATCGATCGTGGCATCAATGCCAACATTTTGTCGCAGCTGCAGCATACGCTTGCCGTTAGTAGCTGCTCCGCAATTTTCAAATGGCAAAAGTAAAACGAAAAAATAAAACTCGATCAATTCGGTGATAAGGACATACTCACGAAGAAGTCTACTAGATACGGTGCAAATACACTTCCCGCATGCGCCATAGTCGAGCTTGTTCCAACCGCGGTGTTCCTTGCCATAGTTGGGAATAATTCAAAGGCGTGAATAATGATAACGGAGAATACGGCGCTAACACAGAGCCGCCCCAGAAGCGAAGCTGCCACCTTCCACATCGTCATGTTAGGTGGAATGATCAAGAGGAGGAGGAGAGCAAAACTTGCCGTCAACAGAAGGCCGGTTGCCACAGCTCGACGTCCAAAAACACGCAACAAGGGTACCGGGATCATGTAGCTGGTGGCTTCGACAATTCCTGAAAGTAAAATCAGCGAGTTTGTTTCATGTTACCCTTGAATTTCATGGTAGTCATGTTCGATCAAATTATATTATTTCATCAAACCAGAATTTTGCCCTACAAGCAACATTAACTATTGTACGACGATCGCCATTGTGTCTTGCGTAAGTTCGGTACCGATTTGTGGAAATCGTACAGGTATATGTACGTGGTGAGGGATTACTCATTGTGAGATTTGTTCAAAGAGATTTGGTATTATAGTTCTGAAGGATTACAAACGTCACTCGCGTGTTATTTCGAACAATTAGTTCCTGCGGGTGGCATTAACTGACGTAGAATATGCGGGTATTAAATGTACAATTCGTCAAAGAACAAAGGTACGCACACCATATGTTCATCATTTGAACTATTTTTTAAATGCAATTTCATTACGAAATTCACCAACGGCACATCAGAAGGTTGAGTATAGAATTATAACGATGAGCTTCATTTGGATAGTACTTGAACGATATGCTCTGTAATCTGAAGGTTTAAGGCTGGTAGTGCAACTTCGAGTTGGTAAGTCGCGAAACAAAGAGCTGATCATTCGCTAAGCGGAACGGATTTTGAACGATAATCTTTTGCCTCTTATCGCGCTCTCGCGTTAGTGAAAGTAAAAAAAAACAAAATTTCGTCCTCAGAATCGCCCGAAATTGTCGCAAGGATATCAAGCAAGAGATATAAACCTTAATAGAAACAAACGCCATGAAAATCTACGACATATTATGTCACCCCGTAATTCTCTCCGCATTATTCCCAAGTTGACATAATAACTGCGTCTGAGGTGTAGTGTTGCGAGATGACAGAAGTAAGAGAAGATGCGTTGCAAACCGAAAGGAAATAAGGAAAGAGAAATGTGAATGCCTGTCAGAAATTCTAACGTTTTTGATAGGACAATGGAATTGGAGCTCTCCCTTGAGATTTGCGGTTGACAGCTCGGCTCAAAGCTTATTTCTACCCTTACCTCGATTTCATCCGAAATTTTAGTCCACGAGACCTTTGTCTACGTCACCGGCTAATTCAGACATTAGACACGTATCATACGTATTTTGTTAGACTTAGGCTTTCGCGGTAGACGGACAAAGGTTTCTCAGCCAAGTTATTATAGTGACAAATTTTGGGTCAGAGTCGTGAGACCGAACCTGAACTTCGACAATTTATATGGAGCTGCAGGCAAAGCAATTTTCGAATTTGCATCACGTCAAAGGATTAGCTTAGCTCACAGATATAAAAGAGACGGGTATGGGTATGCTAAGGATGAATTATTTTTCGTTGCATCGCGGTCACAGTTTTACTACCACCTTTTTTACAATTTCACTTGCAGTACGTGTATACCTGTTTCTCGTACACGTTTTTGGCTAATCTTCCTATTCTTATAACTCAAATGCAATTCTTCAGCGGTTTCAAGATCGTCGCTGCAGCAGGCAGTTTTTTTTACAATTGTTTGAAAAAGCTTTCTTTATCGTTCAAGGTAATTAATAAACTGACATTTAATTGAGATTACAGGTATTGGTATAATTACCTGACAAGGCCACGTAGATGTAGGGATCGGTTTTTAAACTTGCCGAGTTAATCGTCAGAGCGTAATAGGACATGGCGGTAAAAAACCATACAATCCAGCAAACTATCAATCGTATTCTCATCTCTTTGTAGCGCAGGTAATTCGAGCAATTTCTGATGGTATTCCAGAATCGTGTGCAGAAAGTACCATTGGGCGATCTTCTGTCTAACTCTGCAGTCGTCTGTCTGGAGCTAAACTTTATAATTATACCATAAACAGATTAGTTGGTAAGCGAATGTTCCGAGGCAATCAGGACGTCATAATTACGTTAAAACATTGATATTTCCAGCTCCATGCCTTGTTGGAGATTCTCCGGATCCTGTTCCATATTTTCCAACTATATTCCAGGCTCTGTTTATATGTCCCGAGTAGTAGAGCCACCTGGGACTCTCCGGGATGAACCACATGTGGAATATGAGGAACAAAGCAGGCATCGAGATGCAGAGCTGAAGATTCCTCCAGTCTCGCACGTAGTAGGCGATCAAAGCAACCCCGAGAATCCCAACAGGATAACTCTGGTTGTAAAGAACGCCAACTGTCGATCTCAACTTGGGCGGACATATTTCCGATACTGGAATTGGTTGGAGTTGGAGATTTAAAGAAATGATGGCATCAAAACTCGTCTATTCGTAGATTTGAAATGTATGATCATTTAACGAGGTTCTTATTTTAACTTTTCTTATTTCGGGGAAGTCAAAAATTTTCAAGTCTCACCCTTTAGCTCGATTGGACAATTTTAACCCGTCCTCTAAGCGTCTTGAAATTAAACATTAATTTTAATTGAGAAACAAAAAAAGTTTCCGACTTTTCTCATGTCACGTGAAAAAAAAAAGAAACAAAAAAACAGAGTGCCGCGGCTTGGACAGTTTTTGAGTAATAAATTTTTAAAGAGAGCCGTTGGTCTTCCACAAACAACCCGATAATTTGGTTACAAAATATTTTTATGAGCTCTACGATTTTTTCCTGCAAGAAGTTAAAACTTTTTTTCAAGGTTTTAGGATTTTTTCCCGGAAAGTTCCTCCCTGATCATAAAAAAACTTGGGAGATACTTGAGAAATTTTGACCTCCGCAGAATAAGGACCATCGTCCCAATGTGATTTACGATCGCTAAATTATCCATTGGCTAATCGAGTCGTTGCAATTAGCGGTCGAATATTGTTCGATAATGGGAACAAGACGTGCTTCGCGTAGATTGTACGGTGCATAATGCCGGTTCAGAGGTTTTTGGGTAAAGCGATATGCGGTACCATGCCGTGTAGAATGTTGAAGTTAGTGATTACTTTGACGACCAGAAATCGGTCTATACATATACCTATAGTATAAACCTTAGTTCCGCACGAATTATACCTGAATATCGAACGGAGGTTTGCTTTAATTTCGTTGATTGGAAACCGCGCGCGGCGGAAATCAGAAGTTCAAGAGAACGAAATTACTCCGTTCAAATCTGCAGCAGGGCTGATCGTTAAACAACCCCCAGCTCCCTCATCTGATTGTGCAGAGCTTACAACAACGTTCGATTAATGCGCGGATGATGTCGTCGAAGACCCGCGCGGCGAACTTATTGAGACAAACTAGATTACGCATTCGATCCACACTTTTGAAAAGCGATAGGGCAAATTCTAACGATCATCGAATCGCGTCGCATCCCCCGCTGAATTTCTACATGCAGTATAACAACCGTACCACATCAACGCGTTAACGAATCGCGTGCAACCAAGCGACCGTTATGTCTTCAAAGCGGCAATCAATGAGTCGGTAAATTTGATCTGCGGGCTATCAAAGTTAACGACCAAACATACATACTATCGCTCATCGATATCTGCTGCTGGCTGAACTACTCGTCGACCAATCAAGCGCCGTTTGCGTTTCATCGTTGCAAAATTACTCTATGGTGCCAGAGTTACACGGTGACGGGTTAAACCACTCGAAAATAACGATATGTTATGTTGATTTCTGCTTTATTTGTATTGGTTTTAATTCTTTTTTCTCGATATATGTATACTATACGTATATCTTTTCTATCTCCCCTGAACGCTTTCATCTTTCGAACCCATATGCAGTTTTGATAAAATTTTAGCACTCCATGTTGCATAACCGATTATACGTATGGATATATTTGATCGGTTATATTTTTTCAATTTTTTTTTTTTTCCTGAACACAGTTCGAGTCCCGCGTGTACCGGGTAAATAAAATTGGATGAAAAAGCTATTAAATTCCATGTATAACGTGCAAAAATCGAAATTAAATCGGAGAATCCGATACCGGTTTTTTTTTACGTTATCTTCTGTATTTATCATAGTATAGTGTAATTGGCTCACCTATGGAATAGCCACTCTCGAACGCACCTAGACCAGCGATCCCGATGCAAACTCTGGCCGCAACGAGAACCTGGTAAAGGCTTGTGAAAGCCACTATTGGCCCGGCTAAAATGTAGATGCAGCAAGCCGTTACGAACGAAACTTTGCGTCCGAACCTGTCTGCGATTATTCCAAAGGCAAAAGCTCCCAGGAATTTGCCAACGGATACCGCCGTTTGGACGGTAGCTTTTAGAGCGAGACGTTTACACACTAGGTCCCACTGAAAGTCAAGCGACGCGTGGAAAGGACGATAAACAAAGGGTTTCTCTTCTTTTCTGGTTCTTATTCTCATTCTATCGAACAGCTCTGCAGCTCATCCAGATCGAGGAACCTTGAATTCATTTATTTCACTGGGATTTTATTTCCCGCTCCCCGAAAAAAAAGCTTTCGGATGACGGAAGCTTACTTCTGGGACAATTGATGTGCCGATGTCTTCAAGTTCGTAGCTGAATTTGGTACAGGATGAAAGAGCGAGCATTCTTTGAGACTTCACCTTATCCATCGCCTCCTCGTAGCTCATTTTTTCTAGTTCCTCATAGTTCAGTTCGTAATATTCACAGTTTGACCATTCGGTGGGTCTGAAACAGCGTAAAGTTTTCGCAAATTTATTGAGATTGTATTTTTTTTTCTCGCAAATTTTTATGCTACGTAGATTCTCAAAAAGTTCTTATCATATTAATCAACGTACACCTTTATCTCTCACTGATACCGTATTAAGCAGTAACCTTGGAAGGCTTTTACACGATGATTTGCATTTAGATTAGCACGAAATATCTGACTAAAATAATAGAATGTCACTCTGGCAATATTGTCTCTTTATTCACCCGCATAAGTATTAACTCGAAGTGGCCGCGGTAGTCGGTAGACTGCACTGAATGTACAACACCGTGCGGTGCATTCGGGTTTGCATTTTAAAAAGAATTTCATCCTTCTCTTCCCGGAATATTTCTTTCATTTTATTCATGCCTTTCAGATTACTAACCAGACTTTACAGAACGTCAAACTATTTTCAGACTCGCCATTTTCATTTTCTTCTTTTCAGGGTTATAGATCTTATATCACGTAGATGTATAGCTCAACCCAATAAGATCTGATCTTACACTCGTTTTAGAAGTTGATAAGGTTCGATCTGTTCAGATATATCGTTTGATCTGAATAGATTTACGGTAAAATCAAAACTGATTTGATGTCAGACCGAAGTGGATTAATTAGATTTGACAATATCTAAGATTCATAGATATACCCCAGAAGATCAAAGTGAGCTGACTTCATCATTCAGTGGTTACATTACGTGAAATACGCGAAGGTCCCTCTCGTCCCGCGTATCATAAAATAATAAAAATGGCAGCTATGATTCACTAATAATAAATGTGAACAAGGACACTGCATTTCCGCCCTGAGCCTCTGGGTTTGTTGCAGCATCAACGAAGGGGGCTAGAAATCCGGAATGATGCAGACCGCGGTCGAATGTCCAGCCCGGGATTATCTGGCAGGTTTCACAGACAGCGAGTTGCGTCAGGACTGGGAACAGTATGGTGCGATAACCATGCATTAATTACCCTAGCCACCCCTCAGCCACCACAGGAATAGCTCGTAGCATATTTCGCATAGCGCGAATGACGTGGCCGTTAGACGCGTCGGGGTGTTGGAGTACCTGGTTTCGGTATATTTTTATTCTGGTTGAATGTTATTTTTCATTTTCACTCCGATATTATTGTAAATAACGCCTGCTCACGCGGGGGTAATTCGGTCTTAACACGGATTAATAATATGTACGCTCTCCATTATCCGAACGCATTGTTTCCTTTTCGAAAGGATCAGCTGAAAATTCCATCGCGTTATCACAAAAGGCGCATAAATTGATAAACTGAGATTGAGCGATAGTTTATTTTACGCCATGGCATGCAGGTTCTATATACATAGGTATACATATACATATAGATATTCATGGTCGAAAACGGTGCAATGATATTGTATATATAACGTATCGGACAACGTAATTTCCATTGGTGTTTTGGGGGCATTAACATTTTAAGCTCCGAGCACGGTTTAATCGCTTGACAATTATTCCAACCCTGCGTTGTAAGCGATTAAACAATTACCATTTAACGGTGAAATGAAAAAAAAAATAGGAAGAAAAAAAAATTCGTGTTAAAAATAGCTCTCGTTTTACCGGTTGCAAAAAAATACAACGAAGTTATACAGCGTATACAAAACGGCTGTGATTTCTCGTTGTGAACACGGATCTCCGTTGGAATTGAGCAATGTGCGAGGATATATTCGCAAAAATGCAATATAAATGGTAGACGTCGATTTAAAAATGACTTATTTGAAGAAATAAAAGCAAAATAAATATATACACGAACAAATAAAAGAGAAAGACTCAAATTTCAGCTTAGCTGTGGTTCGCGCGCGCGTTATTTACGACATCGATCATCGACCGGCTTCGACGATCAATTTTGATCTTTCAATCCTTTTCTCTCTCGTTTTTCTTTTTTCCAAATTCTAAGAGCGGAATATATCAAACTTTATTATCGTTATTGCAGTATCTTGTAAGCGTCGGCGAGTAGAATTTCTGAAGCCAAGGAATTAGCACCACGAGAAATTACCGAAGTTTGCTAGATGCACGCGAGTTTTATGCGCGGTGAGGTTGAGATGTAGATAGAAAAAAAAAACACATGCACTTTCCCGACGAAGATGAACTTCACGCAAGTTTAGCTTATAGTGCTACAATATATACGATACATAGCTTTTATTTACTTTTATTTATTACTCCCGAGGAAGAGACTGTACATACTATACTACAGTTGAGCGCGGCTCGTTCCTCCGTTGCAGAGTCTATAGCTCGTGTATAGCTTTGCGCTAGCAAAAGAATGTTCCGTAAAAGTTTAATAAAAATATTCTCTTCACTGAAAATTTTCAAAGTATTTCATACACGTACAATATAAAGGTATACAGTTTCACCCCTGCACACCTACGCGCGAATTCTCACATGGTTTTCTTTACCCCCGTTGCAGCAGCAGTATACCAGGTCATACTCATTTTGAACGATTAGGTTCCACACGCGACTTTTAGCTATGTGCCGAAGCAACACCCTGTCAAAAGTTTAAAGAATTCGCGACCTCTTTCGTCGAACGATAAATTTTATAGCGAGTCAAGTTTTCTCCGAAGAAGGATGTTGTTCGCAAAAAGTTTTCAACGTACGTACCACGGTGGTGCACGTTATACCCATACACCGTATACATATATATGATATATGTATAGAAAGGTGTCGAAGTCCGACGAGTAGCTAAATATATAGTACCGGGTCCGAGGAAAACTGCTAATTGATTTCGATAGGCGAACATGGTTCGGCATGCTGCCGAAATACGTGACACGGTTGTTCCATTAGTTCTAGTGTTCTATGGTTGCTAAGCATCTACCCATGGCAGCTCTGTCGGAGCAGATTCAAAGAATTTTCCCTATACGATTCGTAGCATCGTTACAGATTTGCAGTTTACGAAATGTTCGGTGAAAAGATGCATAGATTTTTTTCCCCATTTATATTTTCTCCATACATCTTATTTGTCATAGTTTTATTCAATCGGATGTGAATTTATGTGTAAAAATGGAAATACGTATTTCCATTTATGGTAAAAAAGATTCTTTTCAAATACCGACAAACAAATGTAGCGAGAGTTGTTTACCCCGAGAATCGAGTTTTATATACTGCTCGGATAAATATCATATCCGTTTTCTGATCTGTCGAAATCAATGTATATCTGCCATATATCTAGGTATAGAAAATGGAGGTGGATCTGAGGAAATCGAGTTGCTCGATTACCTGCTACTTTTATTTATTCCTTCGATTTTATTCGAGCTTGGGAATCAGAACCGCAACTTACTTTGGACTGGAAATATTACGGATTTGTTCCGGTGTCCAGCCAGCGTTGTCCAGAGCCGGTATGGCGCACCAATGCTTCGGTGTATAACCGTAAAAGACGTACACCATCACATGAAACCCGTTCAGTATACCGGGGGATGTACAGAGCAGAAATAAGCCCAGCATGAAACACTTCCGACTGCCGTAATTTAGTAGAGCACCTTCAAAAACCACATCTGAACCTCCAGCCTCCGTCCTCTCCTCTTCGTGGTCAACGGACTCCCCGTTACTCGACGTTTCCGATCCCATAATCCTGGAATATTTCATTTTTTTATTTCCCCACAATCTACATAATTTTAGTTACGCGATAAATAGGTCATCTAAACTACACCTAGATACGTTCGTTCGTTACTTTTTTGAATGCGGGTCAGTAATGTATCCGGAAATATTATAGAGATGAAGGGAAAAAAGAAATTAGCTACCGAAAGCGAACACGAAAATTTTGTGCAAATGATTATCAGCTACTGGATACTTTCGCCGGATATACTTTGCAACAGTTTCCAACATTATCTTCTGTGTTTATTCAAATTTCTAAATTTCTTTTTTATTTTTCATTCTTGCTATGCGGGCAACTGTATAATCGATATACATCTGGGAGCTTGCAGATGGGATAAATATAAATCAGGTGGGAGGTGTAACTCGTCGCCGATTATCCTTCTCCTGTTTTTTTTTTCTTTTCCATCGATAACATAAATCGCGCTAATTAAATTCTTTCGGTTATTGGTTCTATCGAGATAAGCGATGAGTGAATTCATTTCGAAACTGTATATGACAACAGGGAGGTTTTATTGTCCTTATAAACCTCACCGTACCAAATATATACGCATACACCTTTTGCAATACATCTGGAAACTGGATCGGTAAGTGTTGGAAAAAAAGAAAAAAATAATTAAAAAAAAAACACTGAAATACTTGTTAACCATGTATTTGCCTATGTACGAGTGCCAAGTGTGTAACCTACTGCAGCAGAGTACCGCATATGATATATGCATGGCAGAACTTGCGTTGCAATACACGTGATTGGAGTGCGTCGTCCAATCAATATTAGCAGTCTGCTGGGACATCATTTGTCATGGAGTCATTAGTATACACTTGGAAAAACGGGGGAAACAGAAGTGAAAAGAAAAAAAATGGATAAATAGAAAATGAAAAAGTTCAATCTATATTATTCGCTTCGGTTTACCGGGAAGTACCTGTGCTGTACAGAACTTTTGTTATCAACCACTGTGTAAAGTTCATGTTGGGAAAATGGATTTTCAATTCCATTATTATTTCTATATATCCGGAGGGGAATTATTCGCGAACAATGGGGGAAAAAAATGTACATCGAATATATACGCACAATTCTGCTGGGTACGATTGTCCGGGTATTGATACAGTTTTGAAGGATTCGCTCTGATCAGTTGACTCGTTTTCTTCCGTTGCCTCATCTGGACCCGGCTCCTGCAGCTTGGAAACACCGCTTGCGATATCCTGTCAAAAATGGTGTATCTTTTTTTTATTGTCTCATTCGTTTGAATGAAAAGAATTAGCGGAGAAATGATTTTCCTATACAACAAATAATGGAGTAGAAAATCCTTCGAGATCTACGGTGTAAAAGTGATACGATACGAGAGACCCTATAGCGCGCGTAGTCGGTGATCGAAGAGAAAGGAAGGATGTGTTTTAGGGGAAGATGAAAAATGGTTCGATTGCTTTACCATTTCAGATGTCATCGAGAGACTGTCGGTGTATTTTATTCAATGATGGATTGCTGCTGTGCCGTGAAAAACGTTGGGTAAATACTTTTTTCTTTGTCTATATATAGTCAGCAGTTGATTAAATGGCGTTAACGTTGACGCGGATGTGCAGCGTTTGACAGGACCGCCATTTTGTCTGTTTTATAGAAAGCCGAGAGATTCAATTGTTTATCACTGCGAGAGGGACGCGAATCGTTTGTTATACGATATCTTAAACCGACCATGGATTATTGTGATCCTATAAAAAGATGAGAGTTAAAAATGCAATTTTCAGAATACCCGCGAGGTGATGGTTAGTATCATTAAAAAACCATTAGTCGCATAATCCCACCTTTTCAGTTCACGATCTTAATGAAACTTGGTTCATAAAAAAAAAAAATTCAATTAATTAAATACTTTTATATACAACACCGAGCGGATCGTATTAGGAGCAATTTTTTATTTGTTCATTTGTTTTCTTTCAATTTTTCTTATTCTTATTGGATGCAGTTTCGATCCCCATAGAATCCCTCCATTCGAGTAGATCTTGAATTTTCATATTAACTCCTGAATGAAGAGTGAAGTATACAGTGGCTCAAACATATACTCGTGAAATTCTAAGAACTCGAAGAATTCGCCCGCATAATATACCACAAAATATCTTTTCCGAAACTTTCAATTTGCCACCGCGTATACGTATATTATGAAAATATTGAGAAATTGCTCGGAGCTCACGAATCTCTCATATTTGCTCCGGCATATATACATACCTATGTGTAGACGTATAAATCTACGTGCATACGTATAGATATATTACAAACTCCGCATGACACACAGAGATTGCATAACGTCAGACATCAATTTATAGATTATATTATTCCATATCTATAACAGAATGTCGAGCGGTGCTGTAAAATACAAAAATAAATTGATAAATCAAAGTAGATTAATATTTTCAATGTGTGCATACAGAGGAATTCTAAGATCTGAGAGATTTTCTGCAGCTTTTATAAGCCTTTGACAAAGTGCAGTGTATAATTGGATTTGCTTCATAAAGTTCCGATGAAACGAAGAGCTCTTGCTATTAATTGGAGATAGAGAAAGTACGCCGGGGGAGGAAAAGGAGGGTCGAAGGAATAGGTGGCGGCGAGGTACCGGGGCGCGAGGGGAGGGGGGGGGGGGGAGGAATGCCGGGTGATTAATTTGATTCAATTACAAACTGTAGATCTGGGGCATCGATTTTATCAGGGGCGTGAATGTAGCGTGGAATCTCAAAGAAAGAAAGGTCGAATGGCGCTTTCCTTTTTTCGCGATAAATCATAAGCGCGGTCCTGCTGCACCAATTGATTTGAAATCTTCAGAAACTGATATACCATTTCTCCCGGATGGCGAGAACCCAAATATGAGGTATGACTGATGCGAACTAATGACGCCCTCGTTTCTTTTCCGACTAGTCACCTCACTGGTGAATTCCATGAAACAAAGATAAGCTCCATCCATCGATTAATAAAGTGTTAAACAAGAATTGATTTTTTTTCTCCAATCGAACCAAAACCAGATATATCTATACACTTATTCCAGGCTTTGCGTTGAAAAATGAAAAATCACTGCACGAACGAATCCTAATTGCGTTTATTAAATTTTGTTCTACCGTATAGTTCTGTGATACGCGGTCGTTGGAAAATGATATCATACGGTTTATCATGATTTTTAGTTCAACGTTGTTTAGAAGATATTATAGTGGCGTGGAAACAACAATTAAACTGAAATCCTTTACACAAGTCCAGAGTTGTCGGAGTCTCACGAGGTTCCCATGAACCACCAGCTGGTTTCCTCGCTCATACATGGGCGTGGTGATACATGGAGATCGCACCTGAATTTCCCTCGGGAGTCGTACATCTCTCCTGGTCCTCCCCCCCCCCCCCCCCGCTCTCCTATTCCTCTTCTCTTCCTACCTTCCGCATCGTATCCCTACGTATAACGTCCTTTGCCGCGTCCTTCTACTATTTCTTTCTCTTTTTCGCTCCCTCTTCTTTTTTCCCTCATTTTTTGTTCCTTCCTCTTCATCGCGCGCACAACCTTTCCACACACCATTTAAAAAGTAACACCTCAAGTACCCTCATTTTTCTAGAAACAACCTGCTCCGTGTTATACACGACGCTGGATTTTTTTGTAAATCTTTTTTCGCCCTCATTTTCACTTTCGCGTTTAGCATTCTACAAAATTCTGTTACATACTATACCTGTGCAGTACACTCATCCGTTTCAATCTCAATTTTGTTTTTTTTTGGTTTTTTTTTTGGTTTTTACCTGAAATAATTTATACGGATAGCGACCGAGATAAATCTGAGAAAACAATTTGCACGCTCGAAGTTTGTACATCGCATAGATACACACATCGATTACCTCGGTCATGTAATTTTGCGGCGATTTACGATACACACGTTTGCTTCATCGAACTCTATTTGGATTTTTCGTTCCGCACGCTTCTCGTTGAAATGCATATTTGGACGCGAATGGTGTGGGGAGTGCGATATGAAAGCTCGTCAGACTGTGCGGAAAATACATTGCTATTCAGAGATATGCAATTCTATTTATTTATTGATAAAGTAGTGTAAATAAAGAGAAGAAGATGAAACAGAAAAAAAAAAGATAAACTGCAACTTTCGTCTTTAATGTTAGAAGATTTCATCGAAACTTTGAGGTTTCGCAGAGCGAGAAATTTACTACTTATAGAAGTTCGTATTTTACACGACGCATTTTATAGCGAGCAAAAAATATGAGGTACTCCATATTTAATAACATATTTACCGAGCGCTTTGAATAGTCATTCAGCTGAGGGTCTATATAAATCATTACGAGAATGCAAATCGGAAAAATTACAATAAACGTAATAATGCATCGCGGAACTCGAGTGCTATTATTACATGATAAGTGACGTTGATATGTAGAATACAATAAGCAATTCTAATGCGATTATTTTTCTTTTTCTACTACTACTTTTCATACACGACGTTGAACATAGGTAGTAATAAGTAATTGCATAGCGCGTTTGCGAGTCGCGTGATTCTTCTCATATTATAACGTCTACGCGTACGCTCGCGATTTACAATGACTCTCAATTTCGTTTTCAATGGAAAACGACTAAAATTCGAATTCGGTAAATCTCTAAAGGTATAACAATTACAGTTACGTGTATTTAATTAATTTTCGAAAACATGTAATTTCTAGTCCAAATTCAAAGCACGTATAATACATGCAGGTATAGTACGTCGTTCCGCAAAATTTCCACAATATTATAATGTCGCTCCGGAGTGGGGTCAGGTTTTCTTTTTTTTTTTTTTTTTTTTAATTATCATCGCTAATGATGCGAAGAAAGTTATTACTCGTGTATTCATATGCTGCAGCTGGGATAGAAGTGTTTATCAATATTTTCATCGATTTTCATTAGGATCACCCGAATTTAGCGATAATATATTATAGTATAGAGATTTTCGTCACTCAATGCGGCCGCAAACCTCATTCATGTAAACCGCAATTGAAAATTTCAACCATACCGCAATTTCGCATTGATTATACATGGGACATGCGGAATTTATAGTGCTATACATCGATTCATTTCACGGAATTTTAATTAAATTCGCATCTCACTTTAAACTCAAACGTACCCAAATATACGATATTATAGAGTTATTCTCTGAAATTTTTGTTTTCAAATCCAACGGACAAAGAGGTTTTAGAAAAATTAATCTGAAACAATATCGCGAATACATGTAAATCATGCTACTATAATACATCGGCGAATAGAAGAAAAAAATAGAAAAAAAAAACGACTTACCCAAGGATCAAAAATTCACTTAATAATTGAACAGACAGACACTCGCGACAGGTGTCAGAGATTTAAAGGAGACACGTGTGGAATGGGCTTCGCTGGGCAAGATATTCCGCCACGATTGAAAAGTATGTATTTTTTTTTTGTTCTCTGTTTTCTTTCTATCGTCTCTTCTCTTTTTATTTTTTCTTATTTACTTTTTCTCTTCATCCCCTGGGGATCTCGTGTATAGCTCGTCGCAGTTCATCGTACCTCATCGTATTCCGTATACCTGTATAGGTATATGCGCTCGTATCTCAACGCAGTTTGTAGCTCGACATGTGATACAAACACATAGGTATAGGTGTACGTATTTTATACATACACATGTACATCTGTGTAGTCAACGTGTACCTGCCAATCTGAGTCTCTGTGTCGTTAACCGTGTGAGAAGCTTTGAGAAACGGGAAACCCCCTGCGCGTCAGCCGCACTCCTATAAAATCTCGGTACGGATTTAGCTCCGCGAGAAAACTCACGAGAGAAATTTTCCTATACTGTTATATAAATCGGCCTGTCGCGGGCCTGCCGCCGTGCTACGCAACACCAGAGAAGGAGTCTATTGCAGCCGCCGAAGAATCTTCCATATTATATTTCACCTGTGCGGTGCAACTTATACGTATAAATACATCCGAACGAACGATGATGGATATTGATACGTATCCTAACTATTGGTTCCGAGGGTGACGAAGGTTCGCAGCCCTCTGCAACCGCTGTACTTGACATCGTCATCATTTTAACGTTAGCGTAACTATCGTTGCTATTCTTTGTTTTTCAATGTTCGTAAAAAGTAGCTGTGCATGTATATTTTGTCGTGGTACTTTTCTTTTTGGACGCGGATCCGATCGAATAATGGCTGTGGGTACTATCCGGTTATGCGTCGATTGAATTTGATGAGTTTTTCATTCTGATAGTTTTTCGATTAAAAATCGCAGATTACGCGCCATTTTGGCTCTCGGCCCTCGGATATATGCTCTCTACTTTATATCCGTATGCGCGTGCTTTCGCTCCCTTCACGTTTCTTCCCGGTCATTTGTAGACGATCTGCCGCTCCACTCATGAATTAAAGATCGCCGAGATCTCGCCCGCGGTTTTGTTGTTTGTTCGAAGGGGGTAGTAGTGCAGCTGCAGGGTAAGGACTTCGGGGCCGTGGGACTGGCTTAGGCAGACGGTCGGACACCGTGGATAGCTACTGAGAGTGGAACGAGGAACGGAAGGAAGGAAGGAAGGAGATGCGGGAGAATGGAAGAAGAAGAGTCGAGCCAATTACCACCCCGCCAAGGCTCCTTTTCCACAGCTGACTACTGCGGTCTTTGTGACGTTCCAAGGTCTGCTATTTTCTACATTTTGCGGACGCCGCACCGTATTCTCGTTAATTACGTTATTCTACTTCACCCTGCACCTGATACCGCGTACAATGGCGGAATTTTTATTTTTAGAACCGGAGTTTCAGTCTCCAATTTGGCCTTTGATATCCCGGCAGCTGCTTATTCGGTATCCGATGTACTCCTCCCGGAAATTTTCCCCGAATTAGTCAAGGCGAGTCCGAAGAAGGATTTTCATCAGTTTATCAGTTATCATATCCGATGATGGGACGTCTTTGAGAAAGATGATGAATCGAGCAGCTCCAAGTGGTGAGGAAGGGGAATAGCGGATGTGCAGGAAAACTGACCGCTTTAACCGTTGCGTTGGTTGACAGATTAGATCGTGCAGCCGCACGAGGATCCGCGCGGGGTAGAATAGAAGCGGCTTTATTGGTATATTTTTGCGCGAGATTCCCAGCCGCCCATCTCCGACCGCTCCACCGCCGCCATCTCGCAACTTTTTTACTCGACAGTTCAGTCATAAAAGTTAATAAGCCGGGGTTTGTTGATCCTCACGAAATTGCGGGCGCCTGCCTCGAGACGTTTTACGTCCTGTTTCTATCCCTCTATCCTGCACAGCACCCCCGATCCTGAAACCAACTTCAGATCCCCCGCTTCTTGCTCGTGTCCTCTATCCTGAGATATCCGGAAGTCTCCTTTGCCGGGAGTTTTCTCAACCTGATACATAAGTATAAGAATATAGGTATATACATACCAATATACGTGGACAACGTAACTAGAAATGCGGAATTCGAGATAAGCACCTGCAGGGATATTGTCTCAAGTTTCGCTAAACTCTTTTCCTGTTTTGTTTTTTTTTCCTGATATCTCGTATCACTTTTTTTACAGAAACAGACAACCATTTTTTTCAGAAAAAATGGTATTCCTTCGGTAATTAAATACCAATTAGGAAATGCGTCAGTGTTAGAAACAAGATAACTGTAATACGTAACGCCGTTACGTATTATAACGTAATAAGAAGATATTGGACACCAGTGTTTGCGATTCGCTTAGAATAACTATGTTAAATCAGTGATAATTGGAGCCATGTCACGTCGTCTTCAATTTCCTGACGGATAATTGGTGGGATGGGGAAGTTATCGAACCAGGTATTGGGCCAGAAATACTCACTGCTTACGAGTACGAATTGCGTAAATTCAAATTTTGGAAGTCGGCGTTCGCTCGATTGAAATCCAAGGATCTAATTCCCATATCACTTTACGGCTAACATTGCAGCATATTGTACGATATCCGAGAATAATTTTTGATGGTTTCAATCTTCACTAGTAATTCAATTTCTATGTATACACACGCGGAGGTTAATGCTCTGGGAATTGGATACGTCAAGGTATCCTGTTACAATGTTTATGTAATACTTTGGCATTATCGCGCATCGATTTTGACTATTACACTCATTGTTTCCATTTTTTTTCATCAAATTAGTAATTTAGTCGACGGATTCGTGTTTCAGAGATCGAAACACATGAGAAAACGTAAAAATACTGAAAAAAAATTGTTGATCTTTGCCCCAAAAATCGCAATAATCCAAAGGGGTATACCTTAGATTTTTTTCGATTTTGGGGTCGAAAATCAACATTTTTTTTGTCGTCGGGTTTTGACATATTTTTATGTATTTTGATCTCAGGAATCCGAATTTGCCAACTAAATTGATCTATCAAGTGAAATGATCGAGTTATCGTCGATTTTTCGTTTTTCGGAGTCAAAAAATGAAGATATCTCGATTGGTTTTAGTCATAGCCCAAAATTTACTCGACGTATTCGTGTTCGTTATCTCAAATAGGATTAAAATATACCTTCAACCTTCAGATAATCGCATTCGATGAATGTATAGCGATGATTAAAACCTATATAACACGTGATCTCGTCACGGTTTGAATTTGATGTGGATTCAAAAAATCTGTTGGAATGTAGTGGAATTCATTGTTCAACTGTTACATACTAGCATACAGGATCCAGTGGAGCTTTTCCTCCTTCGATTCGAGAGAAATATGTAGGTGCCGATGAGAACTTGTTTTTCCGTTGCAGGAAACAATGCAGAATCGAACGTTAGGTCGGTATAAAAAAAACTACATACATATGTATATAATGCAAACGTACAATTACGATTGGTGTATATATAATATAAATCAAGAAACCCAACAATAGAATGTTCATTTTTAAATATTTTATCTCATTTCTATAGACTTTTATACCGTACGCTTGAGAAAATTATTCGTGAATTAATCCAATATCTTGGCGATAACTCAAGTTCCAAACGTGAGTAGCCTGATAAGTTATAAAACGCAATGAATATGACATATCGTCAGTATTTCGCGTACGTATCTCTAGAACGTACGTAGCCGTATTAAGTTGATAAGCACGCGTGTAGCACGATAATCCAATGAGGTCTAAAATCGTATCTTCAATCCGAAGACTAAACTACATCTTCACACTTGGAGAAACTGAAAGATTTGCTTTTTTCTTTCTGCACATAAATTCTGCGGTGATAAGACGATTCTAAGAAATCCCTGTGATGTGAACGGTAGAGTGCTGTGTCATGCGTCGTTATATAAGAAATCTAGTATCGTCTTCTATAGTCTTTTCTTGGGATCGGCTCTGGCCTACTCGATCAAGTATACGTACCCAGCAAATAAAATCACCCATCGCATCTCATATGGCAAATATTTAGTCGCAGATGGATACGAAAACTTTGGTGTATTATATTGGATATCGGTAAAAGCTCCGCACAAGAAGCTGAATGCGAAACTTGGGAAAAATAACTTTGGTCGTTAGAAGTCCTTGAGTCGGTAAATGGAAAGATATCGGGCAGTTCGATCATCTGATCGGTGTGCCAAGAAGAAAATTTCTGACGTATGACAGATCATCAAAGGATTTGAAGAGATGTGAATGGATTAAAAAATCCTACAGGAATTCTGTGCCTCATAGGCTTCTCTTTCTTCAGCGCCGCACGATGAGCGCGTATATTAACTTTTGCCGGAAGGAACTTCGTGACTATAATGGCGCTCTGGTAATAATTGTTAATTATACGTCGCCCTTAACTCTCTGCTATTCTCGTCAACCCTTTGATACACGCATTCTACAGGCTCCACTTCTCCGCGTATAATTGAAATTAAACTTTGCACACTCGAGTTGAAGCAGCAGAGCAAGCAAGACTGGTTTGTAAATGTGTTTGAAGAGAAACACTGCAGACCTAATCATGTTAATCATCTTAGGAATTGGCCCACGATATTATACTACTCTCAAAAGCAGCCCGTATTTGAACTGACTAAAGAAATTCATCCCGTTGTATTCTATACGTTCTATGTACATCTGCACGGTTTGATCGGCTTACAATTAAACTCTGTACTGTTTTAGGCGAAGTAAACACGAGCAATTCATACATCTATACCTGATTTTACTCAAACTCCAATTAAGAAGAACCCGCATTTATCTAAGCCGATCATTAGTCGACCACGTCGGAATGAGGAAATAAAAAAAAAACAAAAACCCTGTAGCTTCACGTCGCTTATAGGCTGCGGCTCAACGAGCCGAAGACAATGAATTCTTCGCAATTCCATCGACGACCCTTCGTGACAAGATGGTGGCCCAATCTCAAGCATGAAAATTCAAAGTATCACGAGGACTCAATTCCGGGACGATTTAGTTTCCAGTACGTGAACGTCCCTCGTCGTAAATTTCATCATTTTCCGTCACGCCTTATCGATTAGACATCCGAGACCTTCGTGTCCTCGTAGTTATAAGCTCTCATAATCCCGTACTCGGAGATGATGGGAGGACACTTCCGAAATTTATTTTACCAAATGACTAGTAATCGGGCCGTATTATTTTTCTTCATCTCTATACAAAAACGGTATTGCGGCTTCTTTTCTTCTGGTAAGTAATGCCTCTCTGACTTGCCATTGTTTTTCGGAAACAGTGCTCGCGATCCGCAAAGCCTCGGCATAGGATGGTGCACGTCATATGCGCTAAAGTTCGAGTCTAATATAAGATCCCACTCAAGGTGGGGGTCACTTACGTAACGTACGCGAAGCAATGCCAGGGCCGTAACCACTGCAATAGTTTGCTCGGAAGAAACCGAAGATCTACAATTATCGCCGAGCTAAGTATGAGAAATAAAACTATTCGTGACCGACGAGATAAGGGAATGACTGGCAAAAGTTCGGATTTTCATTTACGTGACCTTTTGACCACTCTAAGCATTTTAGTTTTGAGCTAAGACACTTACGTATGTAGGCACACGGCGGTCGATTTTATGAGAAAAATTCGAGAACATGACGTATAATATGAAATGACGCAGAAAATGAATAAGCCGCTTATTGTCTGAACATATAGGTATTATCGGTATATATACATATAGCTGTTTACGTCGTTTTGTACAGAGCGAAATGATACGATGAGGAGCGACCGATCCGAGACGAAGACTGTGGATGAATACATTGGAAACAAACACGTCGCTTATCATCGCGAGAGTCTGAAAATAACACGTCATCTCGTCATGGAAGCCTCAGTACATGAATGGAGTGACAATGAAAACAATCAGAGTGAAACTATGATTGAGCCTGATAACAATCTTGGAGTAGATAAAAAGCGATCGGGTCCAAAAAGTGGGGGACCTCGCGCCCTCGTGACCAATATGTTCGTCGGTACTGCAGCAGTATAATGTAATAGTCTCGCAAACGACAAACTTACTTCAGTCAAGCCTTGGCTTTGTGGTGCGTTCAATCAGCTTGGCGGTAGTGAAGCTCAACCGAGGTGTCTGAAAACACAGGACAATGATGACCTGCGCCGCGAAATTATTCTGCCTGATGACCTGCGCGGTCTTTTTGATAAGCTCGTGTCGGTCGGAAGCAGCTGTGAGGAATGAAAAATTTAAGATTCTCGGCCTTTTTTCTCACCTTGGTAAAAGTCATTTCGATGTCTTTGCGCCGCTTCTCGATGAACTGGCGCACCGAGGTCACGACCTTACTGTGCTTTCGTACTTTCCAAGAGAGGAAAAGCTCCCCAATTACAAGGATATAAGTTTGTTAGATGAAAATGGAATTTTTTTGAATGTCGTCGAATTTAATATGTTGAACCATGGACCGTTCCAAGTCGCGTATGAGCTTATGATGTTGAATTACATGGCGGAACTCGTTTGCGAACCCATACTGAAAAAGCCAGATGTACAAAAACTGATAAATTCCGATGAAAAGTTCGATCTCATCATTGTGGAGGTATTCAACACCGATTGTTTGCTGGGTTTTGTACACAAGTTCAAGGCTCCATTTATAGGTATTTCCTCGTCACAAATAATGCCCTGGATGAATCATCGTGTGGGAAATCCTTATAATCCCAGTTACGTTCCGATCACATTCCAAAAGTCTCCTCAGAATATGAACTTTTGGGATAGAGTTTCGAACACTCTGAAACTCGTAATGGCTCGAGTTGCCTACGATTTATTCTTCATAAGACCGACGCAGGTGCTCGTCGAAGAGGCATTTGGACCCGGTGTACCGCCGCTGGGCGAAATTGGAAAAAACATGTCGGCACTGCTTGTAAATACTCATTTCTCCCTACACGGTTCGAAGCCAACGAGTCAGCAAGTTGTTGAAGTTGGTGGTTTACACATCCGCGGCAACAAACCTTTGCCGAAACATATCAAAGATTTTTTGGACTCTGCCAAGGACGAAGGAGTATTATTCTTCAGCTGGGGTTCAATGATCAAGGCTTCTAGTATGTCGGAGGAATTGTTAGAAATCATCGTTAAGGTCCTCGGAAATCTTAAGCAGAAGGTTATTTGGAAATGGGAAACAGATCTGCCAATCAAACCGAAGAATATCATGATCCAGAGTTGGCTACCGCAATACGATATTTTATGTGAGTCCACTGAAATATCATACTATCTGTACTGTATCAGAGCCCGTTGTGAATTTTTTTACTAACGGCCATTGAAATTAGCACCGCATAGCCAACATTCACCGGTCAATAACACCGACTAGGTTCGACGTATAAATGTAACATCGCGTTATGTAAGTAATACAGTTTGATTCCCACAATTGTCACATGGTGGTAATGACATTGAATATCAAGTGCCGAACGTCGTCGGTGCTCACTGATGTTGGATTCGACCCGAGGTGACCTTGGCACTTGGAACCGACGTAAGCTTGTGGTCTAAAAACAATATCCAATCAAGTTGAAGGTCAGAAGATACCTTCGGATACGCGCGTGGCTTTTGTTCTCGATCGATTTTCGACATTCAAATTTCACTCACACTTGCATTTCTACCGGAGACGTCACCGTTACGTTTATGGTGTGGGTTTGGTATGGGCGCCCTTCCGATTTTGGAAAGCGGCGAGTATCGGGGTGCCGAGGTATGCATTTATGCTTTCAACATACCTCCGTGGAAGTGCAAAGGCTAGTGAAAGCGGGCGAGGGTGGTGAAATGGGGAGTTTGGTGGTAATTACAGTAATGACACTACGGGATGACATCGCGGTTTACCGCTTGACGTTTTCCGAGCGCGCCCGGATGTGACGCGGCGTCAAACTTTCCCCTTGAACCGTGCTGCAAACTGTGTTAGTTTAGTTGCAATCCCTACACCAGAAACCCTAGCACCTCCATACCGTCGAACTGAGCTAAGCTTACCTAACCAAACATGCCGAACTCACGTTATTCCCCGAAGCTTTCAAATCGAAGGTATCTTGAAATGGTGGATAAATCCCACCGAATTATTGTACACGTACATCGCGTCTTCTATATTTCATAATTCGTACACGACTTTTGATGACTTTGACGTGCTTAATTTTGATCGACGAAGGTTCGGATGTGTGCGTTAATAGGTGAACGGCAAATGTACGGACGACAGAGATTAGGGTATTCAATTTACGAGTACGTCATCATTCCTTTACTTTTCACAAGCTCCGTGAAATTGGGCTTCATGAATTTCACTTCGTTGAAACATATTATCAATATGCAAAGCGCTAACTGAAGGCCAATTATATGTTCAGCAGAGTCATGACGACGTAAGATTTTTCGACTAATTTGTCACGTGAATATATCCACTGCCAGTTATTACAGATGATTAACGAATGGCTATCGCTGAATGGTAGAAATTATACGTGAAATAATTGTCACGGCGTACAAACTGCCACTGCATAACTATGCTCGACAAAATGGTTAAAACCACAACTGCCTGCGGTATCAGTTATGACATGATTAGCTTCGTGTACGACTAATTCGATGAGAATTTATAGAAAATAATCATGAGTGTAATGTGGTGCGAAATTATCAAAATATTACAACAGCGAAAATCGCGTAGAGATTAATAAATAAAATACGTGGTGCAATTCAATGATCAGGTCATGCGAGAGAAAATTATTATTTCAATCAGTTTTGTTGTATCGTCAAATTTACTCGAACTTGAAAGTAAAAATCTTACAATATTCTCAGTTTTTGTAATAATTACTTAGTATCTGATAATTCTTCGAGATTCCGACTGATCGTGAGATTTATTCGTTTTTTCTATTTATTTTAAGAACCTGGAAATTATCTACATCGCGTCATGCGAATTTCAGATGATTAAATAACTTTGCAGCAACATCAGGTACATATAACCGCGGTGGCGAGTGATCGACGAGCATAATTTTGCGATATTGAATAAAAAGTCTTGACCAATTGAAAACGTGGACGTTGAAAAGCAACCATTCACTTTTAATATTGGAATGCTATTTTGATATAATCAGCGTTGCTGCAGATCCGCCGCTGCTAGTTCTCCATTAACTTTCGTGCGTCAGATGTTGTGGACACGGTTAAAACTCAGGAGATCGCTTGTTTCTACCGTGAGATTTGAAGAAAATAGGTAGGTACAGATTTACAGACAACCTACATTTACGGTGAACCGTGTCGAAGAAAAACACCCTCCGTTTGACCTCTTCGTGAAATTATAGCGTATATGAGTGTCAGCAGTTCTGCGGCGGTTATTCGCGAAGAATAATTTTAATTACATGATCCATACAAACGATCCAACGAAATCATAAATCATTAGACACATGCGAATCGTACATTATGATAAACGTTTTTATATCATACATAACGATTATATCTGGATAAACATATGTCGAAAGCTTATATCTTACGTCGAGTTTTTAATATGCTGCTCTCTGATATATTCCGTGCAAAGATAAAAGCTCTGAAGATCATTCACGTTGAAAAAAAGTTTTTTTTTTTTAGTTTCTTTTTTCAATGATGTTTACAGCTCATTATTACCGTTCTCTGTATATCTGACAATGAATCTCGTAATAATCTTACGTCTTCGTTGCTCCAACTATTCGTATAATTTTGTATTTATCCTATACAGAGCTTCAATTGCATCGTCCAATTCAGCGATAGAGTCGGTGTGTTATTATAACGAGCTTAATTGCGAATTTCGTGCACGCCCGAATGCGCTTACGGTTATAAATGTATGTGTAGCTGGGTCTGCAAGTTTGTCTTGAACCGGATAGGTCTCTGTGGTGGTAACTGCGGACCGTTGGTCAACGAAAACCTCCCCTGTGGCGATCATTTTCCTTGCACGCGACGTAAAATCTAATGACAGAGAAATCGAGACGAGGAAAAAATAACCAACGAAAATCAATTACATCGAATTAGATGTAAAATAAAAAAAATGATGAAATAATTAAATAAATGAATTAACCTACTCGATGATTCGATCAATCGGCAGTTGCATGCACTGAATTTCTGCTGAAATTCCAACCTTTGCTCTATTATTGTCACTATTGATATTATTATCGGTATTATTAATTATTATTATTATTATCATGATATAGAATTGGCGCAGATGCTGGTTATGGCCGTATAGCCTTATAGGGATCTACATGTATATATCTACACGTTGAAATTTCGTTTGTGGGAGAACGATATGCAAACAAGTAAATAGCCTGCATATCGCCATTCTCTCCTGTATCTCCGCAGCAATCCTGGTTTAGCTTTAATCCATATTATAGTTTTACATTCCGGCCAGGTAATCCCGGTGGAGAAGTTACGATGGAGAAGGACTAGAGAAAATCTACCGTATTCACCGTACCTACAATCGATCGCTTTCATTTTATTATCTCACCTCGTGATCCCCCTATATACTATCTTATATCTTCCTGCAGTTTCTAGGAATTCCTCGACCGTCTTCACTCTGAAATTTCTTCGCCCTTATAGGTTTAATACTTTCAGCTATTTGTACCGCTTCAGAAATGACCGTCCAATAAACGATGGTGAGATGTAAAAAAAGGAAAAAATTTCAAGTTTTGCTTTATTTTTACCTCAATCGTCGTTACAGTTATGATATCCACGGATATTAAAAATGATGAAAAGAGTAATATTTGTATCTTTGAATCGAAGAGTAATTCGTACCCAGTTGAATATCGATGTTAGAATTCGCGTATAGAACGGCTTTGATCAACGTTAACAGATCTCTTCTAGCTGCAGGTAGATGCTCATCGGTATCCGCGACGTCTCGATGGCACATTGATCAGACCCTCGAGAGATCAAAAGAATGATATCTTTCTCATTTTGCCGTTGGTTATCTACGGTATATCTTTGATACGTTCCGCGTGGAAACATAACCTGCATATCACGCAATATGAATACAGGTATACCAACATTACCGCCATTTTTATAACAGAATGTAAAGAGCCGGGGGAAATAATAGAAATCCCTCAATGATCGATCGATTTTCAAGTACCGAGATAATACAATATTATTTTTCTCCATTTCAGCTCACCCGAACGTCAAGGGTTTCCTAACTCACGGAGGGTTGTTAGGTATTTCCGAAGGTATCGACCGCGGGGTTCCGATGTTGGTGGTACCGATGTTCGGTGATCAAGGTCATAACGCAGCTGCAGCAGCTGCCAGAGGTGCAGCAGTTATCTTAAATTTGGAGGATATCAGCGAGAAAACACTGAGCGATGGTTTGAATGAGATTTTGAACAACCCAAGGTGAGTTGTTCGCGAATAGAATGAATTATTATTAACTTTACATATCAGCTAGCTCGATCAGAAATGGGATGACAAATCCTATGACCCTTAGTGTCCCTTTCAAGGTCACACGTACTACGCCCTTCCTTTTTCCTTTCCCACTTCATCCCTTCTTCAATTTTCCAACGCTCACCTACATTATAAATCCGTATCTTTCCGTGTGAATTAACTCCTGATTCAACCAAGCTGTTTAAGTATAACCACAAATTCTGTTAGGGACGCGACGTCTCAATGTCTATATTTATCAAACCTCCTCAAACCAGCGGTCTAGACCCAGACCTAGACCTAGAGCAAGAAACGTTCTAGGGGTTGAATTATTCGTGACATTTCAACTTGGGGTATTATTGGTGTGGTCGTGTATAAGGATGATAGTGAGGGAAGGATCAAATAGAAATTATATTAATTCAGCGGCTGACGGAGGCGTTTTACTTCTGAGCGTGCATGAGTCACTTTATTGGAGATTGGGGGAAATAATTAGAGGGCCTCGTACCACATAAATGAAATTACTCCAATTTGGAGAGGAGTTATACCGAAGGCTGAGATGAAAATATGTACGAAAACAAGTCGAAGATATTTCCCTCTGACGAAAACAGGCTGAATGAATCACGAATACCGCGTATCGTGAAGATACGAAAGTTGCTTTGAAACATATTTCAGGTATGCACAACTCATTCCTGGATTATTTATCTCTCTTTTACACCGAAAGTCTGTATAAACCGAGAATTAAAAAAAATTAGAGACACAAAAAGCTGATTTCTGTTGGATTTTTTCGCCTACACACGGTCTATGGGGAAAGAAAAGTGTGAGCTTTTGAAAAGGGTGTGCGAGGAGAGGTACGAACTGTATCTATGCTTTTCACTCGGGGAACACATCAGCCGAGCAAAGGTCATTGATGTTTGAAAGGGTATACCAAATTACCTCATACCTTTCTCCGTCCTCGTATACAATATCGAAATGAAAACGAATTCTATTCACGTTTCTCAAAGGTATCAAAAACGGTATTTCAGCCCGTTATATAACGACCTTAATTAAATCCGTCATTCAAACCATATATATAGGTATACCTATATTACCTGCGTTACTTCGGATCACTTCTGCGTCCCTTAATTATTCTCTTCAAATATTAGAACGTGATTTTTGATAAATAGCTCAAGAGAAGTAAATCTCGTTACGATTATACGTTGGAAAATGGAAGTTCGGAGATCGTCGATACTCTTTGGGTTTATAGGGGGATGTGAATTGGTGGGTGAAATTTGTCGGATTGATCGGATGATTTTTTTTCTCAAAGGAGTAGGGAATAAAATTTGGCGAGCCGAGTTCGAGCAATACATATAAGGTACACATACCTATACATTATACTGTACAATGTTACTCGAGGGCAGTTTCATGGTATAAGTTTCGGGGCAGCTCCTGCAGGGTTATTTCGGAGTTTTGGCTCTGGTCCAGGGTGACGCCCACATGGGAAATTTCGCGAACCGATGTAAAAATTTAATCGCGGACCAAACCATCATCCGCAGCCCGTATCGCTGAGTCGAGATACGTTGAATTAAAAGCTGCATTATTTAAGCACCGAAAATGCAATATCCTTGTAAAACAAAAAAAAAAAAAACACACATATATTCCTTATAACCGGTGATGTATATTTTCCTGGGATAAGTCCGAACGTAGCGTCCAATTTTCTACACGTGATTCGAAGAGGGCCATGTATGGTTTTGTTTACGACTTTTTTTTCACATGACAATGAATTTGCAAGTGACGAAGTCAGGTCCACGTGAAAATCGGCGATTGATTCAAAAATCAATTTAAAAAGGGAGAGAAATCAAAATGATAGATTTACTCGTCGTCGTAGAAGATTCGTAGCTATATATCTCTTGACCATGGTCGTTCGATAGTTCAATTTGTCCGCATATTTCACGGGGTGTGAAGTCCTCGTCGGACGATGCCGAAGTATAGCAAAATGTCTGGATGTACGATGGGGTTCAGAGTCACGGAAATTGCGAGGAAAGTCAATGTGGAAATGCAGCGCCGCCAGATTGAATTTAGCAAAATCAAGACGATTGGGATACCCGGCGAGGGATCCCGACATCTATAACGACTCACGTTTTGGATCGAATCACTTCACCTTGGCTCGATTCTTGTAAGTGTCGAGTTTAGCAGATTTGGGGTATCCAAAAGCTCGTGGAAGGGGTGTAGTTGTGCGATTTCCACCTCTCTTTTTTCCATTCTCTCTCTTCATCTTTGCAAATTTGCTGGTATACCCGGAATTGTGACTAATTTCAGACTTCAAATGTTTACGTTTTCTTCAAACAAAGGTTGTTCACCAAATGAAACAAGGGGAATTTATACCAGGATCAAAAAGAGCCTTTGTATAACTTTATTTTTGCAAACAAAAGCGAATTCGGTACCGCGCAAATATTTACTCGCCCAACTTTTTTCCATGTTCACCAGCGTTATACATATTGTTTAGTGTTTATTCTCATGGTCAGTATAACGGTAACTCTGTACACAACTCAAAGTGTAACCTGCAAGCACAGGTAAAAACGGAAACAAATAAAAACAAAAAAATCGTTCTCATTAATCATTCGAAAAAAATAATATTTTACTGCAGTGGAACGACCGAAGTTTTGATTTAACCAGAAATGGATTTTCACCGGCAAACAACCGACGATAACATTTGGCACATACAATCTGCAGTGACGACAACAATTTTCCCCGCAATTGCAACGTACGTTCAATATCATTCATTTACCTCATGGAAGTTAATTATAATTAAGCTTTCTCCGCGTTGTATGTGCGTACGTATATGTTTGGATAGAGGACGACAGAGTTCCACGATTATTGAAAATAGTTCGAAGTTCAAACCATTGGAAACCCTCTGATGCGTTCATAAATTTATCGTTGGCTCAATATACCTGCAGCGTGGCTCGAGCTTTCACTCGCCGCTTTCTTGTTTCTCGGGATTTCAAGTATCACAATTTGTTAACCAAACGCTCGGAGTAAAGCCATTGTACAGTACGAGTGAAAGAAAAGGAAGTAAAAAAACCAACGAGCAAGCATGAACAATGTGAGCGTATTTTCAATAATGAAAACCCCATGATTTCTCCCTTGCGGAGAGAAGATTTTTTATCAAATACCAGCTGAGATAATTTGATGCGATTATTGTACGGTGATTACAATACCACCGAACATTTTAACTATTGATAAAAAAAAAAGAAGAAATTTAGAAAATTTTCAACGACTACTAAGTACCACGACGGGGTGAAAATTTTACTTTACCGTCGGTCACGTGGCGCATGGGCGAGACTGGCGAGCAAAAAGGGAATTAGATGATTCGGTTTAATGCAACTTCCGATTCATTGACGGTCCTAAATATGCCTCGGAAGTTGGACCAACTTTAGCTACATTACATTACAAGACTACGCTTTGCCGTAAGACTACTATTGATAGTCAAAGTTTGGGTAGTTTGTAAAGAGGGGCCCGCTCGCTCCTTCGGTTACGGGTGAAGGATAACGTACTGCGCACGGAGGTTTCGAAGGACTTTCAACCTCCGTTCCTTCTCTATTTTCTCCTTTTCGTCCCCCCATTTTCTCTGCCACCCTCAGCCTCCGACATCACCCAGCACCCCTCTTCTTCTCCGCCTGCCCGCGTTACCTGACACCCTTCTTTATTGCCCTGTTGTTCGCTTCCGCCCCTCTTCTCGCTTCTCCAATTCGTTCCTCCCTGTCTGTCTCTGTCTTTTTTGGTTGATGGTATTGTACGCGTACACGTGTAGGCCATACGTGTATACGTACAACGTACACATATAGTGCGCGTTACACCATCTCAGGCAGCTACGTCTTCGAGAATTTATTTGCGAGAGAAAATCTGCTACGAACTTACAATTTCTACACACCGCGTTATACCCCCTGCACCGCTGGTATATAGAGAGAGAATAAACCTGTGCCACACCGTAGTAGTTGAGGTAGAATAACGACGTAGGTATAGTGTGGGCTTAAATAGGAGCCCCTTGGCTTGGCGTAAATTAGCTTCAATTGCCTCACCGCTTTGCTCGTAAATCTTTTCCAATTGTCATTCGAACTCGTGAAATCGAGCCGTGTTTGGTGAATTACGTGAAGCGTTCCCGAACTATTGTACCTACGTTATCATCATCTGGGTAGGTGGCTTCAGTGTATAAAAAACTTATTAAGAAAAAGTTATATTATACCCGAACTTCACCGGCTATAACCGCAGTTACCTTTTTCCCTCGGATAAACTAACTCGTGACCTTTCCAAAAAAACACTCCGCAAATTGCCCTCGCAAAAATTCGGTTATTAGTCCCCGTATGATCATTTAGACCGCTCCTTCGCAGCTGCTATAATACCTCCTGTTCTCTCTCGTAAATATCCATATTCCACCTGTCCACGTACGAATGGGGGTTGTTGTCTTCTTGGAGAAGAAGAAACCAAAAAAAAAAGGTAAAGAAAAAAAGAGACGAGAGAAAGCGAGGAATGGATAAATATAATAAGAGCGGCAAAGATAGAGTAAAGGGGGAGAAAAAGGAAGGGAAAAAAAAAAAATTACTTTCCGTGGAGAAAGGCACGTGTAACAACCGTCTGGAGTCGATACAACGACCGTCCGTGCGTTAGGAGTAACTCGGCAGAGTGCTGTGCCTGGAAAGAGTGGAAGAAAAGGGGATGGAAGTAACGGTAATAGCGGTGGAAAACGCAGTAAGAATTACTCTGTGGCCGGAGCGAGAGAGAGAGAGAGAGGGAGTGTAAAAAAAGAGGAAGAAGAAGAAAAGATTGGCGCAAGAACAGAAAAATAAATAAAATGAGGATTGAAGAGAGTAAGAAAATGGGAAAAAAAATGACAAAGAAAATAGAAAAAAGGAGGAATACGCCATCGTTCGGGGAGTGCGGCCTCGTTAGGTTCTACGTGTTACGAGATCGTTGAGAGAATCGAGATCTAGAGAACTGCAACTTTTCTGAACCAAGCTCTACTCTTTAAGCTCCATGTTACATGCATACGGCTGCAGTTTCCGCTGTCCTGCGAGTCATTGTGGCGACAAAGCTTCACGCTCGCATAAATTCTGCTTCTGTTTTTCACGTAGATACTTTGACGTGTCGGTATAAAATAAATACGTAGTACGTACATGCGTATAAAAGCAAAACTGTGATGCACTGAACTTGTTGGACTACGAAGAATCACATAACCTTGAAGATGCGATTTTTTGCTCGCGCAGGGAGATGCATGTGTGTATAATCTTTTTATACAATCGCAATTTCTTCGTCATGAGTATGGCTTGTTTATTTTTTTTTCTTCTTTCAGTTTCCTGTACATTCGTATCGTTACACTTGTTCGTGGTAATATTTACGAAAAATTTGCATAACACGAATAAGAGCTGCGGAAAATGGATGTGAAGTGGTGCCGTCTAGACGAGAAAAATTTTAGTTTTTTACCCACCCCAATATTCAGAGTTCTTTAAAATCGCAACCGAAATCAACTACCCGCTTCAAGACGCGGTAACGAACAACGCTCACTTTTCTCTCTTCTTTTCTTTTTTCGCGGGCTGGGGCCGCGCTGGCTTGTGGACTCGCGGTTTTCGAACCGTTATTTGATTTCTTTTTTTCCAAAGTAGTCAGCTCGAAAAAATAAAGTGAAAAAATAACCGCCGCGTGTATCGGGTTTGTCGGTTTGAATCCATACTTTTTACGGTAATCTTCTACATATCGGGTCCCTATTACAGTGCAAAACTCAATGACAAATCACTTATATGGAAGGTGCAATAATTCGAGAGCTTTGCTCACTAGAACGAAGTATAGCTATGTATGCTGGGGCTATTCCACGTAGGTCTTCGAGAAAACCTCCAGGCGGGTACCAGAAATACGTTATTCCCTATAGGCGATAATTTAGAATCGATGGAAGGGACATCTTTATGTGTCCAACACCCGTGCCAAGATTTCCGCCCCCTTAGATTCGAAATACTTATTTGCTTTGAATATTTGTGGCCTCTGGTTAAATTGCTACTGCGACTAGAGGGAAACATTCCGAAAGTATTTCCTACCCTGAACATTCACCTATGATTCTCCGTGGTTCGGTTTATTTTTTAACGATTGTTTTTCCATTGCGTGACTTTTTGCGCGCCAAAAATCGACGCGGATTTCACTGGTCGATTGTTGAAAAAAATGAGGTAAGAGTTTGAATTTTTTTAAAATTCCAGTTCGGAATTTGAACCGACGATAGTATAGTGTAAGTTTGTTGAGATTGTAGCGTCATATCGTTGTTATAAAGTCATCCGAGAGAGAATTTCGATGAGTTATTACTTTCGGCACATGGTGCACAGGTAGTTACTTATAAGCAAAGTTTAATAATGCTCGCCATATTCCCAGCGCCATTTTGTTCGAACGCATCACGAAACAATTGGTAACTCTTTTAATTAAATTAGTGTGTGCAGCTACTTTATCAAAATTATCTGACGCTAGATAGTAATATTTAACATTTCCTCGGTACATTCAACCCCCTCACAGCTGCTAGATTCCGATGATCTATTCGAAAAATTGCAAATTGTTCGAATGGAAAATGGAAGAACAATATAAACGTGTAACAACAGTATAGCTGCGGAGCGTGATACGAGGCTATAGCTTTATTGGGTATATTTAATTCATTTTCCCTCATACTTGTCTCCCTACGTTGTTTATCACACGGTGAGATCCTTCCGTTTGAGCCTTTGGTTTGAGCTAACAAATTCATCTTCATTATTCTACCCTGTCAACCTGACGTTGTACACGTATAAGTCTCTTCGTGTTACTAATTCGGTCCATATAACGCGCGCTACGTACGTATACCCATTCCGCCTTCTACCTCCGCTTCGTGTATTTGACGTGTTGTATATTTTGTCTGAAAGAGCAGCAAACGTTGAAAAATAAAAGTATCAGTATTATCGGCACCCACACGTTTCTGTGTCCGTATGAATAAAAAGAGCTTTCACATCCCGATGAGATTTATCAGGAAGTTGGAGGCGAGCTTTGACGAATTATGTTACAACTTTGCAATTACTAACAACTAGTAAACGATGACGGACGGTCGAATTTTCGATCGCCTTATTTATAAATATATATATTTCGTATTATACGGATATAGTGGTAGATAATATGTATTATCGTATAGGCGAGTGAAGATCGGGATCAGAGTTTTCCGGAAATTGGGAAAAGAGTCGTTCGTATGAATTGACTTGTTTGTCATTGAAATAAATAACCTCTCGATTTAACCAAAGAACAGATAACAGAAGTGAAATAAAATCAAATGAAATAAAAGAGGAGAAGAAAGATAGAAAAACGAAAAAAAAAAAAGAAAAACGCGCCACGATGGATAAAAGAAACCCAGACAGCCATACCAAAAAGTCTTTTGATGGATAAAGTTTCACACTTAGTATTAATTTCCTCCCTCTTCAGATATATGTATACAGTAATATAGTTTTCACGTTGCGTTTTCGGACTGAGTTGTCATTTGTCAGAGGAGCCTCATCCGTTTTTCTAGGTTTTGTATTTTTACTTTTTGTTAGTTTTTTCCCCTTAGGAAGATAGTAGTTCTACTTTTTTCTACATAGAATATTCGTTTCTCTCAGCGATACATATTTCGTTTGAAACAACTTTTTCGGATCGCGATAAATTGTTGTTGTTCGGATTTGCGTATATGGTATGTAAACGTATACTGCATGTATACACCCATCTTGAATAAAAGCTCGTACACCTTCTCATTCATATAACATAAATGTAAATGCACCTATCACATAAAGTTTTGACAGTTATGCGAGGGATATAGAAAAATGGATTTTCTATTTTAACGTCTCATAAATGTAACTCACATTTCTGCTTTTTCCAATCGCTATGCCTCATGGAATACGCCGCAATATATTCAGGACGTGAACCGTTAGCAGGCGTTAACGATGGCTTGCTAACGATACTTCGCTACAGCTGTCAAGCATTTATTTCAATAAACTCCAGAGTCCGGAGCCAGGCGGCTATTTCTGTTCCTATCCGACTATCGCTCTTAATTGTTCAAGAACTATCGAAGGTCTCTTTTCGTCGTTCCCTCTAATAAAATGGCAAAAATTAAAAGTCCGGCGCCTAGCTCGGGAGAGTGATGATAAATTCTATACACAGCCAATATTTAACGACTCTTCATAGGAAGGCGGATAATGAAGAATAATAATCAAAATTCTACCAGAGACAGTAAATTTTCACTATCAATATACGACCATGACGAGAACAGGGATATCTAATCTTCGAAAAATCGATTTTCTAACTCCAGTTTCTGCACCTCCCGATAACGAGTCGTTCAATATACTTATAATGGGTCGAACGATAAGCCGTGAATGTATTAAATAGCTGGGCGTTGGACTGGAGATGAAAAAAAAACAAATAAAGACAAAAGAACTTTAGCTCACGTCCGAAAGTTGATTTTTTTCGTAACCCGGTGGGACACAACTGGAACGTGATTCGGGAAGGACGATGGGTAAACTTTTATTAAAAATCTAATTGGACCGGAGCCTCGGGCAAAGTATATGCTATTGTCTGTGTTCCGAATTTTAAGAGAAAAAAAAAAAAATATAATAAAATGAAAAAAAAAATAGAAATAGAAATTATACGCATCCGTGTATACTAAATATGATTTTACGATTTATACATATATATGCTCGTATAATTCATCATAAAAACATAAACTCCGAGCCACGTTATCGATAAAAACATTATCGTACTATATAATACTTTCGTCCTGACGAGATTTTTATAGCTTCGTCCAAAAAATGAAAAACAATATACAGTATTTTTTGTGTTATTTTTTTTTTTCAAATCATCGATAGTTCGTTTCAGTGTACTATAATGTCACGTGCGCGCCACAGGCGTAGGGGTCGATGGACCGATTCGTCAGACTATATATATTGATGTAATTTGCACGGTATCGAATTTTCACAAAATCGTTTTTCATTTCTGCATTTTCTACAGCTTTCCGACGGCTAGATGGTTTTTAAAAACAATGTTTCCGTCTCCGCGGCTATGAATGCATCGATCATCCCCATATGCCCAATGATAATTATAATCATGGGAATTGCAGCCGCGCCGCGCTGATGATTATCGATGCTTTGAATTATTAAAGAACTGCAGTGAGCATAATCCGTGCTAAATTATTACGGGCCAATTGGGTTATAGCTGTATACAGCTGTACACCCACGATGCAGAGTTGATTAAAGTTTTTATCGTGTGTTAGTTTTGGCTGGGGAGCGTCAAATTATATAAAAAAAAAAATTAAAAAACAAAAAAAAAAATCACAATTCTAAATTCTAAATTAAAATCTAATTAATCATGGACAGATAAACAATAACGAAAGTGTAAAAAATCAAGCTCTGCAACTGCAGTTGTTGCTCCAGCCATGCGGCTACTGTTGCCACGGTGGAAACGTCGAAAATCCTCATTAAAACCATTCGTTACAAAAATAATCAGATTAACGTGGTGGTATGTACAGTAATGACGTTGTACCGCGCCGATGTTTCCACGGTATAGTTAAAGCTTATGACCTCGTATTACATTTTGCAATTTATACATTATTTCGCGCCAGAACTTGGACCTATATCGTTATACATATACATATGAACTGTACATAGCGGATGTAATTTTTCAAAGAAAATTCAATTTCGAAATGACAAAAAAAAATGGGATTTTTCAGCGAAGTATTCTCTAATTCCAAGATTTTTTACATTCCCACTCCGAAAACAGGGGATCCTTTGGATGTTCGAACGAGGAATCCATTTTTCATTGTGACAAAAAAAAAGAAGGAATTAAAATAAATGACGGCACCCAATTTTGTCCAATTTTTGCATACATGCAGGTGTATCAGCGAATTCATTTCCTAGCTTCCTATTTTATTTTTTTCGTCCTGTACTTCGATCGTGATTATTTGCTTTAATCAACATCGGCTCAGTACGGGCTTGTTGGTTCCTCTCATACACGACGTGAATTTTTTCCGAATTTCAATTCGAATTCGTTGTATAGCTTTTTTTCGTCCCTTGAATCGCCCTGGCATTGGCCAAGCACGCCTATTTTTGTAAATTTTATCCAATTCCATCTTCGTTTGTATTTCGACTCGGAAGACGCATATTATCTTTCTTAACCGATTCGAAACGATGTACGCGTTATATATTACATGGTATCCGGAGGAAATTAATTCGAACGAAACTTCTCGCATTTCCAGTCTTCACGTTATATTTATCATCCCCCTTTCTGTATCGCAACACGTCCATCTGCAGTCTGGTGTGTGTTTTATAATATGCGGCATTGTATCGCCGACACAATAGGAAATGAAGAAAAAAAAAAATAGAAAATAAATAAATAAACAGAGAGGAGAAATGTTGCGAGTCATCGTCGTTAGCGGAAAATCGAAGTTGAATCAAAAAGCTAAAATATCCAGAGCCCCGCGCAAGAGCCGTCGGGAATCAGGAAGTGGCCAGCCGATTTTATTCCAAAGAATTTCTATACTCGGAAAGATTATGTATTGCGGTAAAAATGACTTGGCACTTTTTGAATCGTTCGTATGTATAATGCGAGAATCTCATCCCTTCAGAATTTCAAGGAAATCATTCCATCCGCGTATACCTACAGCCTGATTTGAAATTTATCGATTCTTTTATTCCAATTCATATTTGAAAAGTCTGCAAAGCACGCGTATAGATATCGTTACAGCTATGGGTAATCGAAAATTATGAGTTCAAAACTTGTTCCATATAGCCGCTCGTATTATTGACCACTACAATAATTCACCCCGTATGGGTATATACATGTGGTATGTAATAAATCATTCTCGCGCGTGAAAGCAATTACGGATTACATACATAAGGGTAACTTTCGCACCTATATATATCCGTCAATTATCGGTAAACTTTGTCGTTGGGGAAGCAAACGGAAGCTCGAATATACTTATTGCAGAGGGTGTTATTTGCCCGACTATTAGAACACCAAACCCGCCGCAGGTCTTGGGATATACAATTTAAAATGGATGTGTTTTTTTTGGGTGTATAAATAGAAACAGTTGGAAATTGTGAAAATGATATAGTGTAAGGCACAGTTTAAAGTTAGTCTCGCGTTCCTTTTATGGGCAGTATAAATAAATGATGATATGGAAAGTGGTCGTTTTGTGTCGGGTTTGAAGAAAGAAAGAACGAAAAAGAAAAATGAAAGAAAGAAAGAAAGAAAGAACGAAAAAAAAAATAAGAGATCCGCAGGGTTGTCCGTGACACTATGAGTTAGGGTTTTCCGTGTCAGGTTCCTTCAGTGTGCATGGTCGTGCGGGATTAATGTGATGAGAAAAAAAAAAAAAAGGAAGCAAAAAAAAAACACACATACGTACAAAAAATGTATAGTTTGTTTCTTTTGAAAATCGTCGCGCGATGACATAATATAATCGATGATAAATTTTTCTTCCCTCCGATCGCCTTTTCTTCTGCATATAATCAAAACACATAAATTTCCACGGCGCGATGCTCTCGAAGCAATAACCGGCGGATCCGTCGGTGGCGCATGTAAACGTTCGTACATTGTGGAGGAAAAACGTTTGCGAAAAACTATCAGTCGGCGAACGGACTTTCCATCGTTATCGTTCCGCTCGATCGATGCACCCTTGTTCTTGATTGATGGCAATACGAAAACGTCATATTTCGTTCCTCAAGCTTCATTGATTTCCAATTTCGAGGTCTCCGCTCAATCTGCTTCGAAATCGCACCCGAATACCACCTCCCTTTTATGCTCTACATACGCCGAGTTTCGTATACGTGCAAAAATCTATATGTCCACGTGTATGTATATATAACATATTCGTCATGGAGTCGAGATGCTCACAACCCATGTATTTCGTATATACCTATATGAATATCGATCGGTGGGCTGACATTCTGTCGCGGAAAACCTTGCTCGAAACTGCAGATTTGGACGAATTCCAGGAAAGGTTGTATTCGGGGGGTATATAAGTCGATTAAAATGAAAGGGCATCGTAAGAAAAAATCAAAAAAATGAATAAATAAAAACGCACGTATACCAGGAGAGAGAGAGAGCGAGAGAGAAAGAGACAAAAAGAGCGAGTAGAGGGAAATGATTGAATGAGGTAGAAGAAGAATAATAAATTCGATGGAAACATAAGTGGAGTAAAATAAAAACGTCGCTGATTCCTTGGAGAAATCGTTTTTCGACATAATCAGGCGTGTACAGGGAAGTATGGATGAAAAATCTATCCGCGGGTGGGTAAACGGAAAGGAAAAAAATAAATGAAAGGACAAAGAGACGCCGAGGATGAAAGACGGGGAAAGGGTGGGGGTGGGGTGCAGAGTTCTCTCGTTTGAGAGCTAATCGAACACGAGGGATACCGTAATGAGGTAAGGTAGCGAAGGGCAAAGGGCTCGTGCAGAAAGGGAGAGCGATATTGGGCGATTCATTCGACGATGTGTCAGCCGTAGGCCCTCAATTAATGGACATGTTTAAAGAGATGAGGGTTAATTAGGAATCATTATGTAGGCTCAACTTACCGCTGGATTTAACCGGGACAAACACCTGGATTGAGTTGATTCGCAACTTGCGGAGGGTAAACATGGATAATCGAGAGTAGTGATTGGTAAATTGTGTGCTTTAGGCTGATAGGGTATATACGTTGGTCGGTCGTTGCGGCAATGACGATGGCGACGGCGATAACGACGCCGACGGCGGAGGCGATTCTGGTATGATTGTAAACGGATAAAAAAGGGTTAATCGGGTGCATGTTGATAATCGGAGATAAATCTAGACGTGCATACCCCTTCACGTGTCGGATTAATTTGCGTCAACGTTAGCGCGAGGAATTGAAACCGCGTTACCCGGAGGCTGCTGCTGAGTGCACGAGGATGAGAGCCCGGGCCAACTCTATATGCCCCACTCGCATAGTTGAGTTTCCCTCGAATTCTCTGCCCTTCCGAAACAATGGGAATGCCTGACATTCCTCGGAATTGTTCAGCTTTACCAGAGCAAATCTTTGATAAACAGCTGGGGGTGAGCGTTACTGTGGCTCATCTCACTTATCGTACAGTCGTTCGGGTACGATATGAATGAATAAAGAAATCGGGGGCAAAAATTGCCGGCGAAAAATCCATTGCGGACTCCGGAGCCTTCACGGATTTAAGGGTTGAAATAGACCCCGTGGGCTTCATGGCGTGTTCTGAATAATCAAATTATTGACATTCGCTGCAGTTTATAATCAACTGTTTCAATGACTAACGTGGAGTAATAGTGACAATTGATATTCCCGACACGTTGCAGACTCAGAATTGAACTCTGAGTTTGAACTGCCGTTTATGAATAATAATTTTCCACTATAGAGCGTGGATACAATATATATTCCTCTCCGAATTTCCCCGGTGTATTTCAGGATCGGTACCTACACATACCTATGCGTGTTTCAAAATATTTCCAAAATTTTCTTTCGTTTTTTCCCGATACTTCGCAACTCCAAACATCTTGAAATATACTTCCGCGAGATCGTAATATAACGAAAGTTTTTCACTAATAAAAAATTCTTTCAACATAATTGTATTTGCAGTCTCTCGTGTCTGCCAACGAATTCAAATCTTTCGATATTGACTGTATCGATGGCGAGCAGATAGAATATTGTTTGTTTTCTATATATGAGGCATGGCGGCGCCGGTTCTGTCTAGCCATTTACTGAGGTCGTATAACTTCTTCGAAAAGATTCTTACGGCAGAGTTTGAACAGATCGGAGTTCACGGATTGATCACGACTCCGAACGTTTTGCTGTAATGACATTTATTATTCGCATTTTTGCTACGAATACCTATACTTCTGTAAAGGAGTATTATGTTTCGCGCCGTTGACAAACGCCGAAGATAAAGCGGAGTTGTGTCATCAATTATCCCTCCGTTCGAATTTGATCGACCTCGCACCACAAGAATATACGAGCCATCCGCGCTATGGGGGTGCAGCTAGCGCGTTCGCAAACGAATTAAGTTTGTCCGGGGGAAAAAAAAACATATATGTAGCACACATCTATATACATATATCAAGGATCCTCGAGGAGATATACGACCACCTTCAGCCTTCGATATTTTACCGGGTAATTTATGTCCAAATAAATATCACCAATGCTCGGGATCCTCTTTTTCTTCCTTATCCAATAGCCTCGTTTTCCTGCGCAGGCATATCCTTACAGGAATGATTAGTCGCGAGACTCGGAGAAGAAAATATACATCGGTAAAAAAACAATTAATAAAATAAACGGCTGAAATTATTCGAAAAATTGATGCATCGTTGTACATTAGGCGTATCAAAAAGCACTCGCAGACTTTCACCAGGCAATCTACCTTGCGGAATGATTCGAGTGATTTTTTTTTTGTTTGTTGTCTTGTTGTTTTTCGGCGAAGCTTTTATGGCATTGGAGGTTTTTCGTACGTAACGTAGAGCTTCGTGTATCGCATATGATCGAAAAAGTAGGCTGCTGAGTATTTTCTCACAGCATAATAATACTTTGCCTTTATGTTACTCGAGAGATGGGGATGTTTTATGCAGTATGCCGTATGCTAATTTTCCTGCCACTAGAAAATGTGGCAAGATCATCCTTATACGGCCTCGCATTCTTCCATTTTCCGTTGGTGTGTATACCTATATGCACATTTCTCTTCTCTCTTCTACCTTAAATTTGAATATTTTAGCACCTATGTTTCATTTAACACCTCGCGATATGTACGGCACATCCTACCGCAGACGCGACATTCGAATTGAAAAAAAAAATTCGAAAATCTTCAGCCGCGGATGTCGACGTAACATCCGACCGAACAAAGAGACGATAATGGAATCGAGGTGTCATTATTTTTCCATCAAATTCCAGCCGATAATCAATCGAAAAATACGTAGGGCCGGGCGTAGGGATGCCTGTGTTTAATTCAAGGATCGGTATAAATAAACAAAAGCGGAGCACCGGAAATACGCTGCGTTGTAACGCGGTCTCATAAATTGTTCGAGTTCCAAATGGACGAACCCCAATACCCATGCGTATATCTCGCTCTTTTCCGCCACGTCCCTCTTTCCAAAAAGGCTCAAATTGTGTGTCTGCTTTAGAAATAATGTTTAATCAATGTCTCACTTATAGCACTAGAATACTAAAATGGCTCTACCCATGAATACGTGAAATTGTACACGTAAATTAAATGTACCATTGCTACCGTTGTCATCAAACAAAGCGAATTGAGATTTCTGATGGTGCTGCACCATCGTGTAAACAAGTGGTCAACCGTGTAAGCCCGCGAATCGATCTGGAATTTTAGTAGAGAACATCGAAAATTCAAATCATTTCATTCGCGCTCTCAGCTTTAATTATTGATTCCTTTTCTTTTTTTTTTTCTAGTTTGCCGATAAGTTGTAAAAAGTATGTGGTCGAGGAATATATGTATGTATATCATTGTTATTTTTACTCCTCTGCGGGTGAAAGATATGCGAACCGCATTTAAAATTTGCGGAGGTTTTTCGCATCTACGGTGCGTGTAAGCAATATTTATTGTATACCAAGCAGAATTGTAATTAAAGAAAGTATTTTTGAATTACTTTAGTAGGACGGGCAGCTGTTCCAATTTAAACGCCCCATACAAACGCGCGCAGCTGGAGTGAGGTGAAATGTGCTGAATTAGAATATTCTGGACGCGACAACTCCCGCGTTATATCGTACTAATTGTAAACCGAGAAGCGCGAGAAAAAAGCATTTTTTCAATTTAGAAATCTTTCAAATTACTTCCTTCCTTTTTCCGAAGTTCAACTCTCAAGCGCGCATTTTACTCTCCGTTCCACGTTTGGCTCATCATTTTTTTCCCCCTCCAATCGTATCGAAATCTAATCGTGTAATTATCACTTCGTTTCAGATATCGCAGAGACGCAATGGCGGTTTCCGAGGCCTACAGGGACCGTCCAGCTTCGGCTTTGGAAACTGCGGTCTGGTGGAGCGAATACGTCGCACGTGGTAAAGGAGTTCCATTTCTCCCAAGTGTTGCCACAAATTTGCCGTGGATCCAATACTACCTCTTGGACGTGATCTCCTTTCTTCTACTGGTCACATCGAGCGTGATATTTATCATATTTTTTGCCGTGAAATTCCTCTTCAAGGCTCTCTGTGGAAGGAAAGTTGGTAAAAGTGCAACAACGGCGGAAAAGTCAAATGGAGTAAAAAAAAGTGAAACCGACAAAAAGAGGGCTTGAAAATTGTCGGACTGCCGATTCTAACATCGGCCGTTACTTTTTAAAGCTCTCCCATGCGGTTCGTATAACTTAATATATCGGTTATTTTCGAACTCCATTGCTCCGCGTCATTTTATAGGACAACGGAGGATTCCCGACATCGGAGTTGCTCTATAGAAACGTGGTAAAGTTCCAACGTATAGACGACCTTATTATTCGTTCGAAAGTAGAAAAAAAAGACTGAAAAATAAGGGAATCGAAAAATTCTCCACCTCTCGTTGCAGGGTCGTTACTTTTCGATTCTTTTTGTTCAAATTGCCCCGAAGTAGAATGAAGATTTGAGTCTTTTTACTTACCAAATCTCATAGTTCAAAGTACATTTCCTATTAACAGTCAATCATTTTCACCAGGAAATTATACTCGCGTCAATTGCGTTGATAAATCGAGAAAAGCAGAAAACCAAAATTGAAGCATGGGATTCGGAATTCTATTCATAGATTGAAAAGCTCTATGATTCAATATTTACGGTATTTGGTTACATTCAGAGGAACATAGTATTCGAATAATATCAGATTACTAAAATTGTTGACGAAGATACACTGTACAAATTTGTTATCATTATCGTACAAACATGAAAATCGTTGCAGAACATTTGGTGATAGAATGGAAGAAAGAAGTAAAAAAAAAAGAACGATAAATAAAAAAATATCCGGTCCTTCCTGTGTACAGAGTTGTAATATTCCCTTTGCACGAAATACCAAAGGTTCAAAGTATCGACGTCGGAACTGGAATCAGTACCGTATCAAATGAATGTATGGTTATGCGAACATTTCGTATCTATGTTCATTTTCTCCGTGTTGTTTTTTTTCTACTTTTTCTTTTCATTCTTCTTTTTTTTTATCGCAACAACCCTTCCTCTCCGATATTCCGAAATTTCCATAGTGTCGTTAGGATTCTGTGCGGACCGTGTGACTCGTCGTTATCTGAAACTGAGATATAATTCTTCGGCATCGAAGTGCTCGCGAACCGTATCTATGGGCGTAACTTAGTCAAACTGCAGTTGTTGAGGGAGGATAACGCGGGGTAAGCGCGCCGGCAATTATACCGCTGCAGATAGCGCCAAAGTCTGGGAACTTTTTCGAATAACCGGACGTATAATTGGCTGAAGATCCGAGTACGGAATATACACGGAGATCTTACGCGTGTTATGCAATTCATGTGGTACGCAAGATGCGAGAGTGTTGCCGTAAGGATGTGTCATCTAAAAATCATTTCTCACCGTTTCGGAAGGATCGCATGTCCTCCCGGCTTGTAACCTATGAGATTTACACACCAAGTGGAAACACCCCGGAAGGTGACGGAAATGCATTCCTGTACAGCTTGCAGTTCGACTATTTGTTTATTTTACGATTGAATTCCAAGAGGGTTTCGTGACCGAACTCAGAGTAAGTTTATATCCGATGTTATTTGACGCGGTGAAAAACTGATTCAAATTCGATCCAGCGAAGATTTTATTAAGCGTACGCCGTGTACGGTACATACAACATAATTCGATGCTCATCACACTGTGAAAAAGTTTCAATTATCCAAAAAACAGATTTCATTACACCCCAACTTTCGCTCATATCTTCACATATGTATGTACATTGTACACCACATTTCGAGGTTCATACGGGAGTGACCAAATATTAGGTGAAAGTATTTTTTTTTTTTTTTGTAACTATAAACGAACCACAGCTGTTCGTTGAACTGTATGTAGCGACAATGTCTATATTGAGATATAATTTTGTCCCATCGATTGAAGCGATGGGTGGTAAAAGGTACAGTTTTACTTAACTTGCTTTCGTTTCTTTTTTCCCTCTATTTGGTTTTAACGGCACACCGTGTCATGAGATGAATTATTTAGTCGCTGATTGGTCTCTTACCGTCCATAAGTTGGCACTTATTGTTAGAACTCTATCGTTCAAAGTACCGTACTGTCAGGTAAACGCGTACGATTCTATTATACCTTGATGTCTAGGACTTGTGACACCTCGTTCGTTATTATCACTTTTTTATTCATTTCTTTCCCTTGTCGGCATCAGGGTGTTACGAAGAGATTTTTACTTCCGTGTACGCAGACCCGAACTAATTGTTAAGTAAAAAATCTTAGCTCCAATTTGGCTACGCTGTATAATATATCAGGTGAGTAAATAATTCGAAAAGTTTTTCCAGCTGATAACTTATAGATACAGAAATGGTAAAGTTCCGTAATCAAAATTCCCGCGTAGTTTGGTAGAGATAAAACTGTCCGAGGTTCCAGTTGCGATTATTATCAACCGTCGAACGTATACGCCCGTTCACATATGTATTTGGTTCTTTATTGTTCTTCGATTCGGAAGAACTTTTGGAAAGGAAAATGAAATTCCTGGATTCTTCTATGTTTTATATACGTCTATCGATATTCGCGCGTATAGTTGCTTCGTCGTAGAATTTATTTAGCAATAAACTCGATGGAAACGCGGTCGAGTATCTACCTAATCAATAAAGGGGTTAACGAGACACATGTGCTCGCTACATTAATCTATATGTTTACTAATTATACATCGCCCTACGTATCGGCACTTGTGCTGCAGGAGCAGAGTCTATATCTTTCCTACTGAAACACAACCAAGTTACGATAGATATTAACTTTATAGATTTGCAGTATATATTAATTAATACACGTCAAACTACATATATACCGACGGTATAATATGTACTGATTTACTACAGATTTATTGCTATACGCGTAGAAACTAATTTTGGAAATATAATGTGTGAGATATGAGGAAAACACATATTCAATTTATACCATGTCGCCATTCAACGAACTACGAGTGACATGAATATTTTTTAATCGCCGCCGCCGCCTGGTATACACACCAATTATTTATCTTGATGTATGAATATGAAAATGATATGTTGCACAACGCAGAGAATCTTTCTTCCTTAATTTTTTCTTCTTTCGTTTTGGAATTCTGCTTTTTTCCTCATCCTCCTCTCTCGTTTCCTCTAATAGCGACGTGCAAAACGCTCGCTCCCAGCAAGATTGATACACAAGAGCGTAGAGTCGTGTAAATTATGTAGCGGGTGCAGCACCGATAGCAGCTACATCTGGTGTCAGTTATCGTGGAAAACAGTTTGATCATCCCTTAGTTCACTAGAAACAATGCGGCATGCATACGTCACCGGATATTTTTCCCTTCGCCATTAAAATGCCGTAAGTATTACAAAGGCTAAGAATGAGAAGGGCGTAAAGTGCACTTTTTCAATGCAGAAAATCCCCCAAAAATATACCTTTCTGAATAAAGTTTTCTCTTGTTTCGTTAATTTCTCGTTATCATAGAAATGATTATTTTTCAATGGGATTCCGACTGCGAGGAAATGTATTTATCGGATCGATCGATCGCCGCGAGGAAACGATGATTTCGTGTCACACTGCGAATAGTTTGCTTCTGGCGATAATAGAGCCATATACCAACCGCTATTACGGGAGGCTTACTCGTTTTTATATCGATCCCGCGAAAATAGTCTGGCGGAGCGATTTCGGTCGTACTTTAAATCATCGTGAACTTTTCCACCTGCAGGTTGTTAAAGTTTTACTTCAAACATATTACGATGATCACGTCCGCCGTCCGTCGTCCGCCGTCCGCCGTCCGCTACGACGTAAGATATAAATGATTTTTGCAAAGAACAATGCACGCTATTTATAGTCGTGTATAACATATCACTGCACAAGGCTATATATGTACACCTGACACACGGACGTAAAAAGGGGCATGAAGTTCGACGTTACGTATAAAAGATTTCAATCCTCCAAATGATTCTGAAAGTCGTCGACGCCTGATTGAGCTATTCAAAATTTTACGCTTCCCGTCTTACGTCCCGCGCACGTTATGACGTCAGGTAAATTCGTAGCAAGCCCGGATTTAGCGCCTGCAACGAGGATGAAAAATGTAAATTAATCTAGCTACAGTATTCATCGGCGGAGCTGGTAACAGGGTCGGCGAAGTTTGTGTATTCATATGTTAATATTGCTAACTGAAATTTACCTGTAAACTTCGCTAATAATATTACCCGCCTGCAACGTACTCACGTTCGCCGAGCAAAATGATAACTCCGATCCCGAACCGAGTCGATACAGCGTGCGGGAATATAAAAATAAAATACATAGCATATCTATCTGTATCGTGCAGTGTCAAGTGTTTTGTTTCTGAAAGGTAAATTGTTGAGCCGATTCCGAAAAATTATTGCAGCGTATTTGTAGCGTACATAACGATGATCATCGCAGCGAGAGAGGCTGGGGGAGGGATAAAAAAGTAATGGAAATATCGCGAGATCACCAGAAGCTGGGAGGTATTATTCCGTGGGGTTTAGTGAGCACATATACGAACTGCGGCAAGAGGAGGAAACCCTAGCTTTGCGGGCATTAGACGTATTTCCCAGGTGGCCGGAGCCCCGACTCCGCACGTTGACGCTAACGCTGACACCGACGCCGACGGCGCGGCGGCCGTCTCTCCGACGACAAAGACGGATCACGTCAGGCATCGGGAGATTAAACGCAGTCACGCACCCGCCCACATTTTTACTTTGTCTTATTTATATTTGCCATAATATTAGTAATACTCATCGTTGCGAGAAAACGGACGCTCGATTTTTAGCTACACACCATATAATTCTTCTCTCCCGTTTTGATCCGCAAGATGGTTTTTACGATCCTGGAAAAAATGTAGAGTCTGGACCAGGCCCTTATGATTCCCCACCCTCGATTGTTGTATGAATGGAAAATTAGGTGGAATGAGATGCGCGCAGGCGTTTCGAGGTTCTCGATATTCTTCGACCCCTCAAGTCGAACAAAGCGAAAGGGACAAAGTTAAATAAGTTGAAGAAGGACCTTGTTTTAGGGTAAGCACGGACAATGGAACCCGCCGCCCCTATAGTTTGGTGCTCACGGTGAATCGCTCTTTGACTTTAATCAAACACTCTTTACCGACACGTGCAAGGACGAAAAGTGCGCCCGACGAACCGGAAGATACCAGCTTGGGAGTAATTGGCTCTCTAATTGGTCGATGAACGAACTGGGAATCTTATCGTTTTGAAGGATTTAACACCGTGCCGAAGAAATGCCCGACCTTTGTTTTCCTTCCTTCTCTCTCTTGTTTCGATTCTCACAAAACTTCCGGAGTTCTTTTCTTCCTTTTTTTTTCGCTCTTTTTATTGCCTCTTTTTCTCGACGCGCGATTTTCGCCCCGAATCCCTGTAGGTAAGGGTGAAATTTGTTATAACGCTAAAAGGATTACTGTCACTTGTAATTTCAATCGCGGATTAATACGTTTCCCCGCACGACGACGACGTTCGTAAATCGCTGACTGGGTCCGCGCTTCGTGCAATGGAGTTACCCTCCGGATTTTAGTCCTGCATTTTGCCCTCAGGAAATACCCACTCTAGGGGTAGATATCCTCGCACCCCCGGAGGTACTTCGATCGCGTCGGGGAGCCGCATCATTTCGCGCTCGCTTTAACTTCGCTGATTGAATCATGAATGTGGTTTGCCCTCTGAGCGTGAACCTCGGCTATGGTTGCCCACTGGAAAACCATTCGTTATACATATAACTACCGTCGAGCGCTATATTCACACCGATACCATGTGTAGTCAGGATACCGTTCTCTATATCTACCTACTCTGCCTGACTGCCTTGCTTTTCAATACTAATTTTCCATAGCTGCGTCACTGCCTGCCTGGCCACACGCAGACCGTGGGGGATGGCTTGCGGTTGAGTGCTTTCAAAACCGTTAATTATTTGGGAATTCACGCACCCGTCCCCTCAACGTCCGCGCGGGAGTATTAAAATGAACATTTATGTTTTTTCCTGGATGTTTAAAAAAATCCTCGGAATTTTATAACATTTTATTTCCTGGTTACCGTTGCATGGTTTCTTTTTTTTTCTTTGTTCTATCCGATCTCATATTTTTCAATTCCATTAGCCACGAGCAGCCATTTAATGCTCGATACCGGATATGCCTGTATATTCGCCTTCCGCAAAAATGTCTCTTTTTTCAAAACATATAAGCCTTTCGTGCGCACCACATCGACGAGGAAAAAAAGATGAGAAAATACTCGCCATTAGTATGCGGGTCATGTAGAAGCGCCTCATGGATAAGTGCGCCTACACTACTTTACTATGTTTGTTGGCATTCGAGTCACCAATCGATTGTCTATCCAACCTGAGCATACCTACTTCTTTTGTCGTTCATTTATTCCCTGGAGAATCGAACGTTTCCCGCTCAATTTCAATTCCAATTCAAATCACGTTAAAACCCCGAATGAAACCGGGGTATAATTTTTTTTCAACTTCCGTTCCGTTCCGTTCCGCTTTGTTTTGTTTTATTTTTTGTGGTTTCTTTTTTTTTCTACTCTCAAAACCATTACCAAATTGGCGCAATGCCCTAAGCCATTTTCTGCAGCAGTTTCACGACCTCTTTAAATAAATATCGCCAGTACCGGGAACGTATGGGACCGACAAAGTCACTGCATAGAATGCCTTTAAGCTCTCATTTTGGATTCGACCTAGGATTGGACCTTCGTATATGTATATATATACATACTTAGGTGAATACCTTATAACCTGAAGCTTTGAGGGAATTATAGCGGCAACTTGAACATCGAGGAGAGAATGGGAAATGGGAACTGCTTCGATGAGGAAGTTGGAGAACGCAACATACATCAGCGATGCGGTTTTGGATTGACTGGGGTAAATTTACCATTCAGGTATGAATCAACCGGTTGACGGTATCGTTGCGGGTACGTTAGTTTGACGCGGTAAAGCTATATGATGTGTTATTTCCATGAATAAACGCCCGATACATGACGTCTTGCAGGTTAGGTATTATATAACACCGGCTTCGGCTATTTGTGGAACGGGTTAAATAATATATGTGATACGTATACGTGGATACCCGAGAATATGTTTGCCGATAAATTCCTGGGAGTCTTCCTTATCTCAAAAGCTTTAGGAATTACCTGCCCAGATTTGCATAAATCACCATAAAATTACAAAGATGAACATAATTATTTTAAGATGAAAGCCCAGCGCTTTAACTCGACGGAATGGCTGTTGCCTGCAGAAGTCTCGATTAAAATGTAAATCCGATGGCAACAGGTGCCCAGTGTTTCCTGAGTGACGAGCTGCTGTCAGTAATTATTATTGACGCACCATAATTATTCAGATTACCGCTATTGAACCTGAATTACAAATCGAATTTATAAGAACTAAACTTATACATGTATTTCGCAATCAGCCGACAATCACACGCCTCGAATTTCCTCACACATCGAACAAGGTTCTCGGGATCATATCGCTGCCATTTTGTACTTCAAAGAAAACTTGAAATGGCGTATTTATTGAGCAAGAATAAAATTCGACGTCTTGATTTCACCGCGACATTTTTCTTCTTTTTTTTTCTCTCGATGAAACACAAGGAGAAGAGAGAATAAAAAAACACGAGTAAATGAATAAGTATAATAGGAAAGGAGGGAGCAATAAAAGTGGCGAATGATGAGTGGCTGATCGTTATATTGGAAGTACAATTTATTGCTGCGCTAGATTTCGTGAAAGATCGAGAGAAATTTGAAGTGACGTATGACCTTTGAGACGCCGAAAGTGTTCCCTTCGGTGACACTTGGCTCTAGTAAAACGTAACATCTGGGTAATAACGATTATGAATATATACGATATTCTGGGGATTTAGATGGAGGTTAACAGGCGACACGCAGTTATTCGGTGCGTTCAGCTCTGACAGATCGTTTCGCGTGTTCCTGACGGGGAATCGAGTGCAAAAAGTTTGGCAATATAATATAAAGTATATTCAGAAAGCTTGCGGAAGTAAGATACGTATACCTACGTGTTTTATATCGCGTAGCTCTAACGTGCCAAATAATTGACAGAAGTGACAGAACGAAACTTTTTTGGGTGGCTTGAAAATATGCGCAGGGTGGTCGTTGGATCAGTGGAGATAACGGAATAACGTCGCCTAATTCCCACGTCAGGTGAAGTCCATAACGGATCTTCTTACTTTCTCGTTTTTCAAATTCCCTTATCAAACCTCTCAAAACTTGCAGGTATACGCGTTGAATAAATAACCATATATCCTATGTGTTTGTGACAGATTCGGGCGTCTTGTCAAATACATAGGTACATCTAAAAGAAGAGTCAAGGTCAGGGAAATACTATGTTTGAATAAAAGAAAAACTGATTGTGAGGAGAAGATTATTTTCAAATTTTCTTCCAGAGAATAAAAACTGAAAGATAAAATGAGTCGATAAGTTCAATGAAAAATGAAAAATAATTTTCGACTTTCCTTCCCCACCGAAGAAATGGGGAAATTTTTTTGTTTAAATAGCGTTCGCATGTTTTTCAATTTTATTTCACGTGGGCCGGAGAAAGTCCGCATGTCAAAAGTATAGCGGTCGTGACAGTTTGCCGATTGCATTAAATTTTCGAATATCATGTCAAGAACAGTTGAAAACAAGTTAAGATTTTTGACACCGTAATATGGGTGTCAAATAATTCCTCTTTGAATCTAAGGCCGATTCCAGGTAGATTTTGAATAAGTTAGTCACCGTCATTCGACATTCATGTTTGTCACATGGCTACAAGTTTAGGAGGCAGAGAGCGTGTCATGTTCGATTGATTGGATTAAATCACGACTCACCGCTGACACTAACGACATTTGGTGGTAGAACGTATGCGGAGAATGCACAATTGGGTCACCAAGCGAACCGAAGCGGACGTCTATACGAAATAGCGAAATTGTTTTAATCAAACTTTTGCCGCAGTATAAAATTGCATTCTATACATACCACGGGTGTGCTATATAATTTTCTAGAGCCGCAGCACCCCAATAAACGGATTTCACACGTACATGGGTACGTTTAGGGAGAAAATTGGTAACGATGATGCCAATTTTCTCGAAATTAACCTTGGATTATAACTCGAACATTTATTTTCGACGAAATTTGGGTTAACGAAATCTTACCCGTGCACGATGTGTGTGGGAAGATGCGTTGGAGATTGGACCATCGGTTTCGTGACGTATAACGGTCTCCGGTATTCGTTAGAGGTTGGCAGAGTCGAGATGAACTTTGCTGAGAAGGTAATTGTTTGTTCGAAAGTTCGTTTTTCAGGTTTCGCAAGAGTAGAGGAAGAGATGAAACGCGCGTTAGGCTCGAGTTGGAAATACATAGCAGGTTGGACCGAAGTGGACCAAAGAGAACCGAGGGCCTGTAGAGACACTCCTGGTGCCAGCGAGCTGTTACGCGGAATGGCAAAGTTACAGATTGTCGAGAAAGAGAGAAATTCTCTCGTCCAGTTTCTTTAACTCTCTCTCTTACTTTCTTCGTCTCCACGAGTCGGTACAGTCTCCTCCCTAACTTTTATTTTCAAACTCCTCTCGCGGAAAGTATACATCGAAGTAAGAACCCCAGATGACGTAAGAATACACACCTATATTCGTTTATAATTCAAACAGAATCATTCGAGTGTAGAAACTTGGAGGCCTCGGGATGGGATTGATATATTAAATCAGCGATCCCGGTGACATCGATTTCTCTCGTGATTCTATTTAGAGGTTTTTCTTCAGGTCGTAGGTTTTACCTTCATTCGATACTTTCCTCATTTTTTACCGAGCTTAAGCGAAAGCTCTGATGCAAAAAAGGATGGATATCACCGAGTCGCAGAATCTTGATAGCTCGGTATCTCCACATGGAAGGGGGGTGAACTCATCAATACAGATTTTACCAAAGACGTTTATCCTAGACGAACGGTTTTCTCGCATCAGTGGTGGAAGCACGCCCGCTTCATAGACACACAAAAGTATCCCATTTTGAAAAGGAGGCCTTGCAGGACCCGGTAAAAAAGGAAGGGGGGACCAGATCCCTTGTGTATATAGATACACCGAAATGAGTCAAGAGCTTAACATGACGGCAAAAGGACGAAAGTGGATGGGTCGGTTCTCATATACCCTTATGATGTAATACTTATACGTCAGACCCTGCACGAACTCGAGATGAGAGAATTAGGCTTTTGACGGAAGTTGATAGTTTGGATTTAAGATCAAATCTTTGAAGTCTACCGCGAGATGACCCGAGTGTCGTTATGGTTACAAAATATGTTACGCATGTACACATTTTACCTTTCATCGCAGGAAAAATTCGCTAGACCACCGCACGGAGCAGCCATTGTGCGAACCGAGACTACGTATTTTCTTTTTTCTATCCTATTCCAGCTTATTTCTCGTACTTTTTTTTACACTACAGGTATACTTATATAAGGTATACTTATATAGTATACACACCATATAGCTCCGCCCCAAACTTGAATCCAATTTTCCACATCACATCCTGCAAAAGTTACTCCTCGCTGGGAGGCAAGCGGAACATTTTTATCTTCTCTTTGCCAGAGTAAAACAATTTCGGAACATATTGTTCACTCGCTACTTCTTATACTTGGTAGATGTAATATCACATGTACTACTCGACTGCGTTCTGCACTCTGCATAACTCTGATCTTCTCTCACTCATACTGCAGCAGTTTTACCTCAAGCTACGTCGTACGTCTCGTCCTTTCTTATACTGTATAGTTTTATATCCTACGTCTCAATTCTCCTCCATTTCACTTTCTTTTACTACACCTAGCACGTTTTCAACCCTGGTGATATTACGTGATTCTTATATCTTCGACCTTGTACTTTGGAAAGCTGAAATTCAACTCTCTGATATTTCAGCGAGATCAAATCCTCCACCATTCACTTCAGCATCACCCTTTGCGCTCTTAAACCGTGGAACGGAAAAGATCCTCTCAGCGTGAAGTACTTTGCTTCCGTGATTAGTTGATACGAAGACAACCGCAAGCGCTAGGGCATCAAATTCTTCGATTTCTACTTCTAGAACCCCATCGAGTAATTATTTTAACCCTCTTCTCCGATCGAATATAAGGATTGCTTGCCGGGTGCTCGAGAAGGTCTCTGAAATTCTGAAATCTTCCATCTGAAATATCAAGGCTGTTATTAATGCTATTTGAGAAAAAAATAAAAATAACAAAAATACTTCATTGCTTTCACTTCAAGAGAGCCTCTCATTCTTCGTTTCTTCGTAATCAGTTATAACAGACTCGCGTTGTTAAAATATTCCCTCGAGGAATCGCAGTCCTTCGAAAACAGCCAATTTTAAGGTATATAAATAGCTTCCTAACAAGCTCCGACTTCCACAGCCCCATGCACACTGCCATCACTTCCACCCCCACCACCACCACCATCATCTGACACTCGGACAGTGACGTGTTTTTGGAATGGGTTAGAACGGCCGCGGGAAAGGACGAGAACCGGGGCAAGCTTGGTTTTAGTTTTGTTTGTCTCTCGTGCACGGGTGCTGAGCTACGTAGGAATTCAAGGGGATCCAGCTCGCGTGGCGGAAGAACGACGCCGCGACGGGGTGGAGGGTTCGGTAGCGATAATTAGCTCGTTAGTGGTGCTTTGACGCGATGCTTCCACGAGTCTGTGAGTTGGCCGAACGACGAGGCGACGGGTATTGGATGTTTCGCTGTAATGAATTGCCGATAATAAAAAAAAAAAATAAATAATATACACTCTGGCGTATCGCCTGCGGTTAGATATTCAGCCTTCATCAGGGTTACCCCGCGTCCTTTGAGACCGGTGTGGCAGTAATTATCACCTCGAGATTCTTTGAACGAGTGCTCCTTTCCGAGATGAATAAATTCTTCGATTTATCAAGGCGCTATGAGGTTATGTTCGTTCATTTGTTTTGAATAATGAGCCAGTCTTTTTTTCTCTGTTTCTCTTTTAGTATTGTTCATTTTTACAACTCGCGAAGATCTTCCAGCGACGAATCGTAATATAAACGCAGGTAAAATAGCTGCGGTAGAATAGCTGTGAAGTAATATCGGTGGACAAGGTTAACACGCGGAACGGAGGTCATTTGTCCCGATGAGAAATGGCGTTCAGACATTCAACCTACCGACGCAACACGTTTCTGTCACCTGACTAGGAAAACGAAGACGAAGACGACGAAAGCCGGCGAACGTTATACCGCACACTGTATACCGTGCGTGTAGCTTGCAGGCCATGCCGCAATATCGTTCTCACCCTAAGCCGCTAAAGCTAAATAAATGACGTTCGTTGTCTCGCGGTTTCAGCTGGCATGAAGATTCTCCGAAGACACCTCATCCTCTTGACACCAATCTTTTAATATTACATCGGAAAACTCTTTGGAAATTCTGTCTTGATCCTCTCTGTAAAAAAGTTGAAGAAGTAAGGGCTCTTGAATCTCGAGAAATTGAAACTCTAATCAAACTTTAGTCGGCTCAATAAAACCGAGCGCGATTTCGTCGGCGCAGTAGAAATGAAGAATTTCTTAACCCATCTTTCCGATCCCTCAAATGACCGTTTTTCGAGGCAATTATTTTCGGAAACTCGTTGCAATACTCGAAAATTGATTTTCTCTGCGGTTAGACATTGCCAATTTCTGTCAGGCAGGCTACCTTGCTGAAATCCTGCACTGTCTTACCCGTTCTGTTTTCGTATGCATTCAGCGAAGAAGATCACATCGTGACGTGGCCAAATATTGGCTCTTATTTGAGTAGGTTATACAACCGTTAAACGTATGCGGGATTTACAGGGGCCCGTGCAACCGTCGTGCGTCGCGACGCACATATCTATATGGCTGTACACATACGACGTGCTGCGTCTGCAGATAATCGAAAAGTATTTCGTCGAGGAATCCCTCGCAGCTACGCACACGACGATTTCGTTCGGGGGGTACGTATAGATGGAAGTACGAAGATAGAGGGTGAAGGGAAGGTTTACATTTGTAGAGGAATTTTGACGATTCGTTCTTCAATTTCTCACTTGATCCTTATTTTGCTTGAGATAACGTGTATACACACAGCTTACTGTTTCACCCCTCGATGTAACAAATACAAAACTTCAACGCTCGCTTCCATGGATACGAACAAAGCCGAAGGTGTAGTGGAAGCCTGAGGGGATCGAGTGCAGAATGTTTTCTGCGCTGTGAAATATACTCGAGTATTTTTTGGAAATCATTTCACAGATCGGATTAATTAGCTCGTCGTGTCGAATCAAAATCGATTAAAATCAAGAGAGGCAGGAGAATATTATGAGGCGAGCTTAAATCTTATTCGTCGTATCGTGAAATGAAAAGGGTATTTTTCCATCTCCAGCCTTTGCTTTTCCTCCGAAAAAGAAATTTTCTTCTACATTCGTGAGCCCGGAATTTGCGTTTCGTGTCGATGAAATAACATTGATAGGTATAGAAAAAAAATCGCGGTAGTATTTATCGAGCAAATATTTATTGATCAAATAGTTATTAATGATCTGTGGCTGACGTGGATAAATCGAAGAGCAAAGGGGTTGTCGATCAACTATATTCGGTAGTATTTATCTTTCATATATTTATTGAACATACAGGTGATCGGGCGCAGGTGTGCATCTATATATATTCAATGTAGATACATTCGGCATCTACAGAATTCTCGAATTAGAATTTCACGTTTCAAATTAGTGCAAGGCACCGGGGACTGGTCTACATGTTCCTTGTTAATTTATGCGAAATTGCAGCGCACGGTGAACAAGTCTGCTTGATGATTCTACGCAAATTGAATTTCACCTCCCTAATCTCTCGTCACATTCTGCCGATCCTTGATTGAAGTCTGTCGAACTTCTACCTGCACGGCCACGCACTTGCTAACTTTTTTTCTCATTCGCGGATTCGGCCTTTGAGATCCTCACGATCAGCGTCATGAGGCACACGATATTGTTCAACCTTTTTCTCGAATTTCACTCCTGGCTGCGATTTATCAAGCCTGTAATAAATCGTGTCGTTCGGATTCACCTTCACTCCGGTCTCTTCGTACAGCCACTTGCCATTGGACAGTGACTCCGCTTCCCCGTGAATCTGTCCTTCCGCCGTCGCTGATAACGAAAATTTTTATTTAATTTTATCATTCGTCAAGTGTTCAAATGTTTTGACAATTTCTCAAGGACTATGATCATCGTTGGTACCAAACGCGGTACAAACGCTTACTTGACAATTCCTCGTTGATGTTGACGTGCACTTCGATTCCAGTGAGTGGATCGGGGTCGGTTATCCCCAATATAAAACCACTGGGCTTCAAGAGCTTTATGATAACGGGATCCTCGCTATTGACCTTGACTATGAAAAGAGTGGCTAGTATTGCCGCGGCGATCGTCAAGTTTTTCATTTTCACTCTATAAATAAACTTTATGTTAGCCGGAATTAATGGACACTGAATGCACAGCTCGTGTGTGACCTGTCGAATGAATACTCTGTGCGGAGATCGATCCGTTTTTATACCGATATATGCAGGACGACTTTTAACCAATTGGGTACCGCGTAAATATGTTCACGATTACCTAATATCTCTGCAAATTTTCAGAATACTTCTTAGGAGATAAATATTTACGAGTGCGGAAAAATATTGACACAAGTGATATAGAAATTTGCAGAAACAGGTTTCACGTTTGCATGTAATAACAGCGACGAAATTTGTGCCTATATCATTTCTTGGATTTTAGAATACAGTTTTGTTTTGCACCGAAATTATCATCTTTTGCTACGGATTGCCCCGCCTTCGTAACTTGCCAAGGTGACCACACTCGTGGTCACCAAAATATTTGTCATTCGAATAAGCAAAATTCTTACCATGGCGTGAAGTTGTAGTGGTCAACACGGCCCAGTTGAATGAAAGTCCATCACGTATTTGAGTGCGGATAATTATCAATCCGATTAGTTTATCCCAAGTTTCGATTAATACTCACCTATAGTACCGCTTCGTTGATGTTGATACGGGCGGTGATTGACGTCATCCAACTGTTAATGGATGTCTAGTCCAGCGAATAGATTTTAAGCTTTTGGTTCTCGGGATTTCAACGCGAACATTTTTTCGTTCCAACGTTCGTTGGACAACTTTATTGCAAGGAACAGATCATCACTCGAAAACATGATACATGTAATATGCGGATGACTTCGTTTACAATTGATCGTGTTTAAGAATTATCTGGATAGACGGATGTCTATTCCCGAACGGTGTGGACTGATCGTGTCGTCGGGAACTCGGGGACAGTCACCGGGTACGTAAAATTGTTGGAATAATTTTTGGTAGCCCCGTCCATCGACGTGTACCATCGTCCAGAAGTAAAGAGTATCTCCTGGGTTCAAGGAAGCGGTTGGATTTTTGTAAGTCCATCGATTGTTGCGGGGACGAAGGACATCAGCGGAGTACTCGCCAGCTTCGATACCTGGTGGCGAGATAATGTTGGTCAACATGATTTTATATTTCTTTAAAATGATCAACAACTGTGCAAGACTATTTCTTCATACCTTCCATCTCCCTGTTGATGTTTCCATGAAAGGCGAACAACTCGACGCCCGGAGCGTCCGGAATTGACACCCGGAATCCACGAGGGTAAAGTAATTCAACGCGAGGTGTGGGTGCCACGTAACTTTCAACACCTACGAAAATTATCGCAATCGATAATACAACCAGACACTTCATCGCTACTTTATTCTTCGGAATTTTACGTATTCCAATGTTAGGAGTTCAGCTTGCGCTTCACTGGTAAAATGACGGATGAATGATCACATGTTTGCTTTAGTAACAAACAGGCGAAGAGATTAAACCGCAGAGATCGTCCCCCTCTCGTCTTCCGAAGAGGAAAATTGCGGTTATTTGATCTCAGGCTGAGTTATCTCTTGATGGTTCATTTCACGATGCTTAGTATTTTGCCAGATAATTTTAGTTTTGTTCGTAACGGTTTCAAAGGTCAATTTTTTCCTGAAAAGTAATCGACGCATTCGGAAAAATTATTAGAAACAAAATGAAATAGAAGCAGCTACACTTGGTTTTTTTTGTTTTTGTTTTTGTTTTTGTTCTTGGCGTCCATCATGACTCGAGGTTTGCGACGCAGAGAAAGAGAGAGCGATATATCTTTATAAATTGAATACAAAGAGAAGTGAGCGTGTAGTGGCAAGAGAATGCAATCTGTTTCGGAGTCCAAGAGAGCTGGCTTTGCAGGGCGGGATAGGAAGAATGAGAAAAGCGGCTGAAGAAAACTCAGAATGATGGCGAGTCGAGTCTGGCGTCGTTGAGCCGAGGACAAGGGGAAATACAGACCACGAAACCAATATTACTTCGAGGAATTTATAGCGAGGTATTTAGAATAACATTCCTTTCAGGTATAGATGCCAGCTTTAGTTCTACGCTGGCTGCCAACCCCTACGACTTCTGGGACGATCTAGGGTGGTCCAAGATTTGAATTCAATCTATTCAGTTGTGGAAGCGCATGATCCACGATTTGATACAAATTTACAATCTTGACTTTGTTCAATCGAGCAATTGGATGAAAATGACGGTCGATTGAGAAGTCTTTTTTGGAGTCTAGATTGTACTTCTATCATACGAGGTGAAATATATGTACATCGCGTTTCATTTTTGTTCGTGTTTTCATTGAACCTCGCAATTAATTTATATTACAGCTACATAAAATTCAAGTTGTTCTAACACTTCTCGGAACCAATTTAATTATCATATTTCTGGACATTTTCACCGATACTCATCCTTCTTTCATCAATTAATTATCCTGCCGTTTGGAGTTATTAATTAAATTGAATAATAATCAACGATAAGATTTTCAGAGAATTTAAAAGCAGATGATCTCTGCCTGTTGTGCGGTATTTTTAATATCAAACTTCAAATTCTGGTTACATAATTGGCCATATTCGTAAAGCACAAAGAGTAAAGAAAACTAAAAACTGAAAATTTGTTCATTGCTCATTGTTTTTACAGGCAATAGTGAATTGAAATACGCATACGTCATACGTTTATTTTATTTCTCCTACCTCATATACTTTCATTTCACTGCCCCTGAGGATGAAATATTTTTCTGGTGAATAAAAAACCGACAAAGATTGCGATATGTATTTGTTTAGCGGTTGGCAGAATAGGTTGTTTTAATATGAGAATACACAGTACCAGTATTTGTTCAGTCCTGCACCAGCACCGAGGGAACCCGTTGGACCCCGGGCGCAATGTTGATTTTCATCATAAAATGAACAGCGCGTTGCCTCCGGTCGACAAGGACTTCGGTATACGTACATTCTCTATTCCAACACGGGCAAACACTGGACCTCCTCTCCTGCCCGCTAGCTCTTCTTTGCCCATTACTTTTTTCGAAAGTATTATACTCGTAAATATAATATTACTTACATATACCTACGCGCCGTTACGGTCACTGCAATCCGCTGAACCAACAGATCTTACGCCAGTGTATAAAATGTTCAACTACTTAACTTATGGTCAGCTCATCTCGGGGTCAATTTCCACTGATTATACGAACAGCTATCAGTCGTTATCATTCTATCATGTTTTTTGTTTGTTCTCCGCATCTGCGCGCGAGAAAATAATTCAAGAATAAATATCCTGATGCAAGAGTGCTGATTCTGAGAGATTTCTCCACCATAAAATATGGCATAGGAACGTATGCTGTCGCATCGTCGATTACGTCGTAGAAACTCCTAGTTCTTTTCACTTCTTTTTGCATCAGAGAAGTTTCTTTTTCCTTTATCGATGAACACATCTGACCCGGTACGAGGTGGTGGTTCAATCAATCGACTGATGTAATGGAGAATATCTTGACAAAGGACCGTGCGTCTGTTGTGAAAGCCCTTTTAATGGTGAAATGTATTGCTTCATAGATGGTCGGATGAATTGATCATTGCTGACGGCTGAAACTAGACACGTGCTGATTTCAAAGTAACATATTTGTATCGCACGTGGTGCGAGATCAGTATCTGCGTTTTCTTTTGTTGTTTTTCAATCGAAGCGAACGTGCACGTCGTTACGTCTTTAATTTTTCACACGATGATTCCTATTGTTAAATGTGGGAAAAATCGAGCTGTGAGTTTAATTTCAACAAATACACTGGGAAACCCTTATTGAAGGAGTGATACTCCACCGTTCAAGATGTAGCCATACACGAAGATGAACTTTACAAAAAGCTCGTCCTCCCACGCGGTTATGTCTTAGAATCTTTTCCTCGAAACCTATGTAAGGATCGAGATGATCCAGATGCGGCTTTTCAAATACACGAATCTTATTTTTATCCCGGCTCAGTCTAGGGGCGCGACAGTATAACGCTAAATCTGAGACCCTGTTTATCAACCCTAAAGGAATTGGGGGGTCCCGTACGCGAGCTATACACTCGTGCAATTCTTTCAAGGAACGTAGCTCCGAACGATACTTGAAAACGTTCAAATAATTCAGTTCCAGCGATTGATCACCACCTGATTGATTCGCTCTCTGTCTGCTGCTCACTTCTCAACGTGTATGAAACGATCTCTTTCTGACGTCGGGAAAGAAACAGACTTCGGAACAAAAATGAAATAAAAGAAAATGAAAAGGAAAAAAGAAACCGCTGTGATAAATAACAATCGACGTAGAGTAACGTATGGTCGCAGGGATATTGCGAACGAGAGAAAAATCCCAGGGGTTTCTCACTTCCGTTTTCCTAAACTTGAAACAGGTTTCTTATACTTCTTTTTTTTTTTTTTCGTAATGGCTCGTATAAACGCATGGGGTTAGTAACATTTGTGAAAAAAACAGGTGCGTCGAAGGGCGTTGTGTTATTACGGAGACTGTGACGCGAGATCGGTGGTGCGGGAAGATAACGATAACGGTTGTCAATTTCGATGCAAGTATTTTTTCTCCCTTCCATGTTCGGTTATTTTTATTTATTTTTATTTTGCTGCTTCGGCCTGCAGCGGTTCTTATTACTCATTAATGTCGCAGGAAGCTGCTGCAAATGGCTTACAGCTGACGTTTGCATCGTAAAATGGAGGGAACGCTGTGCTTAATTTATAACGAACGTGGCAAACTATAGAGCTAAAAGATATCGCACAGGGTTGTTTTATACATATGCATCTGGTATACACGGAAAGCAAAAATGAAAGAAAAAAAAACAAACTGAGGAAAAATGCCGGTCAGATGAAACTAGAGCGCAGGTTTCACCTCGTCAGATTTCACCTATCGGATCCTTACGCAAAAAAAAACCCAGAAAAAAACCCACTTTTTCAGGTGCATGCCGCGGTAACGTTCGAAGAGCAGGAAATTTGAATTTTCAATGCGACTGCAACGGCAAAATACGTGCGTGCCGCCACTATAAGGGTATGGCAAGTACGTGCGCTACACCAATTTAAAACCAGGCCACCTTCCGTTTCAAATATATTGAACTCTGGAAATTAAAGCTGGCGGAGTGGAGTCGCAAGGCTGAGAGTAAAGAGGGAGAGGAGGACGTGGCGTTAAATATGCATGGCGGATCGCATTCGAACCGGCGGGAACGAGGAGTGCGGGGTGACAACAATAGAGGCAACCATCCCACGTTCCTCATTCCCTTCCAGTTTTGTGACCCTCGCGCAAAACACACCCTGCTAATGGCACCCGAGGCACCTGGTCGGCGTGATACCCTCCACGTATTTCTCTATACCCAGCCGTCTCTATATTCACCTATACGTACCTTACTTCTCTCTGTATCTATCCGACCACTAATTATGTACAGAGGATCCTCGTGTATACTGGCCACTCGCTTAGCGCATGCGTCACTAACACGTATTCGTTCATGTCCGCGAGGTACCGCGTGGCGTCCAACCGACCGCTTCGGCTCATGCGGTAGCTCACAGTCATGAACGAATATGGTTAGTGGCGCATGCGCATAACCGAGTGGCCAGTATAGAGAAGGATTCCCTGCATATGTATATCATACCTATACGATGTACACTAAAACCGGCGAACGAGCTTATCCGAGAATATAAGCCTTCCATTTTCAGTCGCCGTACAGTCAGCGACGGCTTACCACCAGACCAAACTTGTATCCATATCTACAGTATCTCAACGAGCTCCTCTTCGCATCGAAAACTACCCGTTGAAATTAGTCCCGGATTGGAAGGCAAAAATAAATAAATATAAAAATAAAAATTTAGAGACCTCTTGCAACTATACCGTGAATTACAGAGTTCTGGCTTCTACTTCTAAAGCCGAAGACCCACAAATAATTTCGCCAGGATCTGTATATTGGCTTTGAGAACGATTAAAAAAATTTGGAGAAGATGATGTTATCTTTTTTCCCTGAGATTATCCCTTGAAAATTGCGATGATTCCGGCGGAATTGATGATCTTGGTATGCCTTCTTTTCTGGTACATGAATATTGGGGAAAACTCCGTTGAATACCGATGTCAGTGAATAGGTATAGTTGGGATGTTATACCCCTAGAGACGTTTACCTGCGAAACTGTTTTGGAGTGACAGTGTTTCCCGTTGTTTGAAGTTACGATGAAACGGCGAGATGAGTAAAGCTTTGTTGCGGGTACCCAGCTTCTAGCCACAGCCGTAAAGAGACGCAGGGGATGCCCCCTGCAGCGTTTTAATGTTTTCTAGGGGTGATTTTACACGACAGAAGTTTGCATCTCACGGATGGTTGACTTCCATGGTTTTTCATTTTATACGACAAATGAAATTCCTGAACAATTATTTTATTCATTCAACTTTTGAATTTTTCACGTCGTATCTTGTGAGTAGACCGTTGTTACGTGTACTAAATTGTTTTTACAATTTTCATGTTATGAGAAGGTCTGATTTGCAGATCAATTAGCAGAGGGTGGATTGTATTACCTGTTTTATTTACTTACGTATTCTACGATTTGTGAGGATTTTATTTCGCGATGATTTTTTTCTGAGAGGAAATTAAAAACTTTAATTACGAGCTTCATCAAGCTTCTAGCACGAGAGTAACCGGAAACTCAACTGGAAATAAATGAGGATTCGTATTACGTGGAAATTCGAGTTAATTGAAAGCAGGTAGGTACTCTATGGCATCTAGGATTAGCGTGTAGGGCTGATAATGCAAACGACTTGATTCATTGAGGATTAATTAAATTTCTGTCAACCTTTGATCTTTAAAAATTTCACGACGCTTTACTTCTGTACCAAACAAAAAAAAGAGTCTGAGCTTCGACCTTGCTTCGGCCAATCGGGAAGAAACTTTAAACTTTCAACGATGAATGCACATCGCATAAAACTTGGAAAGGAGAATATCCAAGTTCGTTTTGCGGTGATACACATTTCCACTTATGCCCTAAGGGAATCTAAAAATGCAGAGAAATCGGCGAGAAGTAAGTTGCAGGCATTATGGAGAAAATGCCCGATATTGAATGAGGGTGAAAATGGCTAACAATCTCGTAATCTCAGGGGCAGCAGCCCTCGTAATGCCACGCCATATCATGGTCGAAGGTACCTAGGAGTCCGGCCCTTGCGTAGGCAGCTTCACGTTCTTCTCCTTCTTCGCCTTACGTCTGATTTGATTAGATCCGAAGGGTACGTGTCGATTCGCGCCCCTCAGCTCCGGAGAAAATGAGAAATGACTTTAAACGACCACTCTGTAATATTAAACCGGTTGCCAAATTGGAAATCGATATTTCATTTCGCTGTTAAAATCCACCGTTCGCCATGATTGCACGTACTTGAATAAAGGGAGATGAAAATATAAGAGAATATAGCGAGCTGATAGATTCCCACAAATCAGATATTTTCTGCAAAAATTCAGTATTACGTATACCGGGTGAGTTTCAGACCTCGAATTTGGGTGAAGCCTGATCAGATTGCGTGATTCATTCAGCGCGCTGTGCTAACAAAAATAGGGCGCGGCGGGAAGAATCCAACTCAAGAAACGAAGAACTTCTGCCGACTTAGGCTCCTTCCACATGCGGAGTCCGAAGTAACTCGCCCTCCATAACCGAGAAATTTCAACCCGATTCATCGATTGATCAGCTCGTAGTTCTTACCTAAGGAATATGACGTTCGCCCAGTTCTTCCAAGTGTGAATTGAAAAGTACAGGGGCTTTGCTAATTTCGTACGAGGTTCGGGTCGAAGCGTACGTGGAGCTCTTTGGGAATGGGAGAAAATCTCCAGGATGCGTTCCCTCGGGAAGGTGATCCCATCTCCACGGTACTCGTCCCGCAGAGTCGGAGTTCGGAAGAGCCTTCGGGGGGCATCGCTTCGTATCCAATACATTTTAAGGGCGAGAGATATCCGCTGGCTTCTGCATTCCTGAAGGGAAGACTGAGCATTGTACTCCTAAGAGGTTCGTGTAGCAGCGATAATCCATGCCGTAGTATTGGCTCTCGTGCTGCAGGTTCGCACAAGAAAAACAGGAATGGGCTGTTTGAGATGCGGCCGGCGTTCGCGTCTACTTCCGATCCATCTGGCTCAAGACGGGCGACAAATCGAGTTACCGCCCAGAGACCCAAGAACCCAAGACCAAAGAACGAAGCGAGACCAGTCAGCCTTACGCCGCCCCCGCAGTCTCACCCTCGTCCACACCCTTTCCGGAGACACGAACCGAGATAGGCGTTAGTAAGTGGGAGAAAAGGGTGGGAAGGTGAAGGGAGAAAGGCAGGTGGTAAAGGGGCCCGGCCGGGGAACGCTAACCGTGTTTGGTCCGAGATCGGGAGTAAAACAAGTTGGCTACATCGTTAGCAGAGGACGTCCTGAACTGGATCTTGCCCTCGTGTACGTACCAGTCACGTACTGCGAAAATGGCGCGTCTAATAAAAATTAGCCGAAACTATTCAGCAAGCTTTGCGTTTACCGCCGATTGCTATACGTGTATACGAACGCGTTCGTTTATCACCGACGCTTCTAAATCATTCGCATATATAGGTGTAGGATTTCTATCACATTACGTTTCGCAGCTATTCACTCTACGATATCGACCGATCGATCTTTTGCACTCGTTTCAATTTCTCACACCCGCTAATTGTTGGCCCAAGTTACCGTTTTTTCGTCAACCATCTTCTGGTTCACTTTCGAATAAAAGTTTCCGAACGATGTACATACTTGAATTTAGAGTTCGATTTTTCTATTTCGAATTTTCAACTTCTCAGTACTTGGATCGTCAATTTTTAAGGGTCTTGGATACTCGCGAAGCAACTCTGAATCGGAAAACTCGTAAAATTGGCCACATCGAAGTCACAAATATGACAACGTTGTGGCGTTTGCTCGATTTGCAAGCATTTCGAAGATTTTGAGATTTTCTGCGGGTTCGCCCTTATCGCCTCATTTGTGCTTCGTGCATTCTTTCGGACTTTGAATTCCACCAATGAAATCACCAGTTACATTAGCAACCACCAATGGTAAAGCCAGCCTACGACTGCCAATATGACTGCTTAGAGAGTACAGAAGCACACGACCAACTTCCCCTCCATCCCTTCCATACATCCTTACCAAATTTCCTACATTCCCCTCGGGACTTGCGAAGTTTGGCGCTGATAAGGCAGGGAAAAATCTCGATACTACGAAATACTTCTCGGGGCCTGCTAGAATAATATGGCCGCTCGAAAAGCAAATATTTGCCAACTATTTCGTTGAAACTAGGAAATTTCGCATAAAAAATGATATGTATATGTTGGTATCCAAGACCCTTAAATGTTCATTGGTCAGAAAAACAAAAAAGCAACTAGGAGTTTTACGTACCCTTCGGCCACGTGATATATCGCGATAAAATTAGTCGAGTGCAGATATTATGCATGGAGTCTCACCGAGGAGATCAACTACCCTAATCAATAAATTACCTGCAAGCTTCCGCAAAGCACTCTACCGAATGCGTTAATAATAATTTGCTATTAAAACAGTATACGTACAGAGAAATTCACAAAACACGATTAATTACCAACCCCGTATCCCTTGAATGTACCTATTAAAAGAAAAGACAAAAAAAGGGACCCGATCCCAAGTCGAGCTTTCGACAATAATGCAGCAATTATATTTTTGGTGTACCCGAGTTGGACAAAAAAATTCGGCAAAAATTACCAAAAATTCCATGACCAAAAAGATGGAATTCGTCGCATCCGCACCACTTTCGGTTCAAAAGTTACGATGTTACATTCATCGCGATTGCGAGTTTTACGAATCTGTTTGAATCGGTGTAATTTGATTACCTCATATCCTTCGTTGTATCCGTATCGTTTCCATACATCCACTTCGGGTAAGGGTGTAACGTAGTTACGTCATCCGCTAAGGCTCATCTGTCGAGTTTCTCCTATCAAAAACATGAGTGAAGGGGAGTCGAAAGCTCTCACTTTGGTATACGGTGTTCATACATACCAGTACACACATGTCCATGAACAGTGTATACGCACATATCACGTATGCGCACGGTACATCAAAGCTCCAGGGAACAAACAGACAGACAGACAGACACTCTGTGTTCTACGAAGTACGATGTACATACCTCATACGTAGACCTATAGCTGTATAGACAAATAATTGTGGTATGGTAGAGCAAGCAGCGCGCTGCTTCGAGCGGTTTCTCAAACTTCAATGGAGAATGAGATCCATAGCCAGCTAGTGACGGATACGTCGCCGTCTATACATCTGTATACTTGTATACCTATAGGTAAACGCTATAGACGAAAGAAAGGATGGAAAATGGACAACGGATGTACCATTATCGTAATGAGATCAGTACGACAGCGACAGCAGTTTCTGCCAGCGCTGGATACAGCGAGGCAGTCGTGTGGTTTTCTTGTGCGTCAAAAAGCTGCGGTGTCCTCACGTATTTTATTACATTCCATTATTGTTATTATTATTATTACTCTCTGTTTTATTTCATCTTTACTTTGCAGCGGTGAGCTCGTTTGTTGGTGTGTAGACACGAGGAAAGAATGGAAACTCTAAAAGGATTACATCAAATGCATAGGGTATGTACTCCGTCTCTACCGAACCACGTCGTCGTCGCGACGCTCCTCTTTGGTTACTTCTGACAATGAGAAAAGAAAATTCATACATACATGGGTAATTTCATGTGAAATCGACCACTTTTAAACTCTTTTGATTTTGCTGAAACTTTTTTTATGTTCTTCTACCCAACTAAAGACATTTCTCGAGAATTTTTTTCAAATTTTTTTACCCAACCCCAAAAAAGTTTACGAAATGCCTTTATTTTTCATACAGCCATAACTTCTTCAAAAATTGACTGTTCGGGACGTGTTTTTGTTTTTTTTTTTTCAAAAATTTTGTTTTCAAACGTATTTTTCAACAAAAAGTAAGAAAAAGAAATTCCGATCTAAAAATCTATAAAATTATTCACTTTTTCGAGAAAAATCATCGATTTCTTGAAATCCGACACTTTTAATTTTTTTGTCTTTTCTTCGATTCATTCTGTGAATTTTTTCCGTTTTTCCTTCTATTTTTTTCTTTCGTTAAAAAAAAAGGGTTTTTCTCAATCTTTAACTTTTTCGATTATAAAAATTTTGTTTTTATTATATTTTGATCTTTGGTGGAATGCCCCATATGTACATTCATAATAACGGTAAAAAGGCTGGATATAAAATACAGGTATGTATAAGTTTGTTTCACTCCCTCCGGCAAAAGTTTTTCCGACAATTATATGTTGTCCCAAGTTCGTCATTCTTAAAACTAGAAGAAAATATTTTCATTTCACATTTTTGACATCATCTTTTATTTATTTATTTTTTTTTACGGAGTAGTTTGATAAAATGGAAGTTATTGTTATCTCGTTATATATACATCGGAAGCTGGAAGAAACCAGGACGCTGTGGTTTCCGATGGTATTTTATCGAGTCCTGTGGAAGAAATAAAAAAAAAAGGTAAAAGAAACTATTCGAAGTCCCCTACACGTTGTATAACGTTATAGTATACATTATAGGGTTAGTTTTCCCCACTTTGGCAACAGGAAATCGTGCATATCATCCAAGGCGGCTTTTAGAAATGAACGAGTCTTTTTCTTCGATGATCCTAATCTATATTGGGAAATATATACAGAATGTTATGAAAATTGAAGAGCTGGATGAATGATCCGTTTCTTTTTTTTTTTGATCTTACAAAATCATCTGCATTCAAAAATTTCAAATTATCGTTGCGTGAGATGAATGTAAAAATGAAAAAGAAACGTAAGGAAAAAAAAAAAAAAAGTTGTTCGTGCAAGGCTAATAAAATTCACGACGTTCTCGTATTAAAAAGGACAAGAAATGCCGGCCGAATTAAAATAATTATCAAATAATAGTAGGTAGTCTTTACCCTCCTCTTGCGTACGACTGCGGGATTGGCAAGGGGGAGGATGAAAAGGGGGGGGGGGGGGGAGGAACGACGACGACGACGAGGGACCAAGGAAGGAAAGCGAGCTCCGAGGCATTAACGGCTGTGTTTCGTTTAGTAATTTAATTTGTGTAATTAAAGCGCGGGCAAACCTCTCTTTGCTCTCCTCTCCGTCCCTGGACAAGTCCCGAGACCCACCAATCCCCCCCCCCCCCCGCCCTTTTCCCGCCATTTCTATCTCCGCGATTCACTTTATACCGCCTACAGTTACGAAGGAGTCATTTATTTCATTAGGCTAATGAAAATTTTCTTTCATGATTGCCGCTAAACATTTTGCATAGCGCTACGAGCCGCTCGCCCTGATGCTCATCTCCCTTACCAACCCACACACTCCTAACGAATTTGCGACGAGCTTCGTTTCGGTATTTTATACGAGGTTATATTACACGTATATTCATATATGTGTGCGAGTGTTTCTTACTTAAACGTGAATTGCGTATACGTGCAGAATGAGAAAGAGAAAATTTAATGTAGCAACGTGTGTATATAGAGTACGATATTATAGGTACGTACGAAGGGGCGAAAACGACTGGGCACTGGCCACTGGCCTCTTCAAATATTCCCTTGTTTTTGAAAATTTATGCTCGTGCTTTTCGGAACTGTTATGGGATTAAATTAGCACTGTGTACGCCCTGGAATGGCTTCTGAATATGCGATAAAAATTCACCCCCGATTATATAACTGAGGTGGAATGGATTATGATATTGTTTTTTGAAAATATTCGGCGAAACTATAGTATACACCGAGAGTGCGAAAGACTTGAATTCAAACAAATATCCCATTGTGATCCGTTTGATAGACACAAAGAAAAAAATATTAAACCAAAAAATTCTGCAGCTGACAGTTAGATAGTGTCGGAGATGTCAAAATGATTTTTTGACGCTTGATATCTATGAAACTTGGAATATAAAAATTATGTGAATAATTTCACTTGAAAGTACGGTCCACCGGGGCAGAAATATATTGTGAAAAGCGAATCGTTGAAAATCGCATTTTTTACCATAAATCATAGCTTTTGAAAATTTTGTCTTATGGCGTTAATATATTAGATTGCCTGAGCGTGGCTCCTGACGTCGGGAAGTTTCACCGAGCTCAAAAAATATTTTGAAAAGAGTGGCCCATGTGTATGTATATATTTTTTTTTTTTGTCCAGCGAGTTCGGGGAAAAACGAGATCTGTGGGGTAGGACAATTTTGTCAACGTAGAATAGATTACAGGAGGTTGATTGTGAAATGTTTTTGCACGCATTAGTTTGACATTTTTTCAAATACTCGCGTGTTCGTGTATCTATAGTATAATAGTATACAGCGCTGATGCTGTTGCAAGGATATGGGAGGTAGGCATGTCGTTAATTTCGAAAGCGTCACAACAACGTTATAAATTTGCATTGTAAAAAAACTTACTCAACGACCAAATAACCTCCCGGACCAACGGTGATCATTTTACGCGTTATTAACCGATCTTTATACCACCTACACTCCGTCAATCTCATCTCCCCCTTCTTTTTTATTTTTTTTTCCATCCAAAATCACCCAAAAAGTAGGAAAATATTCAACGGTAGTAAAATAGAATAAAATACGAAAGTGTATATTTAATTTATTTGCCAGAAATTCATGTTATTCCGATCATGTGGAGTAATTTGTAACTGTTGAAATGTAGGCGTAGTCAAAACATTTTCATTTATAGGGAGGCAATTTTTTCGCCACAAATTACCAATTTTTAAGCCCCCTATATAAGACGATGGCGCGATCGAATGATTTTTAAAGGCCGCTCAGGAATTCGAAAAATAATTAAATTTAAGACAAATCAATTTCTCAATTCCTTTTTCAATCGCGATTCTTCACCCTCCATATTTTTTCATCATCAAATTCAAGAGAGTGGTCGAAATTTTTGGCGAAGATTTCGGTACGCGAGGGTAGCCGGAAGAATTGTAGTTGGGTAAAAAAATGTCGAGCAACTTCCAACCGTGCTTTTTCGTGCTTTCATGATTGTACCTGATCGACAAATACAGAGTTCGCTGAAAAGCTTCGATTGATTTATTTTGAAAATATTGAACTTTTGAGCTAACGCTGAATTTCGGAAGGTTTACTCCGATATCGAAAACTGATCGCTTTTCGGTACATTACACTTTTCGGATCCTTCGAACTTACATTAGATTTAGGTACAAGTACGTACATTATATGCAAAGGGGTGAACCCGAGGCATTATCTTTGCTCTGATCTTTGCTATGCTTCATTGTCCATACTATCTATAACTATATGCATAACCATGTATAGTTTAGGTATAACCGAGGCAGCGAGTGGGACCTGGAGCGGTATTCGCTCCACACGTGGATTTATATCGTAATGATTTACGATGGCAAGGAGCTTCGGAGCGCGCACGTTTGCTACTGTTTTAATTAGTAGCCTTGTTTAATTACAGCCCACTTCACGTTAAGGCCAAACAGCAGCAGCGGCAGCTTCGCAGAAGCCTTCTCCCGCCCTCGTACCCTTGAAACCTTTGAGTCGACCATCGTCTGCCAACAATTTTCTTGTGACAGGGGTAAGTATATAGGTATGCACCGTTCTTCCAGAATCTCTTGAGAAATTCACCCTTTCGTTCCAGAATCACAAGGAGGAACAACAAATCTTAATTAAAAGTTTTGCGCAGTTTTGCGGGTTCCACTTGCGGGCACCTGGATTTTTGCACATTTATTTTTTTCATCCCCCCAAGAATTTTATGCGTATAATAAAGCTTCATTCCAGCTGCGCTATTGCCTACATATTTATTCACGTGCACTTCGGCGTTGGTAATTTTCTAACGAGCAGGTTGTATATCACAGGCGTGGAAACGACACGAGCACGCGTGTAACAGTTTATGCGGTATAATAACGTTCGGAATATTTCAACTCCGGAGGTTCGCCATACTGCCAAGTTTCCGGGCTCGCGTTACATCCGTCGACCGGAACTCTATAACAGACGCATTTTGGTTGGGAAATTTTCGGTGATAGTTGAGACACCGAAGTCCGTTGCAAAAACTTATATGGGATCCCATATCCCGTTTATGTTCTCTATTTTATCGCCGCCATGGTGCTGAGTTCGCCTTAGCTTTTCGATTTGTCTTGAAACAAATTACCTGTTTGTAAGTGAAAATAATAATTTTCCTCAGCATAAACGATTTTCGATTTTGAAAGCACCTCGAGATCTCAATTCTAGAAAATACGGTTAGCCCCGGCGCACGCAAAGGGCGCGTTTTGAGCTAGTATATTATATAAAATTGATAACTGCTCCGGAAAAGGTTTTCAAAATTTATCAGACGTTTCGTAAAGTAGGCCAAGTTCAGAGGCATGCGGCATATTATACGTAAAGCAACAAGTTCGATTATATGTAGATCATTATACATATATACTTATGTATATAGTACAGGGTATAACTGCAAAGTAGAAAGTTTCGGTACTTACAGGGGTTCCCGAAAAGGTCGAGGGCGTTAATTTCCACCTTTTTTGATGGGAGTTCATTTAATTTATTATATTTTAAGTAAATGTAGAATTTTACCTCCGTGTTTAGCGAACGATAGGGAATAAAAAGTTAAACTCAACGTGGTCTCTTCAAGTATTTCTTTGACCAGTTGAGCTGGAACTTCAATCAACCGCAAAAGTGGTTTTAATTTTTTTTTTTCTTCTTCACAACAGTAGAAGCCTCGATAAATCTTACGAAGCTTTTTGATCAAGTTGTTCTCAAAAAAAATTTCACGGACCTTCTTTAATCCGAAGTTAATGATACGACCGTGGTTTATTTTACCCGTCAGGCACGCGACGGAATTATTATACTTTGTTGACTCAGCGTACAATCTGACTCGTCAGCAATTAACGTACAATTATTTCAGAATTTAGTTTCTCCCTAGTTCTACGATTACACTTTTACAATTTCATACAGGTAAATCTACGTGTGCATAGCGTACTTGCGGAATACCATTTTTACTCCTCGGATTTCCCTTCCGAATTACTTTCCAATTAATTTATTATCGTTATCTCTTATCCGCGTTTGTTCCGTTTGAAGCAATCTGCGAAGCGAACCAAATGTAAATAAATAAATAAAAAAAGGAAAATAAATAAATGAATGAAAATGAAAAAAATAAATAAATAAAAATTGAACGAAGAGAAGTTTGTATTCTCTATATCCTCCTTTAATTTTGTTGCGAGCGAATTCTCTCCTCCTATATATACCTACCATCGCGGGAAACTTCTAACGTGATTATTTACCTTCAATATAGAGTTTACCGCCTCATTTTATACCTTGTTCGTAATATATAGTGCGTTGAACTACAAATGAGATTTTTCAATTAGCAGCCCTGGCGCCGACCTCAACTCGAACTGAGAGCGGCGGCGTAAATAAAGCAATTAGTGGAAGACAAAAGTAAGATCGAAGTTTATGAGAATCGAAATTTACAGAGACCATCAACGATCCTTCGTATAGCGAACGCAGCAAAATCTGCACCTTCAAAACAAAGCCACATCTAATATTGCTTATTCAATTATATCCACCCTGTATTGTCTACACCGACTCGCTGTGCCATTTAAAGCCAGTTATTATCGCTGGGCTATTGAAATATAAAATCTTGGATCGGATTCATTCGCAGCTGGTATAATAATCAGCATAATTTCCATCGTTGCGAAAGTGTCACTTCGCAGTGAATTACATCCGGACAGTTTTGGACCATTCGATCGCATGACTTATGAAATTTGATAGCGGATGACGTCCGAGTCTTCTAAAAAATGCACCAAATTGCATATTTGAATGCAGATTTTTTCTCGTCGATTAAACTTTTCGATGTTTCGCACGTCCCGTTGAGTAATTGGTATATAAATAATTTTTATGTAATCTTCAAGACACCCGAGGGATGAAATTTACTTTTAATATTAACAATTACTACCGCAAATCATGAGAGGAGTGTGCTCGTTTAATTATATTTATACATAAAATATACATCGCCGTTACGAGCTATCTCGGCGTAGAATGAGCTGGCGCTGTAGTCTGAAGGTTTTCGATGATATTATGGCTAAAAATTAAACCTGCACAGGATGAAGTTCGCTCTCATGTCAGCAACCTTCGGCCGCAACGTTCATTGTTAGTACGTCTATTACTATTTGTGAAAGGCTTCAGGCAGGTGCGAATTCCGCATGTTGAACCGGCGCGGCGCCCAAGTACCCGGCTGCATGTAAATAATGCATTACAGTACAGGGGCGAGGCTAGTGCGGGGTCAGGTTGGGTTAGATCGAGTTCACTCGAGGGATGGGATGGGATGTAATGAAGTCTCGCTTGACCCGCGCCAATCTGCACGACCTTCTCGCCAGGCGAATCTCCCTCCCCATCATCCCCTTTTCTCCCTGCCACTTTTCCCGCGGGACCAACGCGGCCGTTTGCCCTCCGACCACCCTCTGCAGCAGCAGCAGCACCACCACCACCACCCTACATTGCGGAATATTTTAATATTTTCATAACCTCTAGTGGGATGGGATTTTCCTGCACGAATTACGGCGTCCTTATTTCAAAGCGTCCGCAGCTAGCTGGGGTTATACTCGGGGTACGTAACGTGTAATAGAAGTGAAAATTGGTGAATGAATTTTTCTCTATTCGTTCGAAGAGAAGAAGGAAATGAAAAAAAATGAAAAGTAAGAAAAACGGTATTGAAATGATGATAATAACGTCTGGTAACAGGTTCTGACAATTTCGTACTGTATAAAGTGGTAAATTATTTGAAGTTTGGAAAAATTCGAAGCGACTTTTGAAAGAAAAATTATGTTGGTACGTATACGCGCACATGCTGTAACCATCGCGTAGAGTTTGTAGGATTATGACGTTACTCCTGCAAATTGGAGTAATTTCCAAGTTTCTCCGTCGGAAGTCTCAAAACTTGACTTACAAGTAAAAGCCGTACACTCGAAGTTCCGCTTTTGGCTTCGACTTTTATTAAGAAATAAGACTTAATTAATCGCGAACCTGTAACCGCATATATACCCAGTGACGTTGCGCTTGTATTTTACCCGTAGATCATGTTTTCCCGCTTTGGATCTCGTATTTAACTTGGTATCAAAGATTGGGGTCAGAGGTAACGTTATTTTTTTGTTACCCAACAGAATTTCTCTCTCTCTTAATAAGCTTCTTTTAAAGAAAAATACAAAGACAAACACTGCAGAGGTTTCGACCTCGGTTTCATATCAACAGCTCGATCTGCAGCACCGCAAGGCAACAAATAATCCAATTAGTTCTTCAACGCTGATATATTTCAGTCAAACAACTGCAAAACTCATTTCATTTAAGTACAGGAAGAAACAAAGTAAAAAATGTGCGTACGAATATCTTCTTTTTTTTCCCTTTTTTCCCCCTGTAACAGCCGAAGCAGCAGGCGGTTTTTGTGGAACCGCTTTCAATTTATTTCACAATTAATTGCATTCTCGAGGTATGCATGTAGATGTACGTAGATTCAATTTTACTGAATTATATCAGCAGATCAAAGCTGCAACTGGGAAAACAAAAAAGAAAAAGCTACACGTACTGGAAAATCATCTGGGTATGCACGTCTGCCGTAAAATGGCCAACTTATACGAGGACGATTACGGAGCTGACCAAAAGTTTGACAGAAATCGGTAAACTTATTCGAAAGTGCGAAATATAGTGGCGAGTAAGTAGGAGAGAAATGCAGTCGATAGCTACGTGGAAATCTCCTCGGAGGCGAAGAGTTGACCGGAAGTAGTGCGAAACTTGGTTAGATTGAATCGGGAGAGTTGCAACGTAGTAATGGAGGAAGCGAAACGAGGAAGTTCGACCGACGGAGATTAACATGATGTAGTTATAGGGAAGGGAGATGGAGGGAACATGTCCTTCGGCGATTGCGTTTTGCATTATTGCATCTGCCGAGCAGCCAGCGGATAAGCTCTCATAGATAATGCAACAAAGTGCCCGAGGATGGGCGTTCAAATAGCACGTTTTCGACTCAACCAGAGATTTCCTCCTACCATGAGGATTCCCGCGGAGCTTCGAGTATCCGTGTCGAAAGTTCGAGACGAGACGAGATGAGGCGAGGCGAGGGAGATCAGACGCGAGTTGTGGGATTTTGCAAAAGCTCAAAGCTGACCGCGCGTGCAACTCGCAGACCACATCTGCCGGGCTGATTCCGTCTTCAATCTCGACCGCCCTCGGCCGTCCTTTTTTTCCGTTCATTTTTATTTCTTTCTCTTTTTTTCTCATTTTATATAAACTCCAGCCGCGCGCTCCTCCATCGATCGAACTTCAGCCCTGCACCTTACACAAACGCGTCCGCCGGTATAGTGAGAGAAAGTCAAACATGAAGATTAGGAAATTTCCTGGATTGTTTTGAATTTTGTACACGAATACATGTACAGTGTGGTACGCCTTTGTACTTACCGAACGATGTTCTCGCCGCAGGGTAGGCACGGCAAAATAAACCCTCAAAGACCAACTATATGAGGCGAGTTTGAAAGTCTTCTCATCTTGCCGCGTGACGAACCTTATTCAAAGATGTAGTCAAAATACGTGCTTTGTATAGTGTCGAAGTTTACGTTTAACTAAATGATAATCAATGTAACTAAAAAAGCCAAACCCGAAAGCAGCATTCAAGGGCGATATTTTCCGCAGGGGTGGTTCGGTCCCGCCAAGAGCTCTTCATTCTTCGGCCGTTTCCAACGGGATGTTTGAACTTTCGAGATAACGAAGCTAGATTTAGCGGAATAAAGACAGTGCAGACTGTCCGACGTCAAGTGCTTGCACAGCGGGTCGGGACGCGACAGGTGGTATCGCGCCCGAGGCCAGGTACTTGCTCAGGGACGTAACGTTAAATGTAAACTTGAATATTTCCGCTTCCGCTTTCGAGCAAATGCGTCCGACATTAATAATTGCAAATAACTGAATGCAGTTATTCTCGGGAATATATATTCACTCGCTTTGTAATTGGTTTCTTTTTATTTATTCATTTATTTTATTTACAAAAAGGAGCCTCTCATTACACTCGATCTCGTCGCTCGAATTTCCTGAAATATTTTACCTGTACGCCCGGTTGGGTTGATTCCGAATCGTTTCGCGGCCAAGCGCGTGTTTGGACAACTTTTTCGCGGAATCGGGCCGGCTACGAAAATTTGTCCAAACGCGCGCTTGGCCGCGAAGCGATTCAGAATCAACCTAACCACAGTATAGGCTAACCGAGTGTACCTGTGGTTTATGGAGGCCCTCCATAGTGTGGTTAAAATCGTTTATCAGTGGAATTTGATGGTGGAAATATGAAAGATATAAATCGATAATTTTAGATAAAAATAAATGAAGCTTTATTCTTTATATATCATAGCAGGCGTACAGGTTAGTGTACATTTAGTACAACGATCATTGATACTTATGGATAAATAATTTATTATACTGGGAGAATTAGGGAATATATGTGAACGGGAGATATAGTACATTATTAGGGATTTGTATTTGCATTTGTATTGAAGGATTACTGGTCACGCCAACAGAGTGGCCAGTTTATGTAGATTGGTCAAGGTCGTCGCATCTCCCGGTTGCAATCTGAGCGCCTCTCGGTACGCCGCGGCAGCCTGTTTGTATTTACCATTGAGATGCAAAATTGCCCCAAGGTTCGTGTGACTTCTTGCTTCCTGCGGACGCAAGCCTGCCGCGTGTCTGTACCAACTTTCCGCTTCGATTCTTCGGTCCGCCTGACGCAAAGCGGAAGCCCCAGCGACCGCGAGTTCGTAATCCTTCGGCGAAAGCTCCGCAGCTTTCAAATGCTGTTCGGCAGCTTCGGCCAGTCGCCCTTGGGAGGAGAGAAACACACCTGGAAATTAAGAAAAGAAAAAAGGGACACGTTATTTTTACGGCATCACGTTCTCTGCGGTTCTTTCAAAAAAAATACCCTATACTGTTTTGAACCATCCGGTGAAATACGCAAGCAATTTCGGGGTGTGTAAAATAATTCCACTCCCCTTTTCGGATCTAAAATAAATTCTACTATTTTCGAGGGTGATTCACCGTGGCGCAGTATTGACAGAATCGAAAGACGGCCATGATTCGACAGTTGAACGTATGGTTCAAGCTTAGGAAAGATTCTTGGTGATAGAGATGCAGGATTTAGTAGGGTGAAGGATGCACTTCTTTAAAGTCACCTTTAAATCGTTCGTTGGGTTAAGGTGCTCCGTATATAACGTTCGATCGGATTTGTGCTCCGGAAAACAGAGCTTCGCCTTAGCCGCGTTGCGCCATCAGTTTCAGGATAAATATTACATACTATACACATGGTTGGAAATTCACCGGAAATATTTAAACGCGGGCATCAGATTACGGGGATGTTTGATGCCATTTGTATTATTCTTTGTGCGTTTGATTCAATTCTACGCAAGAGCTGCGACTGGTCTTAGAATCAACTGTGTATAAAACGAATATTTTCCATGGAATTCGCGGAACATTCCGGCCATGTGAAATTGGAATTTGTACACCCTAGCATTCGCTCTTAACGCCAGGCTATCTCAAGAATGTCCCGTTGGAAAGGAAACATGTCGTACTCGTTGACACGCGGAAAACAGCAAATGGCAAGAACGCGAGGGTGGTGACGAGTGTTTGCGTAGTTATACACATATAGCGTCGAAAATTCCTGCACGAAAAATGTTGCTAACGCGTTAACTTACGTAACCGTGAGTGTTACGTATGCAATTGAATAAATGTTTTTATGGTATAAAAGAAAGAGAAGAAAAAGAAAAAAAAAAAAAACAAAACAACCCCTGCATTGTTCATCTCTGTTTTGTTCTCTTAATCGACTCAAGTATGGAATGGCAAAGCAGCGGCAGTGTCGGTCGAGGGTGTTTCCATGCTCTCGACTTTATCGCCCCTTGGTACGTACATACGATATATATACGTACGTATGCATATATACCTATTATATTTGTACGTGTATCCGTGCGAAAACTGTTCCGCCGCGCAACACGTTCCGTATGTACCTAGTTTGAAAAAGTCTAGCAGCCCCTCTTCCTACGACCGCATGTATGACTTTCCACGGGTTGTCTAGAAATTTTTCAGCAAATATTTCCCCACGTTTCTTGGGTAAAGATCGTTCGCTGGTTTTCACAACGCGTATACGTACACGTACATAAACTATGTATTATATAGTCTACCATGTAGCAGCGACGAGCTGAATTCCGTAGGATTTTATAGCACAGGAATTTCTGAACGAAAAAGGGGTGGTGTCCCGGAAGCTTTGCTGAGTTGGTTGAAAGGATTTCATCGAATGATACCCTCGCGGTGAGATGAGAATTAAACGATTTATTATCACCGCAAATTGCGAACCCTCCCCGGTACGTACCCACGGAGGGTTTATTTATTTATTTATTTTTTTCATTCTCGTAAACCAAAAAAAATATATAGAAATAAAAACACAAAAATGTAAATTAATCGGCCATGATCGAGCTGTTGGGGCAGTGTTTCGAAAATAAAAAAAAATAAAGAAAAATCGATAACGGGGGCAGGTGTACTCTATTGGAAGGGTTTTTACCCCAATTCAAGATTGAATCGTAAATCATATATAAGCGTAATATTTTCGAAATCTGATATCGGCTCGCACAATGGTTTGCCCACCACTTTCGTCACCCTCTCTATTTTTAGGTAATAATCTTGCGCATAATAGAGAAATCGAATGAAAGTATAGCGCGAGAATAAAGTTGAGCCAGTCGCTGCAGTATATAGTGATCTAAATTTAACGCGGGGTTTCTCAACTGTAGATATAGAGGCGGTAGAAATCACTCCGAAGACTTACACTCGCCCGGTGGTTTACTCTGAGTGAGAACTTTAGAAGCACTCAACTAAAGGAAGTCTCGAATCAACACCTTTCACATTTTCCGATTGAAACTACATCGAGCCATTTTATTTCATCTCATTTTTATTTTTTCACCTTCGCCTCGCTGCAACACGGATAATTTTACCCGCTCTTATTTTTCGTCGTATCTAAATTATGGTCGAGTAAAATTTTCGAAATCAGCTTCCGATCGATCGATCCATACACCTACGAATGTGGTAAAAATTAATTTCCTCCCTCTTCTCCCGACAAGCTGAATTTTTCAATTTGCCAACGAATTATCGATCGAATTAATGATAAATAATTGGATTGATGGCCTTTCGAATCCGCGCCGCTACATATCAAATACGTATACCTACATGAGTGTCGAGTGAATTTTGTTCGCAGAAGTTGATTCCCGACGTCAAAAAATAGCTCGCGGTCGGAAATTTATGCCACGGCAAAAGTTTTTCCAAGTTTAAAATTCCCAAGGCATCGGAAGGACCGGCTCAAAGCGAACAAAATGCAACCCCCGCATGGCTGGCCTAGTGCGGCTATAAGACCTCTGGAGCTCGGGGGCGCGCGCACGTGAATAAACAAGGAGATGGGTGACAACCTCGACGTCCTCCACCGAGAGAACTCCCTCGGAATGTCTACAACCGCCACACACCCTATCGTACATGCTAGGAATTTCAATTTCGGTCAATATTTTTGTGTTCCCCAGAAAAAACGCGCGCCGTTCTTAAAAAACCTTGCCACCACCGGTCCGATCCCTGAAGTTTCTTTCATTTTCTTTTGTTTTCGATTTTTCCATTTTTTCTCCGGTTTCCACTCGGTTTTCGTCTCTCGTCATCTCGTTCCCAGAACCGCATTAACCATCGTGAAAGATTTATAATAACGTCTCTACCTACTTCCTTCGATTTTTATGTTATGTACATATCGCATAGTTGGATAAGGTGAACTTTGTGAGGTATGAGTCGCTTATTTATTCAACAATTTTCGTCCAAAGACTGGATAACCTGACCTCCTCGCAACCACTGCACTGTAACTTTATGTAGCAGAAAAACTTATAATATACCGGAAAATTGGCGGTGGTTTCGTTTGGTTCGTAGCAATCTTGATTTTAAATTCACGATGCAGAAAAGCAATCGTTCGGTCTGGGTTTATGTGGATAGGTTATGGTATACATGTAGAATGTATACTATACAGGGTGATTCTAAATTCAGTGCCATCGGTATAAGGGGTAACAGAGTAAACCAAGAGAAGTAATTTGAGATTAGCAACCCATGGTCGGAGGCGTCGCGTTTGGGCGCTACAGCGCATCGAAGGTCGCGGTTTAAATGCCTGGTCGCTGCCGATTATGGTGATTTTCTGTATCGATTGAAAACTAAAAAATTAATAAATAATATAAAAAACAAATTGACAAAAACCCGAAGCCTTCGTCTTCTGAATTGTGAGCGTATTACAGCTTTCGAGTAGGGGACGCGCGATGGGTTGCCACCGACTAGGCGTTGACTATGCTCTTTACCTGCGATCTTTGATGCCCTGTAGTAGCGCCTAAACGCGACGCCTCCGACCATGGGTTGCTCATCTCAAATTACATCTTTTGGTTTACCCTGTCACCCCTTATACGGATGGCACTGAATTTAGAATCACCCTGTATACCTTCGTCGTACGTACTTTTTGATGAAGTTTATTAAACGTGGAATTAAACAGCATGTTTACTATTCATCGTATGACCCGACGATGTCTGAGGTTAAATCAACTCAGAAGGTAATTAGATACTTATTAATGCACTTGTAAAACTAGTTTAAGATTACTATACTTTTCTAGCGGATAAAGTACGGCGTCATCCATAAATATTCACATAAACTACAGCGTGGCCTTAATTACATATGGCGAAGATCTAAATTTTTCAAGTTTCATATTTTTCTTTTCATCGGGAGTGAAACTATGTGAAAAATGAAGAATTTCTTCAGCTAAACTCGTCGATTTTCAGACAGCGGGCTTATTTCTCGTCATTCCTTCATTTCTATAAATTTGATGACCCGACAACTGAGCTCCGGTATATTTTCCAAGTTTCAAAAAGGAAAAAATGTTCATCTGGCTATTCGAATAAAGAGCAACAAATTATTTTTGGTTGGAAAAGTAATCGGCTTCAGGTGTTCTCGCGAATTGCGGCAGTTATAGGCACACGTCTCCAAAGATGGCGGACGAACCGGGGTGGTTCTCGGACGCGTTTCATTCGCTCTGTTTGAAGCCGTATATTTGAGTAGCGCAACTGCTTACAGGCACTAGGTATGTACGTATTACGTTCGAAGTTGAGGTTCTAAAGCGCTTAAACAATTATAGCAGAAAGAAATACCTATGCGGTTTCAGATATACGTTATCAGATTGCTTGGAGTTTAAGAAGTTTTCCCCGCGAGTTTGTTGAGAATATAATTGTAATTCTTTCTATCCTCATCGTACTAACAGCTCAAGTAGGATGTAGAGTTTAACCGGCGGTTTTTTATCCTCCATCGATGTAAAGTGCTCATTCCGTGATGTTATTATTAATTCTTTTTTCTTTCAGTGATACAACTGCTTTTTATCTCGTTATCGAATATCGAATCGAGCATCACAGCGGTGCATGCTGGTAAAATTTTTAAACGAACGGTAGGCGATAAAGCGTTCATTTGTCCCGCTGTTGATTCCGCCATTAATCCCATTTTTAATATAAAAAACCTACGCGAGCTACGCGTATATTCCCGTCCTCCTGTATGCGGCATTGCGAGATAAAAACGTGATAATAATAAAAGTAATAATTTTCAACCCCCGCAGTGGATGATCCCCGCGTTGAGGTACACCTGGATATACATATAGGTGTGTATGTATTATGTGGATATATACACACTTATGTACGTTATACAGCTGTTGGGAATAAGCGAACGATTTGAAAATTAATTAAACGGCAACAGGAACAAGCGTTTCAGCAACCCCCGGGAATATAGGTGGGAGTAACCATCGCGAATGTAATCAAGGGGACAATACAGCTGGCGCGAATCGACATGGTGCCATTGGCACTCACGCGCTTATACGAGCTTAGCATCTTATTGTTAGCGTATTTACCTTTCTCTTCTACGTATGTACATTTAAGTACGTCACAGGATATTATAGCACATAGGGTAAGGGTGTAAGGGTTGGGTATACACACATGGATAATTAAACAACCCTCATAACCCGGATGTATAATTTAATAAAGCGAGCATCATGGAATCTCTGCCAAGTTTTAGAAATTCCTTCATACCGAGGGATCTGGCGGTGGAATTTTCATAGAAATGATGATTCCCTTTTTTCTAGACAATTACAAAGTCCATGGATCAAAAATGACGCCCGAAAAATTCAGATTGTGAAAAAAGAGTAATGATAAACAAACTTCAATCGTACTTGTTTTTTGTTCCATAAAAGTAGATACTAAGTAACTTCGATATTTTAGCAAGTGTTCTTTGACGAGAATTGTTTTTTTTTTTTTTGTAATTTTTGGGAAAATTTCATCAAGATCGGATCAATTAAAAAATTGCTTTCTAATTAGTCAAACGAGGATTAATTCCTTCGAGATGCACGAGTTATGACGTGGTCATCGAAATACATCTACAGCAAAGTTTCCTTTTTCCTCCAGCAATATGTTTTTTTCGAGCATTTACGAGGCGAGGGACTTCGGGGCTTCCCCTTGTCGTGATGACACTTTTAAATGACGTTCGCGACTCACGCGGTGATTCTCAACGGGCTTCCCGCTCCCATACCTGTCTGTTGCCTCCCTCCTACTTGAACTCTAGTTTCTACCTTCCTGTACCATGGATTCCTGTCTGTGTCCTCTCGTAACTTTCGACGACACGGTCAAATATTGAGCGTGGGGACACGAGCGTGAGAAACTTAGCCAATTTAATACATGGAGGTAGGTTACCACTATATACACCTATCTCGTTGAAATTCTACTCTCGTAACGGAGGACGACGGCGACGACAACAGCATCCCCGTATACCTATTTAGTACCGTAGTCTTTACTTTTCCATGGAAGGATCCGAGCGACAAACACAAAAGTCGAAGTGTCAACGGGTAACTAATTTAAGACTATATTGGGAATCCCCTGCGTCAATTAATCATCGACTGAAAAGCCTTCGCGCGAGTTCACAGCGCTTTCGAGTCATTTGATCTGTAAAAAATTTGAACTTTCGAATCGATTTGTTTCTTAATGAAAAATCATCTTTTAATTCAGATGAAAATGAGGATCTATCGAAAAAAGTCTCCGAATATAAAAAGAAGTGCGCACGAATACGGATAATAAAAAGTTATATTTTCCGATCTGTTTGCCAATTCGGCTGTGAGTTACCTTCGACATTCCGGTAATCGATTATCGAACGAACTTAGGTGCATGGGAATTTCTTTCGTAAAAGCTGTCTGACAGATCGGCGTATATAAGGAGGTGAAAATAAGAAAATAGTTCGAGTACCCGACCCTAATGACGAGAAGTTCGACCCGCAGTTTCTAGAAGTAGTTTGAACTATAATCGTTTAGTTTGAACTATTCGATTTTTCAAAAAGTTAATGAAATTGTATTTCTATATAGGTGTTTAGTTTACGTTTCACGCGTGTAAACCTGCAGCTGAGTTGACTAACTCGATAGGTATATAGTCACTGGCTGCTGCCGCCGCTACTGCTGATGCTGCTGCTGGTTTCGAAGTGATATCGACCAAGTTATTCTCTCCTGAACTTTAATCCTAGTAAACCGTGCAAAATGTGGCACCTGGGAGCGTCTTCTGTACGAGGGAAGTGAAAAGTTTTGGATGTAGGTATATAACAACCCGGTACAGCAGAGTTGCGAGTGGAAAGGATTAGGTTAGGTCACCGACCCGTTGGATGTAATATACATACATTTACTGTACACACGTAGTGAGCGCAATTAGAATTTAACCAACGTTTGCTTTTGCCGTTAAAATTTATGGAGTCACCTCGAAAGCTGATTATTAATTATGAACAAAGACTCGACAGTTGATTATACTCACCATAATGATGGTGTACGCTGGAGTCTTGAGGGGCCAATCTCTGTGCCCTAAGAAACCATCTTTCAGCCTCCAAAACTCTGCTCGTCTGAAACAAAAAGGAGACGAACATTTTCCAACGAGTATTCTCAAATCCTATTTCCCACATCATTTTTTGTTGTTGTTTTTATGAACAAAAATTATATTCGGTAACAAAATGCCGAATTCCCTGCTCGCCTGCCGGAATTAGGTAGCGTTCGACTATTTCCACCTATCGTATCTCGTGAAATTCCTAAATCCCGTCGTATCTTTAGTTTCACGTTGGTTTAGCGTTATCGGCGAACAAACTAACAACCCCAGACCTGCGGCGGTGCCGGGTATAAAAATCAAAGAAATCGATCAGGCCGATAAGATCGATGCCGCCGTATTTACACCAACGAAATCAGCTGTTAACTCGTGTTTCGAATTACCGGTTTTAATCGCGGATAAATTCTTCGCGCTCTAATCTACGTATACGAGAGTGATAATTGTTCGTGTTGAAAAATAAAAAAGAAAACTCACGTTGCGAGCTAGGAGTTTTCCGTAAGTGATATGCGCAGGCACGTGGTCCGGCTGACTGGCCAAACTAGCCTGGAACCATCTCTCAGCTTCCGCGTACTGCTGCAGCCTGGAAAGCGTCTCCCCTAGCAAGTTGTAAACACTCTGCAAGCAGAAAATAAAAGTCTTTTCACGCGTGTTTCAAATGAATCTCAAGGTAGTTGCTATAAAATAAAAATCAACAACGGAAGAAAAAGGAATGCGACTAGACACTGAAAGGCCGAAACGCGTGTACAACGTTGAGTGTGATTTATAAATGTGACGGAGAGATCGCACGGTATGTCGTAAGTGGCTGATATTTCTTCGGACCGATCAACCAGAGATCAAAGAGGAAGACGAAGAGTATCTGGAAGTGACAATATGTTCGATTCGGCAGACACGATGGCGTCCGTTGGAAGGTGAACGGTATTGACTTTGGGGTTGCAGACGCGATACAGAGCCAGCAGGCAGGTCTATGTGTAGCCTTTGCACGTATGTTGAAACACGCGAATTTTGCCTCTGGGGATATCTGAATATTTGTAGACAGCGCGGTTAAGGCTGCCTAATGAAACGTAAATGGGATGAGAAAAAGACGAATAGAGAAAAGGCACGTCGTCTGAAGTAAAGATCAAACACAAATAACGGGCGAAGCAACAGTCTTCGACCCTTCCAAAACTGCATCAAACTACCAGCCATAGCTGTCCTGTGAAAATGTGCATGTCCGTGCCATGCATGTATATTACCTACTTATGTACGGGTACATGTTGCCAATAGGCATGTGTGGAGGTCAGAATGGGTCGTGGAGGGTCGCGAGTCCAGAGGACAAAGGATAAAGGCTGAAACTCCTCGGCATACCAATAAGTCGTACATGCATATCCGATGCAGGACTGCACCAGCACCGGCACCGGCAGCGCGATCGGGAGAGTAAAAGAGAGGAAATATATATGAGGAAAAAGGGAAAGAGCGAGCAGAGCGTACGAAGCAAAGACCCGAGCGAATCGAAATTGCACTTTTATACATGGCCGATGCGGAAAAGCTTTTTGCATGCAAATTTGAGAGACCCTAAAAATCCGTGAAGTTCTTTACGAAGAGAAATAAAAAATTCTTCATACACACGAGGACGCTAAACAACGTTTTGAAACAGGGCTACGCGATGTGGATATTGAGTCCCTAATTTTCAGTATAATCGGTACGAACGTCGTGCGCCGGTAATTTTACGGCAAATATCGGCGATATCTGCGGTTCGCTTGAAGTTTCCAAGTGATATTACAGATCGGAATGTAATTTGAACAACGGGATAGCCACAGATGTTACCGTGCCAAATGGGGTCCGTCTGTTTCTCCGCGACTCGACGGTATCGTACGGCTGAATTCCCATATTAAGGTGGTATGCCCATACCTCTTCTGGCTAGCTAATAGTCCAACGAAATCAGGCATGACAAGAATTTTCCACGGATTTCTGAAACGTTGTGTAAATATACACATACCCATCGCATCTATGAGCTGGAGCAAAGGGTGGGCGGTGTACAGCAGATGTCAGTCCCAAGGGATTCTCAACGACTCTGCATATACTGGCTTAAACCTCCGACTGGTAGAGCAAATATCGTTGACCACAACGCGACACACCACCGTCGGGGGATCTACTCAGTTGGGGGTTGCAGGAAAAAGGGGTAATTGGGTTGCGCCAGAGCTTGGAAGACGCGGCAACGCGTTTGCTCGGACTTTCTCGCTCCACGGATTAGGTTAAGAAGTTTTCTGATTTCGCAGCCCGGCTGGTGCTAATGGCTGCCGGAAAACTCAAGACCGTTAGGCAACACCTTCGTATGTGGAGATGCGAAAAAAGACAAAAGTATTCCACATGTACAGCTGAGAAAAGTGTACGTGGAAAAAAGACACGGAGCCAACACACCACCACCTGTCTGAACATTTTTCTGGACCAAGGTGAGCGTAGCTTTTGGAGCCGCGAGTCCGTTGGGAGTTCGACTGAAACTTTTATGATTTTGTTCCAAGTACAAAAATGGAAGATGTGTCAGAAAAGAACCTGCAGAGAGCGTCCGCCCCTGAGAGGATGAGGGGCAGTTGGGATGGGGTCTTTTCTGAGCGTTAACGTTGAGAAGAAAACTTGAATTGAAAGATCACCTGTGGATCTATCCCCGCTGCAACGTACGGAGTGGGTCGATCCCTCGAAACGCTTGTTTCTGATTTTGCCGAGCGAGGGGGAAAAAAAAGAAAAAGAAAAAGAAAAAAATCGGTGTATTCACCGCATCCTACAAAAACACCATTTCATACGCGACTAGTTCGTATTGTTCGTTTCTTGGATTCCCCGGAGAGTTTACCTGCATCGTCAGAGGCTCCTCGGATATATTTTCCCGGAAAAATTTAATGCTCTTTTATATTTCACGTGATGTATAAACAAGAAGGATTTTCCTCGCGCGATTTATATAGGAGGAGTTTCTTGATGGGAATTTTTACTGTCCGTAAATTTACGCGATAATCTCACCGTTTCAATACGTCGCTCGTTTAATCCCTCGAGATACTGCAATAAGCATCATGAGTTTATAAAGAATCTGTTTTTTTTTTTTTTTTCTTGCATTCTTCGTCGTCGGTTTTCATCTTTTTATTTCCGAACTCGATTCACCTGCGTCCGTTTATCCGTATAAAGTCATTTTTATCTGCAACATGATCTATTCGTACGTCACTGCGAAGTCGGGGGTGCACAGGTGGGTTGGGGATGAAAATATTTACCTTCTGAAGTATTTTGATATTCTGCTCAATGATGGAATAACGTATATACACGCGGAGGAACTCTACACGGAACAACTTCAGAAATAAAGTATATAAATATTACATACGGGATGCTGCCGGTCGCGCGGGTCGAAAGACAAGCTTGAAATTTCATCCACGCGAATTGTATATTATATTCTCTCCGCATACTACAGATATCCGCGGTACACCGTCGAAAGAATTATTATTCCGTGATCAATGTCAATGGAGAAGTGACGGCATGATATTTCTGTATGTATAAAGAGCTGAAAAAAAAGAAATAAAGAAAAAGGAAGTCATTTTTTTCCGTACACCTGAAAAATATCATCTAGATAATGAAGAACGCGGCAGCGAAATATGTACGATGAAAAAGACTGGATTTTTATCATTTTCACAATGCTAGCGTTCTCGTCGCGCGATACTTCGTATATAGAATGAGTAGCGAGTCGAGTCTAGCATCCTCAAAAAAGTAGCCCAAGTGAATAATGGGTACGTGAACAATGCAGGCTCTCGGTAAAACCGGCCTTGAGCTTCAACGGACTTGTTGAGGCTTTAAAGCTCGAAAAAAGAAGACGTAACAAGTCTGCAAGAACGTATTAATCCTTTACCCACTTTATCCCTGTTTGCTCCTTTTTTTTTTCTTAGCTGTCTTTTTCTCATTCATTTCGAATCCCCGTCTCATCTCCGCTCAAGACTCAAAGTGAGATGAATTACAACGGTAAAAAAAAAAGAAACAAGAATGAGACGAAATGAAATAAAATGAAATGTAAGAGTAAAAGTATTATACTATAGCTGATATTCCGATGAAAACTTCCTCACCACCCGCAGCTGTAGAGAAAAGTTTTTCGTGAACAACGGAGATCAGAAGGTACAGCCGAGAGTTGGGACGACGAGAATCTTGAATGGAATTATACGCGAACATTTCCTGCGGTTTAAATCAAGTCGTATACCTATATATACCTGGCTGGAAAACACGTCTGCGTTAATCAAATTATTCCCAGCGATTAGTTCTTGCGTACTCTCGACGGTTTGGTTCTCGGGTTCCCCGAATCTCCGAAGGTTTCCTGTCGGTTTCTCGCGGGGTTCCTTCTTCTGGGCCTGCCACGAACACTGGGGCGCTCTAATTGCTTCCGACTTAATTGTTTTTGTTGAACGTGTGGGTCAACTCCCTTCATCCTCCCTCCTCACTCTTCCCACCCCCCCTCGCCCTACACTTTCTTGCACCTTTCCAGGGTGGTCCCGCGTTTGCCCAAGGCTACGCGGACTCCTACTTCTAGTCGTGTTTCCGCTGCAACCTCATCCCCGTACCCAACCAAAAGCTCAACGACGACGACGACGACCCACGCAAACCAGGAATACCCCAATCATAACAGAAGCCTAATGAGGTTGGGCTTTGTTTTCGGATATGTTTACGGACCCCTGCCCACTTCAGATGTTACCATATATTATATTATTGTAGACCTCCTCGCACCCCGACGCATTAATAATTTCCTTTGGTTTTTTTCTCTGTGTTTCTTTTTTGTCTTTCCTTTATTAATATTTCTTCGGTACATTTATCCGCGGCCACGACAGAAGCAATATATTTTTCCAAACGTACCGTGTGCGAAATATTTCCGATAACTCTATCATTTTCGCGAACGCGATGAAGTTTTGAAATTTAGTGTATATAGGTAAAGTATGCGTGATATGAAAAGGTGAAAAATATTTGCACCAACATTTTACTCGTGTCAGGCGGGTAAATATAAAACGAAAAAAAAAAAAAAAAAAGTTCCAAGGGAGGGACATGAAAATTGGGAGAGAAATGAGAACTGAGAATGGATGAGATCCGAATCGAAGGAAGATGAATTCCGGTGGTTATGTGGAATCATACTTTACGTTATACACACATGTGCGCCTATACCGGAGACGAGAAATTTGATTTCTCAGGCAGAAACGATACGAACCAGCTCGTGCAATACTTGTGGCTGAAGACTTGAGCAATTTCATTTCTTCAAACTCTACACCGTCAATATATTCCCTACGTTGGTATTCCCGTCACCCACCCCTTTATTCCCTGCATCCGCGTTCATTCCCTCAGAGCGATCTTTTTGTGGCTCCCATAAAAGCAGTACTTGCCGAAGGTAGGATAATACTTGGCAAGCTTTCCGCGTAAGATCGGTTCGTCGGTACATGGGTGTAATATATATTACGGCGCACATCGGTACTTCTAATCCGGAAGAGTGTATAAAATCTTACCAAGTCCATATGTGATCGGAGGAAATATATTGCCGAGAAATATCTGAGCGAGAACAATGATTCTCTCATTCCATCGCGCGTTATCGTCCACCTCTTATCTAGTTTGGTACACCCTTTATTTTTAGCCTATATATGGTGTACGAAGAACGCGCTCGGTGTTACGAGCTACGATATTTCTCCGGACATTCTTTCGCCGCTACGTTTATACTTCCTCTTGTCTTTTTTATTTCTACACACACGTACACATGTTATACGTATACATATAACAGCTCACATATGTGGGTATACATGAACTAAGGGAAGTATAGATATACGTATATGAGCTTATAAAATAGCAGATCAGAAATCGCAGTGGCGACGTGGTGGCTATCGCGATAAAACATTGGAAGCTGGAGAAACTGTAGAAACTGGTGAAACTCCGGTGTAATCTTGGCCGCAATGTTTTATTGTCGGTCTTGTATATAGTCGGTCACTTGGGATACCACTTTTGGCGAGATCGAAGTCGATTAAATTCTCATTTGGGGTGTTCTGCACATCTGGTGGGATATAGAAATTTCCTTTTTCTCTCTTTTTTTTTTTTTTTTTGTAACAACAATCTTAACAGCGTGTAACATTCGCATAGGGATCTCTTCGTTTTTTTTTTGTTGAGGGTATTGATAGTTCGAAAAAGAATAATAGACCAATTATCAAATTCTCTGACAGCGATCTGTTTTTATTTCACATCTCGGGGGTCTTCTAAAAGCCTTGCCCATCCGCAAGCTCGTTGAGGAAATGGAAATTGATGGTGTTATTTAAATTAATTAGCATCAGAAATCACCTCGTTTAATTTAATGAACGTTTCAGGATTAAAGTCGTTTAGAAATATCTTTTTCACCTCCGCCTCGCCTTCTTCTCTGCCTCCTCCTCCTCGAATTTGCTGCTATACGCCTCCGTACCGAAGAACATTTTCCCATAAAAATCGATTAATATTTTAGAATTCATAACCGTACTTAGGAGGATAATATGAAAAAATTGTTCGTATAATCTGATATTTTTTTGCCCATCTCCTTCACGGAGGAGTAGGTAAGTAATTGTGAAAAGAATCTTTCCTCTCGTACAGCCGGAAACTCGTACACAGCGAATGAAAATAAATTAATTAATAATATTCAGTAATGAAATCGAATCAGCCATAATACACTTCAATGAAGCTTCGTATATGAATATTCCCTTTGAAATCGCAGGCGGTATGTATGTATATGAAAATCGACGAGAAGTAGGATTCCGAAAAAAAAACTTCATCATCCAGATAATTTACTCTCTGATTTCCGAGGACGAAATTCTCGCGTATGAATAACTCCAATATCATTAATAGTAAGGATGACGTATCAAAATATTTGATTAATATTCACACCCAACATATGGTTATACCGGAGCTTGTGGAGTTGCATTTCGGAGAATCGTTCTAATTGGTAACGTGAATAAGCTTGAGTTACACGATAATTGATGATATTTGATAATGATTCAAAATTCGCCCGCGCGTTACGTGCGCCATGCATATTTGTTTGAGAATTTCGATTCGAGTACACCATCTACTCGCCGATACGTTCATGGCGCATGCGGTAGTACGAAACTCTCAATGTTCCAGCACTTTCAAACGATGTTTTTACTTGACTTTTTAGTTATTTTTTTTATTTTGTAAAGCTGAAAGACGAGTCGCGATAATTTAATTAATTGATGATTATGATATTCTCTTTTGTTTTGTTCATTTTTTCTTCTTTTAATTCTCTTTATTCGACGTCAATGCTGACCATTTAGCGAGGGCAGCGATTATAATTTATCGTATTATCCGTGCGTTAAAAATGCCGTTTAAATGCATGGATCGGTATTCTGGTTATTACCGTCCATTAACGTCAAACTTTTATTACGCGTTCGGTTGTGCCAACCCCGCTTCTCTGCGCTTCGCATCCATCCTCATACCCATCCTCTTTTATCTATAGATCGTTTGGTGTGCAGTCGAAGTCTGCGGGGATAAAAGACAACTTTCCCATATCCGGGAAATTGTTTCCCGTAATCGTCGGAGGACAGTTAAAAAAAAAGCAACGTTCGCTGAATGTCAATTCCTTTGTTTTATTATTTATTCATTTTTTTTGTCTGATTCTATTCTTTCTTTTGCACCGGCTTTATTCTACGAATCACATAAGTACATAGGTATATATAAATCTGAAAAAAAAATAATTTACCTGGGTAAACGCGCCTTGAGGGTCACGGAAAAAGCTCCGTTCCAATTTTGTCTTTGTAAATTTTTTTCTTTATTTATTTATCTTCTTTTTTTCAGTCAAAAAATGTCTCGTTTATTTTTAGCTTGCGATGAAAACGATACAGAAAACTGCGAAGGCGTAGGTCCTGCTGACGCGGCAAAACCCTCCCTATGTAGCCTCCGTTTACTACGTAATGCGTCGCCGTCACCGTTTTGACTCGCCCCGTAAAAAATGAATTCCTAAATTCAGTTAGTCAACCGAGCGTACACCACCAAAGTCAGGATAAAGGATACCAGGATCTGATCGCAGCATCAAGGAAGCCATGAGATATCCTTCAACTCCATTTCATTTTTTCTTCGCTCATCTTATTTCCTTTTTCAGTGACGCAGAATATTTTGAGACGGATTTTTACATGAATATAAAAATCCTATCTTGATGCTTTTATGTGAATTAATTTGTTTTCTTCTTTTCTCTTCTCTTTTTAACGGTAATTGGCGAATGCTGAAAAATGGGCTTGTAGTATGTTTACCGGAACATAAATTAGGTCAAGCTCTGGATTATCGCGTGCAGCGCAAGGGGGTGGACAATTAAAGTAAAGTCCACACATGGAATGTGGAGTATATGATACTTTTCTTTTTTGTATATAAGTTTCCATTTATATCATTGATTATACGATTCGTTTATGTGTCCGTGGTCTCGTACTCGACAGATTTATTCGTTGAATAATCGCCCTGGTGAATTTTCTTGCTGATTTTATGTACATCTCATATTACCGTATCGAATTGCCATATAAATAATAAATAAACGTTTCCACGGATAGAAAACAAAAAAAAACGTTGTCACTGGGTGGAAGTTCTTATCACATTCCAAAGTATCGAATAATGCTTAACGACCATTATGTATACCATTTCGTAACCTCTAAATCTTAAATCTATAACGGAAGTTGTCTGAGTTGTCTGCGGGAACTTGAACTCTTGTTTGATCAATGGATATTGCGAATAAATCCTCCTCGAGTTTCCACACACGACGATTCGTTACGCGGTTTTAGCTCTTGTTAGATTTCCGATTCCAGCAAATGTAGCACGCGATAATCTGGCGCTCAACTTGCAGTATGATATTATACATCGCGAACACTGCGTTTCAAATGCTGAACTTTAGACTTTCATTCTGTAAGATCTCAACGAAATAATCCGAACCGCGCCATTCATAATTTCAATCTTTTCTCCACCATCATTCGCATCGTATTATAATACGAATTCCCTATTATACTTTCACTCAATATCCAGCGGCCATAATATTTTCATCGATCACCATGCAATTCGCAGCTATTGCCGGGAGTAATTAATATCGAGAGAATTTTCAGCCCTGATATTAGCTACTACGGCAGCGGACGGAAGACTTTTTTAATCTTTAATCACAGTATGTAGCGAAAGCTCTTTTTTACCGAGGTCAGGCCGGTCGGAGCTTCGAAGCTCGGTGTGTTTCGAACCATTAAACTCCAGCTACAATGGGGAAGGTTTCGTAACGTCCAACAGCCGGGCGCGTTTCGCCAACCTCCGGTACCAAAAACGCCATATTGTGCTTTCGTGCGACAGTATAACGTTTTTAGGTCGCTCTCAAACCTTCCTTTCTTCATTTTTTCTTTCACTTTATTTTTTTCATGCGCCGAGTCGATCCTTTTTCTTTTCATTTTTACGATTTTTTCGTGACTCGCGTAACTGATTAATCCCGCTATTCAGGTAATCGTAAATGGTGATATATTCTCGAACATGTGTAATCAAGTGTATTCAAAAATATCATTTGCGTCGATCGAATCCGAAGGTAGTAGAAAGGGTGGAGATCTTAAATTCAATTCGAAGGACATTTGAGCCATCAGGGGAGAAATATAATTGGCGTGAGTAAACGTCTATATATAGTCGGCATATCACGAGTTAACACACTGGAAGTAAGCTGGATCATAGTCGAAGGTAAGTCAATGGTTTGATATCGGCGTTCGCGAACAACAGACCTTCCGGCGACTTGTCAGCCGATTTCTACGGGGTTAAAGGGAACGGGAGGGAAGGACAGAGATGAAAAGGGGGAGTAAAAGCTCGAGGGTAAAGTAGACGACCGAATAGAGGAAGTGAGAGGAGAAGGAAACTCTGGAATCAGTCAAATCCGTATTCCGCCGTTCTGAATCAACTTCTCCCTGCGCCGCGCCGCGCCGTCTGCAGGGATGTTGGGGACTGTAAAGCACTGATAAATACTTAACGAAAAGTTCACAGATTATAGTAATCAGCGGGGCGTGCTCTTGCTTCTTCGAGATAACGTTAATTCATCCCCCTCTCATTACTCCAGCTGAAATCATTTCACGTTGACACTTCCTGAATGATAAAACCTCTACATATAGGTATAGAAATCGCCTGGTCCGCGCGAACTGCAGGATCTCAAATTGTCTTCATTTATATCGGCCATATTGTAGTACAAATTTGATGCGTATACGCTTTGTTTGTGTATAATATATACCTATGCGTCCTGCGCCGTTGATCAAATACTACGGTATCGCTCGCACGTGTTCATTAACCTCTCCAGGATTATCCTTCAACGTGTTGTATATTCACGCGCATATATTATAATCGCACACGCCTCAATTCACGGCCGTTCTCAATTTCGCGATAAGGTTCTGTCAGCGTCATGAATTTAGATGAGATTTCAATATACATCAAACGATACACCCGGCAACTATGGCGTGCCACGAGTACGTTAAGAAAATTTGTCCTTTGACCATTTGTCCGTTAGCCACGCGTACAGAATCGTTACGGAGTAGGTATGCCGTACATTATCTATCTGCATTTCATGTTTGGTTAGGATGGATATCAAACACGAAATCCTTTTATAATTTTCCTGAATTAAGCAATTATATTTTGAATATTCAAAAGCTTCGCATTAATTTCGCACTACTCGCCTTCCAGCAAAAATTTCAGAATATTTTTTATTCAACAAGTTTTATTTTGTTACCTTTCATATTATTAATTAGTTCATTAATTAATTAATATGATACGCGTGGTATAAATTACTAATACCAATTAATTCCGTATAGACGGTGATCAAATATTATTATTATTATTATTATTATTATTATTATTATTATTATTATTATTGCTTTGAAGAATTACGAGTCCTACGAGAAAATTCATCTTTTGGCGAGGTGTCTCGTCTTTTGAAATCCCACACAAAAAAAAAAGAAAAGAAATAAATTAGCGGAAGGATTAGGAAAAAAAAGTAATAATTTTTTGTTTATTCTCGTAGATTATTATATAGCTAGTCATAAAACAATGCAGCAGCTAATCAGGTTCCTCTGAATTGTCTCACGCGATAACCATGAAAATATTAATCAAAAGTTGCAACTTCACCGTTAGAATTTATCACGGATTATAAACTGTAAGCTCCGTTACTCTATATAATCGCGAACGAAAAATCCCTAGTTGCGGATTAAAGAAAGAGAAGAAAAATGAAAAAAAAAGTTTAAATAAAGAGATAATGAAAATGCTCATCATTGTTTCAATGGTTCTATATACCTGCAGCATATAATGGCGCCGTCGTCAATTCAATTAGCATCATGAAAATGATCATCGTGCGCATAGAACTCGAGTTCTATCGAGCAGGAAAGCACCGAGTGGCCACCAGCTACAGAATACGCATTCACTGAACTGATCCTCTTTCAAGTTTTATTCAAGCGCATCTATAGCTAAACATATATGCGATGTATACAGATAGCAAACGAACGACGGTCGACCGGTTCCGATGGACGCGATTGAACACTCCGGAAGTTTGTCAGCACCCTCAGGAATGCGGAGATAAAGCATTTGACGAATTCCACCGCGCTTCGGGAATCCGCTATTGATGGTTTTTTTGTAATTTTTTTTTTATTTATTCATTTGTTTTTTTTTTTTCTTCGCGTCGGCAAAAACGTTCGGTCTCTACATTAATAACGGCCATCCAGAGTTATGGAAGGAGATCTATGCGCAAAAAAAAATTCTCTCATTTATACTCCGAATGGACAGAGAGAACCCGTTATGCGGAAACTTAATATGATATTATACCGTAACATTTGCTCAATAGTGAGCGATTTGGCGATGATTTTTTAAGTTTTTACACGTGTTTCGTTGTTTGTTTTTTGTTTTTTCTCTCCTTCCCCTCGACCTTTTTGCCACGCACACATTCCGTTGCCATATAGGTCTATACGTTTTCCCGTCCATTTGTCATCCGGTAATTTTACAGAAGAGTACACGCCCTCTCCTATGATATCCTACTACTATACAGGATATAGGTGTTTTGTGCAGCCCTTTTATAGCGTCGGGTTCGAGGCTTTATTTTCATTCCTGTGAAAATATAGGTATGCCGGTGGTGGGCGTTTCGGTATTATACCGCGGTCGTGGTTTGTCGTGTAGCGTCGTGAGGAAACTCCTAACAAAGAGGAATTAAAAACAAAAACGTGACATATTTTTTGAATAAGTGGTGCACTTATACTCCTGTAATTGTTCTACGGTTAATTACCCGTTTTTTATATCGCTCAGTTTTTATATTCTTTTAATTGTTACTACGTGCTCAAGAAATCCAGTTTCAGACGTCGACGAAATTTCTAAATATATAATTACATTACGTGCGTCGCGAAAAAAAGAAAGGAACAAAAAAAAAGACAAATCCGAGTCGAAAAAACGCTCTTCTATTGTATCTACAATTCGTGAGTTTTGATCATCTTAAATGATGAACGAACGTTTTCTATTACATGTATATTTCTTGTAAAATTTCACGGTTAGCAGTTAATTTTAATTGTTCTCTGCAGGTAGCGGTTATATGCATAGTAACGGTTCAAACCGCACCGTTGTATTATTTCAAGGGTTCATAGGTACAGAATTTGCGCGAGTACTTGATGGTGAAAATGAAACGTCAGCGGTGGATTTGGCATCGCGATCTAGCGGGTTATGTGTAGTACAGATATATAGCCGTAGCGAAAGAGGTGAAATTTGAACATAGTGTAAAGTAGAACAAAATTACCTCATATACCATTGTATGCGAACCCGAGGGCTTCGAGCTCCTAATTAGTCACTCAAACACCGCCCCCGAACAAAACGTTTCGTGTTATTAAAACGTCATGTGTACAAAATATATAATATTATACGAACGCGTACACATAGGTAGGAGGTAGGCACTCTATAACGCTGATGAAAAAGTCGGGCGTTCTTCAAACGAAAAAGAACCGACGACCAAAAGAAGTAGAGGAGCAAAAAGAAAAACTAATCATGTACATATCACACGCACATAATGTGAATTCGACTCTACATTTCGAAACTGCGCCACGATATCGCTGTATGGCGAATCGCGTAACCTACCGCATCACGTACGCTTGATTCCGTCACCTCAGTTTCGGTTGCAAAATCGCAAGCTCGTTAGCGGAGTAATTATTCCCTAATGATATTAAAGATGAATATTTGATGAGGAAACAAATTTGGATAAAAATAAGTGAAAAAAAAATCGCGTCGAGATCCCCGAGGGCTTGGCGAGTGCTGTCGATTCCACCGAGTGAAAATTATAGCTAATTGGTATATGTATATGATTACCCTGCAGATCTCGCGTAAAAAATACATTATTATTTTGGCACGCGATATTCTTAGAATATTGGTAGGTACTGAAATTAATTTTTTAATTTTTACGTGTTAATTAGAAAGTGCGACGTTTAAATCGGAAGAACGAATTCGTGTATATATGTAATAGGTTTTCACGATTTCTAAGGGGATGGTAACAACAGAAAAAGAGCTTCATAAGTTTCAATTATTTTATTTTTTTTTTTTTTTGTGTGGGGCAATAAATGCCGCAGTCGAATTCGCAAAAGTTTACTTTGAAAAAAATTTCATTGTACGATGTATTAGTATTTTTCCAAGCAATTTCCGTCGTGCCGTATATCAAAATATTTAGACACCTCTTGACGGCCGATTACAAGTGGGCCGGCCCAGTCAAGTAGACAGAGTTTTTAATAATTACGTATATATCGTCTTTCTCGAAAGTAATATTCTCTTGTAATAAATTGCTTGGAAATCCCAATAATTAATACGGAACCGCGCGCGTTGGGTCCGCCTTGCCGACACCCCAAGTATGCCGAGAAGTCATTCATCGTGGAATTAATAACAAGGGTGGTACTATTTAACTGTAATGCGGAGACGACCCATTCATCGCCTTGTAACGAGGGAGTCCCCCGCATCAGCCTCTGTTACTCGTGCCTCCTTCTCTCGTCTCAACCCTGTACCTTTCTTCGCCGCCCATTTCCCATCAGCCATCTGTCAACGGACCGCAGACTATAAACTTGGCTAATTAATGCGACTCGCAGGAGCCGCTAGAAACGTGCCCTCGTTTACCGTCTCGTCCTGTTCCGTTCCGTTCCGTTCCGTTCCGTTCCCTCTCTTTCGTTTCGTTTCGTTGCGTTCCGTTGCGTTGTGCTCCGCATTGCGTCAGTTACGTTGCGTTTCGTGCGTTTGCACACATACGTGGAGAACAGGTGCATAGAACGGTCCGGACATTGAAGCGTAACGCGTAAATTCAAGGCGCGGGCAGTCGTAATTATAAATCCAAATGGAACGATTAATTTCACGGGGTTGTGGAGACATATTCTGCTCGGTTATATCGTGGATCAAAGATAATATGTGTCACGCTCTCAGCTACCTATGTATTTGACGTTTGATGGTACCACGCTATGTACACTGTACAGCATATAGTGTCTGGTTACTATCTACGCGTTATGTACTGGCGAATATGTATAGATATCGCAACATCTCATAAGGTATATTACTCACGGAACATTGAGACGTGAAATTGAGAGACGAGTTGATGAGAAACACTAGATCTGCATATCGGATGGTTGTTTGCTCATCATCATATGTGACATATCACAATCAACGTTTCCTTTGACTGTCATGCCGCCATATTGCACGAATATGACGCAAAGCGATTCGAATGTACCTATATGAATACTATTTACAGCGTTAATTGGGACGCTGGAATCATTTGTACAATATTTTAGCAAGATGGCGTCGTTTTCACCTCTCTTTATCAAATTTTAAGTAACTTTACTTTATTTCATTGCAAAATTCTAATTTCAATGAAGATCGAAGCTCGAGGTCCTTGCAAAGGATTTTTTTTCACCTTTGCGATGAGGCAAGTGAAAAATTTTAAACATCTGGACCGACGGATGTTTCGTTGGACACCCTTTGTATGTATTCTCACGGGAACAGTATATCACAAAAAAACGATCCATGGGGGTAATCGGTATAAGATATTTTTTTCAAATACAGGGGGTGTCTTGTTCGCTCATTATCTGCCGCGTGTGTATAACGATACGGATATTCATTAATTGTACAAATTACTGCACTTTGTACAGTCAAAGAAAGAAGTAAATGCCGAGAGCATTGTGGATGTAATGTAGTTATACCTTATGCACATGATATTATCAACATTACAGCACTAAACTCTTGAAGTATTTATCGTAATTATCCAAGTTTCTTTTCGCAGTTCCGATAACGTATACGGAGTTGCTGTTATAGCTGGTATATTTTCTTTATTTTTCTTATTGTTAGCATGTTTCTTCTTTTATTGCCAGAAAACACGCTTGCCGACTACTTCCGATTACAAAGTTTTATTAGGGAATATTACGCGATATTCTAGATAGGAGGAAGGGGGAAGGGGGGGATGGAACACCACGGCAAAACATACCGCGGGGTAATATGATACAGTAAATATTGTCGGAGGCCAATAAATCGAAGTAAAAGGCGAAGGGTCAGCTGAAATATTCGATATATTGTTCGCACTTTTATACCCAATCCGAGTCTTTGGATATATTCTTTTGGAAGTCAAGAGAGCTTTCATGTTGAAAATGGCATAAAGCTTTGCGGCTCTTACCTATTTCCGGTATCTATCTATATACCTTATAGTACCTTTACTTTTATATATCCTACCGCGCTCTCCTTTTACGAATAAAGGAAAAACAGAGCTCCCCGTATATGCTGTGGCCGAGTCGGCTCGGGGAAGCTGCGAACCTTTCTCCTAAAAGAAGTGACACGGTAAAACGGACTTCCTGAATAAAAAATAACCTCTTCAATTATGTAACGAGCCTCCATTCTTTCCGACGGTAAATTCATTCGGGATACATGAGAAGCGAGATAAACTCACGTCACTCTCGATCCATTCTATACTATGGAGAAGAGGGGGGGGGGGGGGGGGGGGAGGAGAAAGAAAAAAATTAATATCAAGTAAACGCCGTCATGGATCTTTGAACAGAGCTGTCGAAATATTTTTTTCGAGTATACGAAAATAGAGAAAAGTTCAATTTTATATTCATGGGCGCTCAAGAAGAGGTGAGGAAAAAAAGAAGGGGAATAAAAAGCCTGTTATTCCAGTTGGTCTCTTAGCACCTTTTATTGGGGTAACTATATAGTTAACCTAAAGACTTTATGATAATCCATCGGAATACATAATTAATTTTTCCGTAATCACCTTCAGAAATTCCAAAAGTTTTGAAAATTCATACTCTTCTTACAGAATACCTCCCCCCCCCAGCAATGCCGAACCACTCAAACGGCGGCTATGCTACGCGACGACGCGATAGCCTAGGTTGCCGCTGCTGACGGTGAAAAGTTTTCTAAAATTTTCCCTCAGATATTACACTATGGAATGCAGCGGAACTTTACTAAATTCTCAAACTAGCCGTTCGGCATTAACTCGAGCACAAATTATGCCCGGCTTCTGTCTCTTCAAACTTTCACGATCCTCTCTCCAACATCGTCCATGGCAGATTGACACTGATTCAAGGTAAAACACACGACACGCTGTGCCGGCTGCAAATTAGCTCCATTTTTAACTACACGTCACATAAACCCGTCTGGATCGATCGCCGTTCACATCAAATGTTAAAAAGTTTCGGGGCGTGGGGTGGACGGAAGATAAAGTGAAATTTTTTGAATTTATTTCTTCTTTTTCTTTCTCTCGCTGCTGGGGTAGGTAGGTGTACTGCATCGTTGTATATACCTACGTGTATAATTGATCTCTCTCGCTAATTGTGAACACAAAATTGTTTTTCAATGGAATTTTATACGCATTTTACTACGGGGGATGAATTTTCGGTGAAATTTAATTCTTCGCCGTTTCATACCCTATATAGTACAGGCGTTACACTCCGGGAGGATTCTGTTTGATAGAATTATTTTCGGTGAGTTTCGAATGCTCTGGGACGCCCTAAAGTGCGTTACGCGGATAGTGATCGTTCGATTTCGCGGATTGAAATTTTTCATCGAAGAGAAAAAAAGAAAGTGAAAAAAAAAAAACACACCATTGCGGAACAAAATAACGAGTTCTCGCGGACGGACAACACAAGCGAACGCATCTCTGCACCTGTGGGCCTCGTAATTTTCAACATCAAAGATACGCGGCGCGTACAATTCGTACCTCTCAAGCGGCACCTTCGAGCCTTTAAATTCGGCTCGAAGAATCCCACGCGTGCCCGCAGACAATGAGGATCGGCCGGCCACCGCGCGACGGGCAGGTATTCGCGTTTTTTTTCCGTCTTCGTATATTGAATGGTTCCATTCTGCGGGCCTTCCTGGAAAAGCCCATTACCTCGCGTGTTCTGTTCCGAGTCAATTGGCCGGGAACGGGGTCAGAGACCATCCCAATACCTACCCGCATCCACGTCGACGTTTCCTTCTGGCCATAAAACAATTGTTCGAAATATACCGGAGACTACGCGCTTACCTTTTATGGTCCGAACTCCCTTTTAGGGCAGCTAAGGTGAGAGGGTTCGAGAACAAATTCACCCTCCGAATATAAGGGCTTTTTAAAAAAGTTATGTCAATATGTGATCATTTGTTGTTTCAGCTATAATCACAGATCATCACAAAATTTCGTCTTCGATTTTTTTTTGTTTTCAGTTTCAGGAGAAACAAAAGTGTAGCTGAAGATCGGTTAAATTCAAGATTTGCAACTGTTCCTTGATCGAGATTTCGATTGGGTTTTTCTGAGCTGTAGTGTAAAGATCATTTCGGATATTCTCCTAACCAATATTTGAATAGGTTGGGATCCCGCAAAACAACCTTTCGCTATCGATATACATATATTTATAGAAAATATGATCGGGTCTGCCGCTATTACGTTGAGAATATCGTATAAAGAATGAAAATGTGGGCCGCAAAACGTATACCGCGGGCAAAAATGTAGGTATATACGCGTATGTGTAAAACGTATAGGAAATATGCAAAGTTAAGAAAGAAAGTGAGCGAGTTAGGGAAGGGAAGGGAAGGGAAGGGAAGGGGAGGGGAGGGGAGGGCGCAGCGGCGATACCGATCGTCCTTACGTCTCATAAATCCTTGCGGGGAGGGAAGAGAGGGGTGGAAATTCGCAATCATACTCTCGAAAGCACAATAATTTTCTTGGCACACGCGCCTCACTTGTTTCCTTGTAACGAGAAAATACTTTTCGTATAAATTGTCGCGCTCACTGGGGCGCCCTGCGGAAGCGATATCCGGAAAGACAGAAGCAAAACAAGCACGGCTCGGGCCCAGGCCGATGGCGGTTGTTCGGTAAGGCAAGTCAAGCAACGGTTGAATATCTCGTAAAAATGCAAACTTCTCCATCAAATCTGAACAGTCGGTTGGCTCCGCACCTCACGTGTTGTTCGGGTTGTTCCACCGTTGTTGTTCGCTCGTCGAAAACTTCGACAGTGTAGTGATAAAGGATAAAGTAGAACCATCGCCGCCGTGCAGGAAAAAGGATAAAACGTTGTAGTGGTGCATGGAAAAAAAAGCATAAAATAAAAAACAAAATACGATAGAAATATATTATTGCGAGTAACAGACGCGTATACTACACATATACGAAAATACTGCAGTTCCAGTTATCTACGTGTTTATATATAACTCGCGAATACATTTCGAATGAAATTCTATTTTGAAACTCGCGCCCGGCACTCGACGGTATATGAAACGAATTTTTCACTCACTGAAGATATTCGTGTGTACGTATATATTATCTGTTCGTACTTTGAAAACAGTGTGAAACTTTGTTGAGCTATTCGCAGGAGCGATCGATATATCGTTGGAAAATCGCCTGCTCGGCTTTTGTTTATTAATTATTATCAGCTACGTGTGATGCGAGTAGACCACGATTTCGGTAAACGCGCATATACGAATATACCATCTATACATCTGTTAACCTCGTTGACGTTAGAACTGAGAGGATTTTAATCCCTTCATTAAAACTAATCAACTGCGGGATCCACGAGATCAGAGGAATAATTGACGAGACTAACGTAGTGAGGTAGGGTGGTTGCAAATTCGCTTTGCCTTATCGAGATTACGAAGAGAGAGGCTTCGTGGCTTCCTACTAACCGTCAGCAGTAAGGGTTGCAGGATATAGTGTGTAGTATAGTGAGGGTGGAGAGCGTGAGAGGCACGTGGTTTTGACTAATGCCAAAGGCCATAAACGCACTAAACGTCGAGCGTATAACCCATCAACTGAATATCTCTATGTTTAATATACCAACAAATATCTCCTGGGGTTCGCTAATCCCGGGGTAGGTAGGTACAAACCACGCATGCACGAATCCGTACAACCGGGTATATTCTGAACGAGTCGTCGAACTGATGGCCAATAAAATCGTCGCTGCATCGATGAAAAAAAAAAATAAAAATAAAATAAATGAACGAATTAAAAAAATCAGAATAAAACAAATCGCAGATCACAGGTGTACGTTTTAACGGCTTTACCCTTCATCGGTTCGTGTATAGGGTGCGACACAAACTATTGATTTTACGTCGTTATTTCACACTAAAATCCGACCACATCGCGCGATCGCCGGGAGGTGGATTATATATTTTTATTTTTTGTATGCCGTTTCATTTCAGATCGAAGAATAAACAAGTAAGACCGCATATATGCGTGAAATAAAAAAAAAAAAAAAAAAAAAAGAAGGGGTAAAAATAAAATCACTATAGGTACGTATCGAATGCGATCGTGGCGAGGCGCCACCGCACCTATAATTCCTAACCACCGACCGCAAAACGTTGCCCCAAATAAATTCACCGGCGATTCCGAATCACCGCACTCCGATCTATCCGTCCCGGAATTAGAGGCGAACGACTCTCGTCGGGCCTGCACCGCGACTCGTGAAATGATGATTGTCATTCGGGGGGCTAATTTTTTTCTTTACCATTTATTTTTACACAGAGTCATTCGGGGCTGTTTTTAAATTTTTATCGCCCGTGGTCAGGTGCGCGAGGTGTGAGCGAGGACGATCGTAACTCGCGTAACGTATCGCGGGAAAATCTTACGGCGAACAATCCGCCGGGCACTTGGAGAATTCTCGGTTTCACGGTCGTTGCTTTCGAATCGTAAAATCCCGAGGAAGAATGAGAAATTATTCATGAATGCGACTGATTGCTTGTACTCTCTTGCGTGAGTCGAAGCTTTTTGCTTGCGCGTTACACGAAAGTGTATATAAACTGGTTTATGTATACATATACTTATGTACCCTTCCGCAGCCGCACCAGGAGAAGAACGGGGTCGTTTTGCCCTCTCCTGAGGGAGAGGAAGAGAGACGGAAGGGAGCGACCGAGAGACAGACGGATGTTCGAACCGCACAGAGAGAGCGAGAAACGAAATAAGAAAAAGAAAAAAAGGAAAAGAAAGAAAAGGAAAAAATAGAAGATTGAAAGAGTGGGACACTTCGCCCCGCGACTAGTACTCGTTACGAGGGAAAGAGGGCGAGCTAAAAAGTTCAACTTTTCGCTCCAATTCGCGAGGCAGTGAATTATCTACCCTGCAGTAGTTCTTTGTCTCGGTTATATTCTCACTCACTTTGTACCATATACATACGTACTACTCTGAAGAAGGGTGATGAACCTGCAATTTGAAAACGCATTCAAGAATCTAATTTATATTATTCAACGAACATGTATACGCCCGCAGCTATGATTGAAAATTACGATAAAATCGCAACTTGAACGCTCGATAAATCCTATTCTCAGGCGCGGTGGTCTCCTCCAACTTCCTCCCTCCCTCCCTCCCTCCCTCCCTCAAGTGCAAGCCTATGAAGATAATCTTCGAAATAGGGGAAAAAGATTTATCGGTCTTTTGTTATACCTATATATCTATATACACATCCCGCAAGCTCAAAGGAATCGACAATGCCTGGGTATGTCACTGGCAGAAGAGGCTATCGTTTAAACGTGAAATTAACCTTTTCCGAACCGCGAAAAGCTCTGTCCTTGAAATAAGAAAAAAAAGAAAATAAAAAAAGGAAAAGGAGAAAAGCCCATTTCCTCGAATTTCTTCACTCGGTTTGCCCATATCTTACCGATATTTCAGTTGGGCTGAACGATTCTCTCCTGTGTACCTAATCGTTATAACCACGCGCGGGTTGATTTCGATCAATTTAAACTCACCTGAGGTGGATAGTGTTCCGGTAGAGCGTGTAGTGCTTCCCGGTAGGCGGCGAGAGCCCTTTGAAGACGACCTTGGTCGGCGTAAAGGGCTCCGAGTTGTAGAAGAGCTTGAACCCTCGCCGCTTCATGGGCCCTTCGGTCCTTCAGTCCCGATCCGTCAAGGGAAGCACCCGTCCTCAGGATCGCCGCAGCTTCCGTACCCCTGCCCGCCGAGATGAGGGCCGCTCCCAAATTCACGTAGGCTTCTGTAACGGAGAAAATGATTACGAATAATTTTTTTATATCTCGTTTCTTTCTTTTTTTTTTTTGTTTTTTAAATATAAGGCAGGCTTTTAATTTTGAATTCCGGCAACGGCGTCGGATTTTAAAATTTTCGAAGCGTATAAATTCATGTATATTATTATGGTAGACGTTATATACAGCGAGCATGAAAAGCTCGTAGCGAGATAGTAAAGCGGGATGAGATATAAGAGAATTACTTGACGGAACCCGGAAAATCCTCACGGATTGAGAAGCTGGAAAACAGATCCTGAAGGATACCGCGCGCCACCGTTGAAGAGAAGAGCGAATACGCTGCTAAATAAACACTCGTGTATTTATGTACCTTGTATAACGTCTAGATATACCGAAATGATAGCGTGTGTGAATTAGAATGTACCTATAGCGAACGTATATTGAATAGGATGTGGCGGAATCTTCGCGAATTATATGTGTGTCCGTTCGCAAAAATGTGATACACTTTCATCGTTGGAATATCAATCGGGTCGAATAACTCAAGTTTGTGTTTGGATAAGGGATGTATTACGCAATACGCAGTCTTGATACGATTGAGCCGTTCGTAAATTTTGTATATATGTCCTTGAAATGCGACCCTTTTCACTTATTGTCAGCAACGTGCGCGCGTATATCGGTATGCGTTGGATGGAATGACGCGATAATAAATTCATACCGCGAATGATACGGCGCGGTGGTAACCGGAGGCGTAAAGCGAAAGAGCATAAAGATAACCGCGACGTAACACTCGACTGTTTTCCGATTTAAAAACCTCTAAACTGGAAATAATGGATGCGGCTGCGGGGAATAAAAGCAAGCTCAGAGAGCTTATTCCAAGCTCAACGCTGAGGCGGAACCTGAACAAAATACTGACACGTTACACGTATACATACCACCCTACTACGATACTTGAAAACAATTCTTACATCAAACGATTCCCATCCAGGATTCCCGTTACTGTATACTCGTCTTGATTCGCTACGGGTAACGCCGGAAAATCGAGCGAAGAATTTACGGAGAAGAGAAAAAAGCGAATGCAAAGAATACAGCGAACCCACAACATACCTATATTGCTTTACGCTTACGAAACAACCGATACACGCTGCACCTTCAGCTGGGTCAGGGCCGGAACGAGTTTCTGAAAATTTCGAACCCGAGTAGAGAGCGTTTTATGGATTGGCACTGGTCGCGGTGACCATTCAAAATTTTTGTTCCATTTTCCTTCTTCCCCGACCCCCATATATAATCTTTTTTTAAGCTCCGTGTTACATTTCCTTCACTCAACGTTCCGCCCTAATAAATGGGGTAGGTCCGGCGTCGCCGCTGTTGACTTTTACGAGATGGGGTAAAGTGACGTGTTACATTCCAGAGTTCATTAATAATTATGGTCCAGGGTGCACACGACGATGATTTTGTTTTATATATATGATTTAAAAAAAGCACAAAAAAAAAAGAAAACCGTTAATCTTCACGTTTGTCTACGATCGAATATACGTTGAACCAAACTCACGTTAGATACGTACGATATATGACGTACGCTGGGCGAGAAAAAAAAGAATAAAGAATTTGTTTGTTCGGCAGCGAGAGGAAAATGAAGAACGTGCCCCTGGGTTAATTAGGATTTGCTTTTTTTGCCCCGTTACGGGCCGAAAAATAGTGACTGCAAATTCACCGGTTCATCGTCATGAGAGGAAATAAGGACAAGAGAAAAACATCGTTTCATCCATCTGACTTTGTAAGTAGGGTTAGGTAACTACACATAGTAGATCCCGTGATCAATTACATTCGCCCCAAGAGCGTACACAACATAAAACCTTTTCGCATACATATTTCGTATTTTCTTATCAGCCCAGCATCGAGTTAATTTCATAATCATTATTCTCTGCAGTAACTAATTTTTTACCGTCCGCCATATTGCTGAGAAAAAAATCTTTGGATTATGGTAATTGCTGGAGCGCTGGCGTCAGAGGGTACGCTCGAAATACGCGGGCCTAAAAGTAACTTAATAAACCTCCATCTTCTTTTTTCTTTCTTTCTTTGTTTTGGCTGCCTTTTAAAATGAAACATATATGATACAAGAACGCATTCTGTACTGTACCTGCCGGACGACAGTAATTGATGTAAATTTCAAGGCACGCATGCAGAAAGTAATAATTTAAATCGAAGAATTATCCACCGTCGCGTTGCTACATCGATTTTCCGTGTCACCGACGGTATCGTAATTATTTCCTCAAACTATCAGCGCGAAAATTGAAACTAGGTATACACCTGTATATGCACCCGCGGTATATCTACGGAAAATAATTCAGCATTAACTCCGGTTGGTTGACAATTTTCTATGTTTGGTTAGCCGCGTGTATTCTTCCTTCGGTGACGACGACGATCGCGTTTGCCGTTGTTCCCGCGGTCGGGAGTAACTGGGCGGTGGAAGTGAGTCGGAAAACAAATATAAACAGAAGAGAAAATTGTTGTAGATATTCGCGAGATCCGCGTTGTGTACTCGATTCACCACCGCGAGGTATTACTCGTCGTACACCGTTATATAGAACTATAGCGCGGTGAACGCGGGGGATCTAACGACCGAAACGGCGTAAAAATATATAGAGATAAATAAAAACGGAAATGAAGAGGGGGGCAGAAGAAAATAACCGAGAAGTTTTTCGCGTCCTCTTCTTTCATTATTACACTCCCTGGACTTGACCGTTTCTGTATTATAGAGCTCATGCAGCCCGGTGTAATGGTGGTCGAGTGAAGTCGCTGATTTCGTCGTGGTATTAAAGAACAAAATGGCTGTTCTTTCTCTCGTATTCTTTTATCACCTGCTGTAATCCGAGGTTTCAAACAAATTTCAGCAGCTGCAGGTAGACGATTTCGGAAGGTTTACTGCAGTGCAATTTTTCATTTTTCATGTTTCTTCTTTTTTTTTCTTCTTCTTTTCACGTTTTATAACCGCGACCCTCGTTTTTTCGTCATAAATACCACTCGCTATAGGTTATGATAATAAATTAAAATTAAAAACAGTATTTTTCGACTGGACAGCGGCAAAAGCAGCAGCAGCAGCAGCAGCGGCAGTGGCCGTAGCCTCGTCAGCTGTAAACACTGCTTAGCATTTAATGAATAATAACATTATTTACTAGAAGCTCTGCGGGGCACGAAAACCGCCAACTTTGGACGGTTATTTTCTGATACGAGCTTGAAGAAAAAACCCCAAAAAAAAAAAAAAAAAAAAAGAAGTGGAGAGAATAACCGACTGTAATAATCGTGGACAGTGGAATTGTAGAAAAAAGGAGATAGACAGGGAGAAAAAAAGAGAGATGGAAAGAGGAAAATTGGGCGAGGGAGTGAAAGAGAGGAATTCTCGTGTGTTATTAAAAAGCTGGGAGTGCTGGCGTGGAAAGGCAGATAACAGCTTCTAATAAATTAAGCGTGCCGAAAGTAGCCACGTTCTTCGCATAACCAACTTTCGTGACTATCAAAATCGCTACGCGCTTCCTGGCTTCAAATGTCCAGTTCCACGGAATGTGTTCGTCAGCACGATAAAAGGGGATTAATAAACTGAAAAATAAAAATGTAAAAAATAAAAAAATATATATGGGATAGTTGCTGCTACTTCTGATGTTGCAGTCGTTCTCGTTTTACGCGGTCTATATACCTGTTCATGACGTCACAGAGTTCTTTTTTTTTTTTTAATCTTCGTTTTTTTTTTCCATACGATATTATATTTACGACGTACGATTTATTCGTGCGGGTTACATGACTATTTATTTTCGATCGTAACACGAAATACATCCACGTATTCTATTTTCCCATAAGTTACGCAATTTTATGTTAAATACCGTTATATAATATAACAGTAAAATAATATATTATGAAAATTATTAGTGGAAGATTCAATTTGATGTATATTTCTATAAAATATTCCGCATATTTACTGCACCTGCATTTGCTCTCCGCCATATGATTAATGCAAATTTTGCACTGGATTAAAATGAAAAATTAACCAACCTTTCAATTTTCGCAAATTATCGCAACGTGTTCGGTGAAATCAACAAATAACTCCTCATGTTACGATAGAACGTTGCAATCATTTTCCATTTAACACATCCATTCTATATGGGATATGTTTTATAAAATTGTACAGTAAAATTCCGTATGTACCAAAAAAGGATATAAAGAGAAGAAAAAAAAATCAGAAATCAAATTATAGTCGCTAAAAATTTCTGGCGCCAGTAATGACGTGAAATAGAAAAGAATCGTTTCGATCCATAGATCGGCCGAAATAAATTGCGAGACCGCGAAAAAAAAACCGTAACAATTCATCTGGCATTTTATAATTATTGATGTTGAATCGCGAGAAAATGTATATGAAATTGGAAAAGTATGGGGATAAACTAGAATTCATGTAAACGTACGTTGGTGGAATCTATCATGCGGTGTTCTGCAGTTATCGAAGGAAATTCCGTCGTCTATTATACTTTGATCTCTGCAAAGAATAAAATGTGGACTGATTGTGTGAGCGGGGATAATATTCTTCGTCGTCGTTGATCCGTACGCCACATCTTCTTACGACCGCGAATATTCTTGTGGTGTTTTTTTTTTTTTTTTTTTTTTTTTTTTTCTTTTTTCTACATACGTATATACGGTATAAAAGTGGCGGATATAAAATAAATATAGAAAGCACTAGATTATGTACATACGTATGTGTCGTATATACGTAGGTACTACGTATTATAATATGTATATCTTCCGCGTGTACAAAGGATCCTTTATCGGAGCAAAGGATCTGAGGTCTATGGATATTATAGTACGCTATTTCAACCTCTGTGGTGGGTAGGTGGTTGGTCGATGGTCGGTCTGATAGGGATAAGGAAGCTCGTCTGGCAATTTATGTATCTATTTTTATTTATTACCTTCACAGATAAATTCTGAAGGTTCTCCACACAACGAACCTGTAATAGCAAGTCGATTCGAGTTATCGCCGAGTTGCTGCTCTCTACGCCGTGATGATAAATCGTTTCTCTCGTTCGTTCGTTTGCTTTTTCTTTTCTCCTTTTTCTGTTTCGATTCTTTCTTCGTTTCTTTTCTTTTTTATTTCATTCTTTTTTCTTTGTTTATTTTACTTATTTAGTTTTTTTCTTTCGCTGTATGCGGAAATCGACTTCCCCTCTCGCCCATTACGACGCCGGTCGATTTTCGATGGAACTGTACAGTACTTCGCTTCGCGAAACAAAAAATACGCTGAATCACAGCGCGTTGTTTTGTCTTTTTTTTTTCTTTTGAGTTTATTGATTTTTCGTTATTCCATATCTTTCTTTCATATTTCATCGAACGATATTTTTCGTTCCACGTATGCAGTAGACTCGATAAAATTGCAATACGGACATTAAAAATTTCGTGGCCCGTGGAATGTTAATTTTGTAGTTTATGGCGAGCATCATGAGGTTGTGCACCTTTCTTCATTCCCTCGTCTCCCCGATCCGAACGAACGATAAAAGTCACGTGAGTTAGCTCTTCTGGTAATTAGGAAGCAAACAGAGAGTTACGTCTTGCCAAGTTGGCGGGCTCTGAGTAAGATCAAACAGGAGTTTCCTCCTCGCCTTCTTGTTCCACTTTTGGGAAAACTGGCAAGCTCTCGTTTTCTCAGCGGTATATACGGTATACCTATACGTATGTATTTAGCCTATAGCCTATACGCTATTTCATCCCCTACTCGGTGAAAGGAGGACAAGCAGAATAGCATGAGAAGGATGGGAGAAACGGATGTCGGGGGTGGAGGCGGAGGGCCATATGGCAACGGTATATTTCACTGCCAAATGCAACGCAGAAGTGGCCCATGTTTTTACGATGTTTAGGCGGCCGCTCTATAGCTGCGAGAGATTGAAAGGGTTCGCGAGAAAACCGCGCGAGCAGTGCCGCTGGTTGTTCGGGATGGCAAATGTCTTCATTCTCCTATTATCGGGTCTCTTCCCGTGTTCGCTCAGTCGAGCAGTTTTCCGGGTCCGCAAATTGAATTAAAGGACAGACGGGCGAACGGAGTAGATGTGGAGCGCCATTTTGTTCTTTGGTATATCGGTGGTATCGCTACGCAAGTTTGCAAATATCCTGCCTTCAGGGTTCGTTCAGTCACCCCGGCTTCGCCCCCCTCGTTTCGCACAAGAGCCCTGGGATCCAAAAAATCAGTTTAACCGAGGGTTAATTTATATTAAAAAGTTGAGCCGAGGGAGTCATAAATATTCACGTTAGCTTACTTTCAAATTGAAAAAACTTTCGACGGATAAAGGGGGTGCAAGAGCAGAGGAAAAAGAGAGTGCCGAGAGCGTAGGGAAAGGGGGAGGTGGGAAAATCCTGGATAGGGAGAAGTAACAGCACGATACCTACTTTCGTTATCCAGAAAGTGGCGCGTATATTAATGAATTACTCCTAGTTAAATTAAATAGTTAATCGCTTTGAGATCGAGCGGTGCGACCCCACGGTAAGCTTCATCCCCCGCCCCAGAGTTTTTTCACGCACCCTTTTCGTGTCAAGGAGCAATATACATAGAATAAGAGACGCCGAATGTTTTAAAGCGAAAGCACGGAGGGAGGCGAACTTCGAGTGCCTACCGGGGATTCGTAAATAAAAGTTGAAAGGAAAGTGTAATTGAGAGGGGTCAATTTGGATACCACAACTTTTGACCTCCGCGGCTGAACTTAAAACCGCGTGGGGAATCGGAAGAGGAAATAACTTATCGGAGATAAAGGAGAAAAGAAAAAAAAAAAAAGAAAGGAAGGAAATGACGTGAAATAACGATGCGGAAATTAATTGGCGAGAGGCCACGTCCGATTGGTTCGTTATTATAGCTCTCCAGTTTTCCACGTCCCTACCCTGCGACGCAGCTTGCAGACTTTGAAGTACCAACTGGCAAGTTCTTTCCAAATTTCCCCCTTAATATTGACCCCGCGCACGGTGGACGTAGACGAACTAGCAGCAGCGGCAGCAGGTTTGGCCGAGCTGGCCAGCCTTCATTTTTCAATATCGAAACCGAGGTAGGTACGTGAAAAGTTTCCAGACTCTACAGACCACTCGAGTGACCCTCTCTCTCTATTTTCCACCCTCATCTTCCTCCCTCGCCGATGAAATTGCTTCAATAAGCCCGCCGACGTTTTTGAGGACAACCCGCGGTACCCTCGTTCGAACCCGAACCCTCCCACTATCCTCGGCGGCGGTGGACCCATCCCTTCCTTATCAACGTGAACCACCACGAGGACATCGTGATTTAGCACATCTAGCTTTTAAAATACCAGCGAGCGCTTCGTTCCACCAATTAGTGGTGGGATCGGCCGCCAATTTGCGGATGGCTGCCGCAGGCCTCACTCTTCCCACGATTTTCGTGGGTTGGTCTGCAGCAGCCGTCGAAGGGGTGTAGTGTTGTATATGTGTATACCCAGGGATGAAGGGAATCGCGGAAGGGTCTCCCTGCCCGTTGGCTTCGTCGGTATAACTGCTCTGCCATCGAGGGATCCACCGACCATCCTCATCGATCCGTGAGCTGTGCACGACTGCCAATGGCACTGTACATTTTAGGGTTGCTTAAAAATTGGGACTGTAGTGTCGAAATTTGGCGGCAGCATCGTAGCCCGATTTCGTTGGTCCCGATGGTGTGTAGGCGCATCGATCGTGGCGAGTGGTGGTACCAGCCGCTGGAAGAGAAAAAAACAAAAAGAAAAAAAAAAAACGAACAAGCTTTTAAAGCCGATCCTCCGCGTGAGAGGAGCCACTGATCGTTCCGCCTGACGTTTCCTCGATTTCTACCTTCGATTGTACCTCTCCCCACGTCTCAACCGATACATACGTATTTCTACGTAGGTCACGCACGCGGCGAACGGAGATACGCACACGCGGTCTACAAGGTCAACTTTTCCGAACACGACTGGAATTTTCTTAACTTTCGTTTTATTTATTCTTTTTTTCATTACTACGCGCGCGCGACTCATTTATTTAATTGTAGGTATATATACACGTCCGTCTGATGTAATTGAGATTGATTTACGCACCGTCTTCACCTCGCCAATTTCATCTGGTGATTAAACACCGGTGTACACATACATGTATAGTTGGTATAATTAATTTTCGGGGGAAATGTTTACATACATTATAGGAAAATTCTTTTTCAGGGGAATATACCTGCTTATCTGGAGGCACGCCAGCCGATACTGTGGTCATAAATAAAAATTTTAGGACCGCTCGGATAATATTCTCCAACATAAAGGGTCGCGTTCAATTTCACCTGCGGCTTATATATTCACGTGCCTAAATATCTATTCATATCCCCTACATGCACGCCGACTGGACGTAAAAAAACACGCACATTGCAGGGTTGAAATTGCATGAATAACGAGCATGCAAGCCAGTCTACGGTAATTTTGTAGAATCGAACGTCGAGTACTACGCGCCTTTCCTAACAAAATCCGCAAGCAAGAACCCCTAATTGTTCTCGGAGGGGGCAGAAAATAAGAAAAATAAAATAAAATCGTACCGCAAGTAGAAAGGGTCACGGCGGTTGTTTTGGGGATTTCCCGGTGCGTGCGGCAAGCAGACAACTAACCAACGAACCAACCAACAGTCAGCCAGTCAGCTAGTCAGCCAGAGGAAAACCTTTCGTGGTCGATGGAGCGTAGAAATGGCATTTTGCCCGTCGCTGCTGCCTGCAATCTCTTTCAACCGCGGGAGGTTTATTTTGCCGTGACATTTTTCAACGATAAAAAAAAAAAGAAAAAACCGTATAGAAAGAAAAACAAATAATCTGACGCACCAACGAACCTGCGGAACGCGCGTCGGTATTCACTCGCATATGAGAGTCTATTACCGTGAGGATGAACTATAACTTTCGATTATTTGAAATTGGTTCCGAAATTGGGCGACGATTTTTATCTTTCTTGTGTTTTTTTTTTTCTCTTTTCTCTTCTACAGACAAAATTCTGATTCATTTGATAAATTTTTACGAGATGGGAACAAAAGGCCGAGCCACCGGAAAAAAAAATTTCCCTGCACGAGTATCGTAGGTAGTTGTTACCGATAATAAAATTCATTATCAAAATATTCCGACGTTGAAATCTCTTTCGGTAAGTACGCTACTCGATTCGTTGACCTATTGAGACATGTATAAGTGTGTTTCCGCATTTTGAATTTTGGAAAAGGTTTCCCCACTGATTGGGCATTTGTTGTAGTATTCCGATTATGATTAATCAACTTCATCACAGGTATTTTTGGTAGAATTCGCTCCCTATCCCGTAGACACTCATGCGGGGTACTGTAAGCTGTGAAAAATCAACTTCTATTCATGAAATTCAATTTTCATTCGTGAAATAACCTTGTTAAAGATTTCCATGAAAAGAAGGAGTGTTTTTTTTTTTTTTTTCAAGTGCCGAATGATATGAGAATCACGCATTCGGTCATAGCCGAATTTTGGAATAAAAGAGGATGACAAAAAAGAGAAGAAAAATTTGAAATCCGTAGATCGGCTCGTCCGTTATTTATACGTGTGGGTGTATCACACATTCGTATCCTTCGAGCGGAATTATTCGCCCTGTAAATTGTAAGCGGTTGGGTCGATCGCGAATTCACATACGCTGGCCTCCAGTCAGCCCCGTGAGGTAATTTGTTTATCGGTCGACGCGGCAGGACCACAAGAGTTGTAGAGAGTGGCGGGCAATCCGATTCAATTCATCGGTCGTCTTTTGTTTTCGATTGTTTTAAATACCTCGGTAAGGTCGGAGGATATTAGAGGCAATACACATCGAATGAATGAATAGATGTCCCCACGTACCAACCGCGTGGCTGCATTATTCCAAATACCTGTTTATCAATCGATATCTGAACAGCGGTCGTCGATAATTGGACGCGCACGGAGAGCGGTGCATTGTTTTCAACGTGCACCGCTTTTAAATCGAAATGAAAATAAAGCTTCACGATCCGTTGAAAAGTGTTTGAACATCTATGTACACGAACACATTTTGCAAATTGCTAGACAGGCACTCGCTTGAATGGCAAACGCAACGATCACTTCACCGGTTAACCGATCGATCGGTAAGTCGGTGATCTGCGGATTATCAGTGATTTTCTTTTTTCTTTCGTTTTTCTTGGCTGCTGCTGCTGCTCTTCCAATTTTCCAGACTCACAATTAACAACGTTAGTCTCGTAACCGACGGTGAGGAACGTGCATTCCACCTACATCCAGCTTGTTAGTTACAGAATGGAAAGTAGTGCTGAAACTACTCTTCCTCCAGAAGTGTACGTTTCTCAATTTATGTGTTGTATCAGGGGTGTATTCTCGTCTCGTCGGTGGCCTTTCTCAGCACGACAGGAGCCTTATGCAGATTTCAGACTTAAGCTAGTCTGTTTGTTGCCGAGAGCTTGCTTTAATTGAGTCTCCAAAGTCTATGTGTGCTCTGGTAAAGGGAGCAACGGTATAGCGGCACTTGGACGGGCTACAACTATGCGGTGCGAGCAATAGTCTGAAAACTTTTGTTGCTGCGGCTAGCTGAGACAGTTCACAGGGAGTAAAATCTGGCCAGTAATTCAACGAGACGCGAAGCATTGTTCACTGGTTACAAAATGTACTTCGGTAAGCCAGCCAGCACTCCACAATTTTCGGATGCCACATGGACCTTGAAGACACACGTGATATACAACCGCACCTGTGGCATCGCCGCTGCTGATGCCAATTGGCTGTCGGAAGATTCCATCGACAACGTTCCCCGTCCGATGTGTCTTTTAATTGACGTTAGGGCGACGGCGAGTGTACGACATGATCGTAAGATGCGAGATGTATTTGGAAGGTGAGTAATAACTCCGCCGCGCTAGTATGTACGGAACACGTCATATCGTCGTGCGGGACGGGACGTTTGTCGATAACTCTGCACTCCAGGGTTGGTCCAGGGAATTCATAGGAAGTTATGGGTATACCGCGGCCATCTGTCGCGCTCGGAGAACTATTAAACTCAAAGCGTTACTAAACTCTGTCGCGGTCAGACATCACCTTCCCGGAACTAAAAGCGTCGATAGAAACTAACGACGAGGAGCAATAAACGGGAAGGTGAATTCCCTCACCGCGTTTCCCAACACAAACTAAGCTTTACGACGCGGCGTATAATAAGGCTAGCGAGTAGAAATAATTCTTTCATTATTATGGACACCGCGAATTTTAGAAATCTAAAAAATACCACCACGTCCTTATACAGCGATATCGATCCCATCTCACGTAAGAGTCCAGAAGACCCGTGGAAGGAAATTACGTCCCGCTCATAAATTCACAACTATATAAAGTTCACTGCGTTTAACGTAGCGCCAGGTAATAATACCGGATCGCTTTTAGCTGGATACCTACCCCCACACCTTCGACCACCCACATGTACGGCAGGAATTCACACTCCGGGTGGACTCTTGCTCTGTTTCCTCTAAGAACCAGGTACCCGAGGGATCGAGGTCAAGGGTCAGTCTCCGCATTATGCGGCCAAGACCACCTCAAAAGCCCCAACGTCCTCGCCATCGCATCAGCTTACACCGACTTCAATTCTCTCCTTAGATGTAGAAGTGTGGCAGTTTCTCTACGTATACGGGGTGCTTCGGGTTAACTTTTTCCTGCACTTTTCAACTCAATAAAATCAAACCGGTACGCACGTACGTCGCAGAAAATTCATCTGGTTTTTCGAGAGAGGAATGAAGAGAAAGGATCCGATCGGTGTTAAATTCTACCGGCTGGAATCTCAAATAGTCCATAAAAATTTTCACGTTTTTCAATCGTCCCCGTGGAAGCCTGATCGGATCAAATTGAAGTTGCGTCTTTGATGACAATTAGAGATTAACTGCCTTGTTTGCCATTTTTGTTTCGATTCCCGTCCGACCTCGAATCCTATTTTTCGATCACTCGGTACGTAGATGCACCTAGAATGTTCTGGTCTTTCACCTATTTTCTTCTATTGCAAGAGACGAAAACTTCTGGAATAGCCTCGAGGTAAAGTAAAATGCTGGCGGACAGGACGACCGGACAACCGGATGGGCGAATTTTAACATTTTCCATCTCTCGACAGGCGCATGTATTTGCATGGTGAATTTTTCTGAGCGTGACGTTGACGATCGTGAATACACCGTATCTTTCAGGATATTCTGGGAAAATTAAAGATGTCTGACTTCGGGTCGTGAAGCTAAAAGCGAGGGTTTATGTATGGCACTTCGTCTAAAATAAACCCGCTCTACATTTCCTCGTTGAGAGTTTGCTACATTCATTGTTCGGAGAAATTATCCGCCCGGGGTTCTCTCAACAGAATTGTGGGCTTTATCATCGCTGAATTTTAATAACTCAAAGGGCGCTAATTTATTACAGGATTTTACCGTATGTGGAATGAGAATAACCGCCTCCATTTCCGATGTTTATTAGTCACTTTCCACCGTTTTAATTAACCGCAACTCGTGGTTTCCAATCTTTTCACATTTTTCTTTCCTTTTTTTTTTATTTCACGTCGTTAATCATTCGGAATGATTCGATATTCGAATCATAATTCCTGTTAATATTACCGGCGAATTAAGCCGTGGAAAAATATACTCACGTGCCAAAGATGGCCTGAAGTGGATCGCCCGCTGATAACTGAGAATCGCTTCTTCGTAGTTTTTTCTTCCTTGTTGAAGAATCCCCCTGAAACAAGAGAAGAAAAAAAAAATTACGTCTCTTGATCCAGTTTGCTGTATTCACAAGTTATAGGCACTGGCGAATAACTACATTTAGCAAGAGTAATCAACGACTCTTTCGTGCCAACAAAATAACTGAGATATCGAGTCAAGAAGTTTCGTCGTTTGGGTCGTCAAAGTTGCCTCCGAGTGGTAATACGTTATTTGAGGAACGAACGAGAGGCGGCAATATGGAGTCTTATAATTCCATCGATATTCTGCGTTTGTACGCGAACTTTCCGACCGTATGTACAGCGAAGGTTGTAAACGTTCAACCATCATCGGCACGAGCTTTCCGAGCAACTGAAACAAACCTTTATGCGTCAGGTAAACGATGTGTAAAGAAAAGTGATAAATCTGCAGAAACACGATGCACCGCAGTTACTCTACATGGTACAGTAGTACGTTAGCTGGGTAATTTCGCGATGAAGATATTAAAACCAAAACCAACGATCTTCTAGGAAGTTTTAATCACGTTTCCATCCGAGTTTTGTACACTCGTATATATCTTTTTATTTATAATAATAACATCAGTTTTACGACATCGAAATAACTTTTATGGGTATAATGCGCAACTTGCCAAAATTGTTTTACTGCTCGCGGTAAATTCGGTGACTTTTTTTTTCAAACGGTGCACCTTACGGAATTCTGAGGAGGATATTTCGAGCCCATCCAGTTGGGTCCCCTCTCTCTCATCTTGCCTTTTGAGTTTGTCGTACCGCGGTGACGTAAATCGGACGTCGTGGTAATTAGAGGAAACTTGATTAGTACGTAACGACACGTAATCGCGGCAATTAAGACAAAACACTTATACCTCCGGGCAATCGTCCCATTTGGCAATCCAGCTCACCGGCTTTCGGAAGTTAACTATTGTCCCGCGGTTTCAGATTATGGCCTCCACGTCCCGGGGACGCTCATTTCCGGTTCCACTCTCTTTCAAGACCCTCCTCTTTACCCTAACGTCTAATCGCACCAAAGGCCCGCCTACACTCCGCCACAAATTTGAGATCGACGACAAGCCTCCACCTCCCTTTATACCTCACGATACGCAGTCAGCTCCATGATATATTTATCAATGTACCTCAGACGCGAGGATCTTCTACCTCCGTATACGCATCAGATTGGCTCTAAGTAACCGGATTACAAATTGCACCGCGGCTACCTTCCGACCACCTTCTATGCTCGAGAAATCGGCTTAAGTGTGTAGACTAACTATAAGTACCTCCCCGTTAGTCGTTCGAAAGGTGCATTTACGTCTATAGTTTGTTCGCGCATATAATACACGGGAGTTATAGAAAGTTTGTTAGGTGCGGAGTTCGCCGATCGATGTTGATAACAAAACTGATATTTTACGTTCACTTCAATTTCGATACATAGACCTGATTGTTGGAAATCAACTAGCTCCCTACCGAGAACACAGCCGATTATCTTTCCAGTCACTTTTCATCGGAACACTATAGGGGTCGTTTCGAAATAATTATATATGACGAAGCGATTTTCTCTTTTTATATTCATTTATTTATTCACTTAGCTACTTTTTTCTTTTCTTACGCGTTTTCAGCTACTTGCAAGGAATATCGTTATCATGCTAATATATTAATGGAGATTAATTATTAAGCCGCATTACGACGCTGCAGGTCGTAGGTATAGACCGTGTAGCGCGAAGCGGATTTTCTCTGCGAATTGATGAGCTCGGAAAACTTTTCCTCGGATCATGAAAGACGGAAACATAATATCCTTAAGGAATTATATACGTGCCGAAGGAATTTGAGTTTTTAACAATTTACGAGACGGCTAATTAAATACCAGTTTGCATAGAGCGGTTGACCGTCTGCATGGCTGAAGAAAGAAAGGAAAAGATGAGATAAGGCGACGAATTACCTGTCACGTTATATATTTCTCGCATAAGATTACTCAAAGCTCACTCAGAGCTCGTCCTTTTTTACACCCTCTACCTTGCTCGTTACTTCCTCCCAAGTCCCTGATTTTTTTCCCCCTTCTCTTTTCTTTTTTGTCCGGTCCTCAAATTTCAGCTCGTCTCCGCTCGTCACCACCCCATGTAAATTTATTTGTGTGTACGACGATCTGCCGCGCATGAAAAGTAAAGCACGAAAAACAAGGGTTATACATATTTGACGACGGAGAAATTTCGTCTCTTCCTTTTTTTTTTTTATCTTTGTTTTTTTCGCGCGCAAGAAAACAAAAAAGCAACGACACTCGGCGGAAATGAGGAGACGAAAAAAATAATCACGGAGATCAGAAAAGCTGTCCTTTTTTTTCAATCACAATATATTCTTGGCCAAGAAATGTAGTCGGATCCTGCGGGACTCTGCATCGTCTACAGACGTGTCCTTTTGATTTAGTGAGCTTTTGAAATTCGTTACACGTTTAATGCGAATATGGTTAACGTGTTTCGTTGTGATAAAGAGCCAACAGTTGCGAGGACTATGAAAATGTTGCAGTGACCACATTACTCTCAACTATAACGTTTTACAGTCTAACAAAACACAGTTGGAGTTTCTACAGTGTTAAAAGCGGATTACCGCGCATTATACATATACCTATAGTATATACCTGTTACAGAAACTTCAGAGGTTTCCACATAAGAGAAGTTATGGTGGGCTAACGTGTATCTCTAAACCTCCGTCTCTCCGAAGTGGTCTCACGTTTTCTAATTACGGTCAGGACACTCGATGTATTATGGAACGTGTGCCAAAGGCTGATTTAAATCCAAACGACACCGGTAGCAATTCCGACGGCCTTTGAACGCTTTATTTTATCGGTCATAGGGTGTATGTAATGTCCATGCATATGCATCGAAATTAATGTACTTCTACTAGGACGTAATTTATCTAACCTTTATCGCTGGATTTAACACCTCGTGGTTTTCGTGCGGAACCGAAGACGAAGATTAAACAAGCCGCGCAGCCCGATGCGGGCTTCGGGAATTGGGAGGAGCTCGGCTACCGACGATACATTTATCCTTCAATCGGAAGAAATAGAAAACAAGGTAAACGAAACAAAAAATACGAGGGAATGCCCGGTGGAGAAAAATTGCAATTCTAATCTAATAATCGGCAGGTAGCAGCTTTTGAATCGGACGAGATGTTGGATTCTTTTCTTTCAGAGTTTCGCTTCGGAAAATTGCTCCCCGAAAGCAGAGAAAATCGAAAGTGTCGAGATTCTAAAATATCAATTTTCCGAACGAAAACATTAGGTGGAGGAAAATTAACGCGATGTGGAAAGCTTGAAAACGTAACGAAATTACTTCGCGGATCTCCGCGATGCATCGGCATGCAGTGAAAAGGATGGAGAAGTTGAAAAAGCTTATTCCGTTGGTTCGTTTGGAAGGCGCGTCGATAAAAAGTACAGTAAAGCAAAAGGGTATCATAAAATTGCGAGGTATTCGCGCCGGCAATAAATGTTTACGTTCAAAGGCTAAAGCACGAAACCCATCCACTCGGAATTCGGAATCCAGAATTCGGACGAGTCCCTTCAAATCCCGAATCCAAAGTGCATGCTGCTTGCAGAATTCCTGTGTACATGTATCGAGCAATCCTGTCGGTAGCTCCAGCCGGTTTGTATGTACTTCCCTACAGCAGAAATATCCGAAGCTGGTTACGTTACGTCCTATGTCGGTAGTTGGAATTTTATGTGGTTCCAACATTTTCAGTCACACCAGAGGCACAGTTGCCAAAATCCATTACCAATCGAATCGGTCGGGGTCACGTGACGTCTTGAATTCCTAGCGCGCGGTGCATTCGCCGCACCGAGTAGGTATATACCGACCTATAGTAATGTGGAAGTGAATCCGACCAAACCAATATATATCAGGTAATATTGGTACGTGCTATGTGTACCTAACTTGTACATAACCTCCAGCCATGCCAGACATCTGCACATGCAGGGTAGGTATAATGTAAATGCGGTACATATCGAACCTACTACTTCACACATAAATCGACAGAAAAATGTCTGCCGTATCCTTTTCTACCCCTCAAATACCGTATAAAATTCGAAATAGAAAAAAAAATAAAGAAAACCACGGTGTAATCTACGGTGCAGGTTCGTCGGCTGCATATAAGTATAATGTGTTTGTAAACGATTAACCGAGTCACGTAAACAACTCGAATAATTTGCATAATATCGAAGTTGATCAAGGTAAACGTTCGCGTTTGCGGTCAACAAACGCGCGAACGTTTCAAGGTGGACATAAATATGATTATCAGGAAACAGGTACATACTTCATATACTTGTACGTAGCTGTAAGGGGTGTCTTGCCCCCCTAGGTTCCAAGCTGTAATATGCATAGGTATAATGATAAGGTTAGCTATACGGGCATAACGTCTTTATCGCGGCTAATTGCTTTGCTGGTGCAGTTTACCGGGTGATCGAGGCCTTCCCAACACTCCTTGTGACGCAAACACAAAACTTGTACGAACGCACATACAGCATATAACTCGAGTCGTGAGGACTATTAACGACTGTTGTAATGTCTGACGATAAACGCGGCGCGTTTCTCGAATTGCTAAATTTTTAACAACCTAACTTTTCCATTGTTTTTACCCGGAGTCGAACGAACGATCTAGTATGTGATTTTACGGAGAAATTTCATCGCTCTCTCATTTTGTAGTACCACAATAATTGTACAGGTGATTAAAAATTTGATTTTCGAGATTAGGAACAGAAAGATATGTGTGCACGTGCATAGGTAGTAATGAAACGTTATTTAACGTTTATTCGGGCTCTCAGTTGCCTCCGGCAACGATTTCTGCCTCTCGTTGTATCTCAGTTGATTATAACAGCGCCGAGTTTGTGGAATGGGGTGAGCCCGCTCTTTGATCCCAACTCTTCGATATATCCATGTAAATATTTTTCTTTCCTCTCTCCCGACGAGGTTGAAGCCCGTATATTAATATCGTCTCTGCCAAGAATTGAGATATATTATACGCAGGCACTTTGATACACGTCGTGACTCCATACTGCCCTAAACTCCGCAAAAGCTTCGGTCGTATTTTGGTAGTTTAGAGTTTACGCCAAACCGCTTAGCCTCCTAGTAATGAAGGGTGGCTAGAGTGCCGCCGTGGCACAGGGAGGGCCAGAGAAATGGTATAAGAGGAAACACGACGGGATGAAATGAGGGTCGCATATACATCTATATACCTACAAAGGGCGAATGAAGAGCAGGGAATGGAGGGCGGAGAGTCGCCTGATCGCGGCTTATATTCGAATATTGTTGGCTCGCCGTTCCAAAAGGGACTAAGAAGGTTTCCACGATGTTAGTCACCAGAGCTGCTAGAGAATGCTTTGGGAGTTCCTTCATCTGCAGCACAACGCAAGACGCGCGTTTTACTGGGAATCCGCTTACCCAAGGCGGATCAACGCACCTTTCGCGCTACCAAAGCTCTATCTGGTAGCCATGTTGAAAAAAGCAGGAGAAAGTCAAGATGAGAAGAAACACAATGCAACGTATACCACGAGCTAAAGTCATCCCCTAGGCTTATATCTCGCGATACGGTCTCTAGCGCGCAAATACTGTTTTGTGGAACTTGCACCTTTTCAATCGCGATTATATATAAGCTGCACTCGTATATCATTCCATTGACGGTTGAAGAATAAATTTTACATCATAGAATTCGTATTCGCAAATCATTTCTGCGAATCTCTAAGTGAGTTGCAGCAGCAGCAGCAACAATAACAAGGTTTTGCTTTTTCACGAATGTAGATATATTCAGTAGGAAATCCCGCAGGAAAATGTATAGAAATGTGGTTTATGGATTTCCTTAGAAAAACTATACGAAGATGCGTCGCACGTAGTGGAATCTAGCCTAACCTGACCTCACTCAATGCCAACCCAACCTGGTCTTGGTATATTGCGTGACGGGTGTACCAAGTGATACCAATCGCTGGAAGCTGTTTTTACGTTTTTCATTGAAATTCTTTCAGTCCGCTCTTTCGGTTCAGGCACGTCGCGAAAAAGTCGCTGTTTGGCTAAATGAAAATCGTGCACTTTGTCCTGAAGTCAAATGAAAAATAAAAGAAAAAACCAAATAAATGAAATAAAAATAAATAAATAAATTCCTATCGACGAGGTCGATTATTACGGCCACGTATTGTCTGCACATTCTGCAGATTCAATAAAAAAAAAAAAAGAAAGAAAATTCTACGAGATTGGGCGCACTTTTAACGTTTCATTTATTTTCCACACTGCCTCGTTCCCCGTCTCTCACGTTCAACATTTGAATTGCTAAATCCATGACGAATTATGCTTCATATCGCGGTTACTTGCAGGTACTTTGAATTAATTTTTCTCTTCCGTACTCGTCACGATTGATGGGTACGGATATATTCTATAATTATTTTTCGCACATCGTATTCGGAGTGTATAATTGTCCCTTACTGAGTTTTGCAAATGTTTAAGAAGGAATTTAGGTCACCGGGCTAATGTCCATAAGATTTTAATCTCTGCAATGTTACGAGTCGAGTGAAATCGCGGTGAGGCATGGAACGTGCACCGATCTTGAGTGCGTGTTGAGCGACCTGCAAACGCGTGTGCGAAGTAAACCTTGGAAAGCTATTTGTTAAATGAACTAGCGAAGCGTTGAAGAATGCATTTCTGTTTTCGTGGCCATTTTTTCGCACCGCCGATAACGGTTGAGGCGAATTTGCAGAGTGGAAGGATCGGTGTAATAACCGACACTCTGACGTCCGCAACAATAGCTACGAGGCTTCGATGCAAACCTTGCAGAAGCCGACGTCGACGCCGACGCCGACGTGAACGCTGACGCCTACAGGAAGCACCCCTATACCCGAAGCACCGCACAGTGTAGCGTGTGCGCGATTGTCCGCACGGATTGTGGTAACTATCGAAATTACGTTTCCTGTACAACGTAATTGGATTTGAGCACGTGTTAAGCTGTAGGACTGATCGATGTCTGCAGGACCCACCTACCCCACCGGACTGACATGATTATCTCATTGTAATCCATAATTCATGCGATATATCGAAGATAATTAATTGCTCACGGTATATGAACCACAGTTCGTACGATTTATTTCACAACGAAACGATCGCGGATCAGTTCGATCATTCTTTCTCATGAGTCCGAATTCATATGCCTTATGCAGCGGGCGTGTTATCCTGAAAAAAGTGTTCAGGGTGTAAAAATGGATGACGGTGCAATAAAAGGAAAAAGAATCCAGGCCTTTTCAACCGACGGCGAAATCGTGCCGGTAGAAACGTTTGAATTTACTGTCAAGCGTCGCATTTTGGTCGCACAGAGTTGCTCGCGAAACCATTAAGGATATCGCGTTGCAAAAAGACCTAACTTCAAAAGACAATTTAACTGAATCGACGGATACAGGTGTCGGGGGTTCCACGACCATTAAACTTATGGACGACAATCTGAAGGTGAGATCCCCCAGTTGGCGTGATGGTCGTGGATCACAACGACGGTGGGTCAAGTTTATGCGGCTAAAAAAAGTCTCGGGGTAAATCGATGCGGCTTGGGGTTTTAGATCTTTCGAAGCGGCTTGTTGTACAGTCGAGCGACACACAGCTGGTGCGTGGTACCCATGTTTGTATATACACATACATGTGCATACATGTAGATGTGCGTATACAACGTTTCTTGAAAACACGAAGCCCCTCATATAATAATACCAGCTTGACTTTATTTTTGGTAGCCCACGAAATACCCTAGATTACTATAATTAAATTGCGTTGGCTTTCCGGCGATTAGCATTTTGATTAATGGGTCTCATCGCCACGTTGCAAATAAGCTTATTTATATTTCCCGGCTTTCATATCTACTATAGCATTTCACGAGCACACTGCACTTCATTGTGCTGTTACTTTGGCTTTATTTATTGTCAGTCATTTACTATTTTTAGAGCTTTTTTGAACAGAGAAATTGGCGATAACTGGTTCATTTCAATCTATAGATCAATTCAAATAACGTATTCGGATTCCTGAGCTCGAAATACATGAAAATACGTCCTAATACTGGGAAAAAAAATAGTTGATTTTTAACCCCAAAATCGCGAAAATCCAAAGGGGTATACCTTAGATTTTTTTTCGATTTTGAGATAAAAAATCGACATTTTTATTTTCGTCGGATTATGACGAATTCTTGTGTATTTTGATCTCAGAAATCCGAATCTGCTAACTAAATTGATCCATCGATCGAAATGATCGAGTTATTGCCAAATTTTCCCTATTTGGAGCGGAAAAATTGAGATATCTCGATAAGTTTCCACCCGCGAATGCGAGTTTTGCGAGTTTCGAGTAAATGACTTTACAAATATAAGATACAATAAAAACGCGACAGTGAGCGGACCAGCGAGGAGATCCTGTTTGCGAAATATTCGAACGCTTCAATAATATAACTAATTTAACTTTTCACCCAACAATTCGAAATAGTAGGTTAATAATGATCACGTTGATTATTTATCCTTATTATTATTCCGACGTCATTGATCGCAGCTGACAACAAACATGTCATATCAGTACACGAATAAAATTAGAAACATTCCGAACCCATCGAATACATCCGAATTCAGATGGTTTTCTAGGATTATCGGATACAACCCGGTCATGCCGAACGAAACGAACTTTCCCAACTCTTCGATGAGAATCAGAAACATTCTGCAGAGAAACTGGTAAAAAAAAAAGAAGAGAGGAAGAAAGAAAAAACTCAATAGCTATCTGCAAGGTCATCGATTAAGATTTCTTCGTCTCGAAGTCGTCCGTTGAAAAAGAACCCCATGGCTTATCTGAATAATTGAATCGCTGCAAGTTCGAGGTACAAAGTGCTCGTCACGTTTTCTACTTGTCACGAATGCCGCTAATACACAATATATACTATTATATATGGAGAAGTAGTTGGGTATATAACAATATATGCGATTCGGTTGGTAATTGCTAAAATAGTTGCACGCTACCCGCAGGTGTATGCCAACGGTTATCGACCTGACCTACCTCACTCGAACAAACCGTGGAGTCTATTTGAGTACATGTGTACCGCATGCATAACAAATATAACGAGGTGTTTTTGCTGGTTTTTCAGTCAACTTTTTTTTTTTCTTTTTTCGTATTTCTCTTGTCTTTCTTGAGCTGTGTCTGAACGTGGCTGTTAAAGTGATTCGAGTGACTTGGATTACGTCTGTTATCCGCCTGTTTTCGAGATGTTCTAAGATTTTTACTCCCTACACGTTTTTAGCATCTCAGTTGCGCGACTCTTCTTGTTTTCGCGAAAATCGTTGAATAACTTTTCAGACAAAACCCGTACAATGGCGCCTTAGGTTGGCAAGAACTCTTGGGATTTTGGAGGTGGATGTCGCGCCGCCTACAAACTGCTTGATTTGATCCTTATCCCTGAAAATTACGATCAGATTCAGTTAGATTGCAATTGATTTAAATCTTCGGTGATTGATTGAAAGTAAGGAAGTGAGACTCGCTAGGTATATCATAGTATACTTCGCAAGTGCGGATCGAATCAGAATTTGAATTGAAAAAAAAAGAGAATAAAATTCTAGAAAAAAGAATAAAAAAAACAATTATCGAAGAGCCAAAGTCTTGCGAGAGTTTGAAGCGAAATTTAATTTACGTGAGCATCATCTGCAGGGATGCATCTAATTCTTTTTTTTTCTCATCTTTTTGCAAATTTTTCTCATTAACTCCGTACGGCTCTAATCGGTCATGCGGTAAGTTATCGTATAAATAATTTTGAACGAATAAGTTTTTTGACGTTTCGTTCGTTCGTTCGTTCGGCGCTGTTCGAGATCCCTGGTGTAGATTTTAAACGAAAACGCGAGGCGCGGTAATTTTAAGGAATAACCGTAATTAGCATTGAAAATGGGGGGGTTTAAATGGCCGACGTATAATTTATTTCGTTCGTTGCGTCTCTAGCGTCGTTTCAATTAAATTAAATATACAGCCGCTAGAAACATTCCTGTCCTTGTTTCACCGCCACTCATTACATTTATTCGATGAAACCTCATATCTTGCGGCGCTAATTTTCAATATCTTTTTCCCGCATCGCAGAATTTTTTCAATTCCATAACGAAAATAAAAATAGAACAGGGGATGGAAAATATACATCGCGTTTATATTTTGTCACATCCGCATTTCCCCCTCTCCCACCACCTCCTCAAAGCGGTGCGAAATGTTCGTCACGTCGGCGCAAGATATATATTTTTCCTCTCGCAAACAAATGAATTTCCTTCCGTTATCGTCGGCACCCAAAATCCTCGGAGATAGCTGCGCTCGCCCTTTATTCCGTTAAGTATTTAGGTGTATGGAGAAACAAATATATTCATACGAAAGAGGTGGAAGGGTAGGCTGTTGGTTAATTCTTCAATTTGGCATAAGCCAAGTTAAGGCCCTACCCCAGACGTTTTGAGAAGCCAGGGAAATGTGCATTTAGAATTCCCCGAGTTCCCGTTGGCTGCTAGAAATAAACGAAGCTTGTGGCGCCCCGTCGTTTCTTACAGCACCGTGAAATCGAGGCTTTAGGGAAAGTAGGAAAATTTCCCTCGCTTTTGGACTTTACCTTATATACTCATACCTATGTACATCTATACCCTTGCCACGAACATTGCGCACCGCCGCCGGGCTCGTTCGTCCAAAATTTAACTCCCTGAATATAACCCTGGGATAATCCACGTGACGTAATTCTCAAAACAGTGCAACAGCCGGCTGGTTCAGCTCTTCCGCTACGAGGGGTAATATTGCTCCAACCTTCGAAGATCGCTGTCAGCTCCGAAAATTCTTTAGAAAAATAACAATAAAGATAAGATAAAATAATCTCCTTCCGGTTTGGTTCGAATTTCGAAGCCCCCGATCAGTTACACTCCTTGAAATTCCCACCCTTATTCTCACTGTACAGATTTCCTCTAACCCTCGGCTTCCTACGTCCCGATTCAGGCTCCGAGACATTATGTAATATCAGATTAGACCTCACATCGAATTTATTTTTTTACGAGTCATCAGTCCGTCGGGTATCCCGGCGTCTCGTACCTCCGAAATAACGTTAGCGTTTTGGAAACAGGATGTCATTATTTATTCAGAAGTTTTCATGGAATGATGCCTCTGGTCCGTATGCTGTACCGTCGCCCCGTGGGACCCAGAAAAATGAAATGAAATGAAATAAAGTAAAATAAAATAAACCGGCCATCGTTGAGCGAAAGCAAAAGTTCTCGTTAACGCGGTATAAGGTCCGCCAGACGATCGACGTTGGGGTTGGTTCCCGGAAAGCAGCTCAACGTGATTTCTCTTCGCTTTCCCTTCCTCGTCGTCCTGGACCGATGCCAAGTTCAGTCAGTGGTGATTCAAGTGAAAGAGGCTACCGTTAAGGCTAACGATTGTCGAATGAGTCCGCACAGATGAAATTCTACAAGCTGTCTTTTCTCTCGCTTTTCAATTCCCTTCTTTATATTTTCACTCCTTAAAATCAAGCAGCTGTTGATGCTCGCTCTCGTTCTGCACCGTCACGTGAAATTGGTAGAAAGATTTAAAATTTTTCCCTGCATTTTCAGTCGGAGAAATTCCCTCTTTCTTTTTTTCCCCTCACTTTTCTCGCCGCCGCAAAATCGCCTCGAATCAAGACACGGATAAAGGTCATAAAGTCAACACTAGAAGCGGAAGCGGAGCGGTGTAACGTGTTTTACCGTTAGAAGGTGCCCATTAAACATTCGTTCGATCCGTCTCGAGTCGCGGTTACGTATAAGGTGGTAGTCGGCGAGCCACAATGGCGTGTCTTATATGGATCGCGTGAGGGTTACTTTAACAATCAATTAAAATGCGATCTTCTATTCAATGAATAAACGATAACCGAGCGCGAATGGTTGAAATATTACAGTGCATGGCAATAGGGCGAAACGTTAGATCCTTGATCTTTGATCTAGTGTACGTGCACGTGGAATAAAAGGGGGATGGTTTAGCAAACATTCGGTATTATTTTATCCCCATTACATAGCGAGTCGCTTAGTGCTACTCGTGAACATTAGAGCGTCTCTTTTCCTTCATCCCCTTATATTCGTTTCATTACGATTGCTATTATCTTCGTCATTTATATTAGGTTACCTTTGTATACGTTTCTTTTGTGTTTCACAATCCCCGATGTTTGTTGCCGTTGTTATTATCATCGTTATTATATAAGCATTGTGTACACTCGCGAACCGGGAATACTGTAATAGTATTACATTATTGATATTCTTATTATTATTTCCATCACCATCATCGTTATCGCCAGTTATTTTTTTCAATTGCGTCATTATCACCACCATTACCCTTATCATTTATATCGAGCTACGGTAACGTGTACAATAATTTTTTCACCCAAATTACGCAAAATTTAGAATATACACGGTGAGTCAACACAAAGGTCCGATTCGGGAGGAGCTTCGATTGGCTGAGGCTCCGCTTTCATCCATTCTTACTTGTTATTCTCAAAATTCCTGTTGCCAATTTGTATCTGATCACTGATTGGCAACAGGAATTCTGAGAATAACAAGTAAGAATGGATGAAAGCGGAGCCTCAGCCAATCGAAGCTCCTCCCGAATCGGACCTTTGTGGTAATTCACCCTGTAGGACATATTTTCAGATCGCCATTATCAACTAGATCGAGTAATATTTCTCTGCAAATTTTCCCTCCGTGTTTTATACTCTTTCGATTCGCTCAGCGAAATTGGAGCGTAAGAGATATAAATGAATAAAGTTTAATAAATAAAAAATGAGAGAACGCTGGCGGGAAAGGTGAAACCGGAAGAAATTGCGTGCTCGGTAGTCGTGACAAAAGTATTTGCTGATTTCGGTAGATTGGCGTAACGTAACTACCGGGGGGCCGCGTCATATTAATACGTGCGTGCTGTATCAGCAGTGTGTAAGCGACTAGTGTCGTGAGCACGCGTGCGTCATCACCATCGTCGACGGTATAGCCGGAAATTTTCAGTGTATAAATTAAGGAGAACCTCCGTAACTCCATGCCGCGGCGGCGTCGATCGATATATTGTATATAACTTTCCCCAACCCGTGTAAATACAATTAGCGCGGGGGTAAACGATGACAAAATATATATGCGCGTATATTTTATATATGAGAAACTTATTTCAGATACACACCATACGAAAGTTTAACCGGTGCAAGAACACGCTAAATTTAAAAAAAAAAAAAAAAAAAATTCCCCCCACAAATTCTCACCGAAGGCTCGAAATCTCGATGAATATGCAAACGAATATGATAAGAAGGGGATCTAGTATAAAAAAAACTAGATAAGGTCAAGACCAAAACAGTATCGAAAGGATAGGCGAGATAATAAAGTTGAGTAAGGTGACGAGCGGGTGAGGAGCTTTTGGATGTCGGAGGGGGTGGTAAAAAGTATTAAAACTGGTAAAGACTAAAGGCGAGAGGAGACCTATTATTTTGATACGTGGTTGGGCAAGGCAGAGCAAGCTTTAGCGCTGCCATTGGGTTCGCGCTAATTTTACATCGCGTAAAATTTATAGGCGGGATGTTAAAACGCTTATTAAGGCCGCCACCAGCTACGGTGCCGCTCGCGTTGTATAAGTTCTCCGAAGCCTCTGTAATGACCTCGGCCCAGAATTCTGCTCTCTCTTCCCCTGCCGAGCGCTTGCTGTTTTTGGCTAATTCCCGAATAACTTTCCTAATAAAACACGACTTTCGTTACGAAGTAGCCCTTTTTTTTCTCACTTTTCTTTACTTTTTTTCTCCTTCTCTCGCCTTGCTTCCGCTTTACACGACAGCACCACGTGCTTTTCAGACTTACACCGCCTGTTCCTCGCAAGCTCCGTGTCTTAATCCTTCACCTCTCTCCGCTCTGCTCCGCTGCACTTCCCGTACTCTCTTTTCCTTGGCAAAGGATATTTCTGGAATTCTCGTAGGGCAACGTTCACGTCTTTGAAATGCTCACGATTGATTGAAAATTACAGCTGTTCGTTTACATGAATGACTCGAGGATGAAAAATTTCTCCTCAAAGTGAATCGATAGTTTTTGAATCACGGTACCGTAAATTCAAGAGATAACTTCAGAGATCTCGACGATATCGTTCCCGGAAACAAAAAATCCTTCGGTTGATGAGACAAGAGAACGTACACGAGTCAACTCCGATCTGTGGAGAGTATAAGCAATGAAAGTGAAACGAGGTAGTCTGTGAGGTTTAACTGTTTTTTGGTACCCGAACAATCGCTTTTACTCTTTATGAAACCTTCCGCTGTTTTCAGTCCCCACCGCGCGAGGCTTGCGAGCCCTTGGGAAAGAGGAAGTTCCGAGATAACCAGCAAATTTGATCTTTGAAGGAGATAAAACAACGCAGTTATTTTTCAGAAAGCGTTTGATAAAACTCCTGCCGTTCATCGCTCGGAGATTCCGCATAAAACGTGAGTATAAAACGTACATTTCGTGTTGTGTGGAACAAAAAAATGAACCAGAACAATAAATAAATCAAATGATAATAAATAAGTGACGCAAAAAAAAACGTATGTACAAAAGCTTAATCCCGGAGAATTGGGTTAGAAGTACCATTAAATCGTGAGCTTTATACACAGTTTGGGGCAGGTAACCCAACGCCTCTTCAATCCCATGTTATTTATTTATTTTTTTTGATGTTGTAAATTTTCTTATTACCTATATTGCTCGACCGTGTTCTTTTCTCTTCTCTGTTCATCTTACCTGCTTTTACCGACAATTTCAGTAGCCAACGACGTATCTCCACTTTCTGCTGATAGAATTCTTAATGTGAATTTTTATGATTTTCTGTATTTGTTTCTTGCACCACGTGTTTGATCCTATAAAGAACCGTACAGCGTTATAATGTCTCGCGATTGATATATTAATCTAGGACTCTCGAGCTTTATAGTACCAAGGAATTCTATTCTTGCTAATACAATTTCTAATCCGAAGGGAATGAGGAAAATCGCAACTTCTGTATTGTTAATGATGCAACGTATCTTGGGTGTCTGGAGCTGTTAAGCTCGTCTTAGCTTTCCGTACCTTCATCATGGATTCAATTAAGTATTTCCGAGGTGGGGTTAGCATAATAATTAATAAGAAATCACGGAGTGAAAAGGAATTACCATGAAGTTGAGCCATAACAAGGGCGATAATTATACTTATAGTTAGCAAGCCCGAAGCCGGTCTCGTTTTTCAAATTGCCATATTTAGTCCTCATATTTCCTTGCCGAACGTGATCGCTGCACGGAACAAAAGTCAAAAGACAAAAAAAAAAACAAAAAAATTGATGTATAAAAAAAAAAAATAACAATAATACTAAGAAAACGTGGATCAAGAATGAAAAATCTTCGTCGTTTCGAACCTCGCGGCGAAAGAGAACTTGTAATTACACCTCAGCTATCGCTCATCTATATTCAAGGAGGTCTTTGCTTCGATAATTGGCTTTGACTCTGACCTTCGATGTGCTTTGCAAAGTTCACAACAGGTGAACGGGTCTTCCGTGAACCGGTATAACTAATGGGGCACACATTGACTTACACAGCTACGGTCGATATTCGTAGAACGATCGCGAGTATACAGTTTGCGGAGGAAAGGGCGGTGACCGCGGGACGCGCGTAAGGAAACGTGGCTGAAGGGCCGTGGGAAATTTATAGATCAGCGACAACCCCGAGAGAGAAAGATAGCCGAAAGAGTGGCGTAGCTACTTGACGTCAGTATTATCCCTAGGTAATATCTGATTCCGCGAAACAAAGCCATAAAGGTCGGTGTGGAGCTGGCCGGAAGTAGCAATATCACGTACGGGTCAGACGCGAACGCGAACGCGAGTGGAGAGTGCAAAGCTCCCACGGTACACATGACTCGTCGAGTGGGATTCGAGTCGAGGAATACAGCGGATAGAAAGAGAAGAAGGTAGAAGGAGAATATAGTAGCGGGAGATGCAGAATGGAGAAATGAGATGAAGAGAGAGAACCCGTACGTTTTGGTTTCGCGGCGCAGCGTTGCATGCATTATTGAGCGAGTAAGCCGACCCGACTCTCCTCAGCAGTTCTCGTGTACAACCTTCATACCTTAGCACGTATGGCGACCATGTCGGTACACCTACGAGAGAGAGAGAGAGAGAGAGAAAGAGAGAACCGAGGATGAAAACGTGGGAAGAAGTAGAGGAGTGTGCGATTTAGGAGACAAAAGGGAATTATAATCGTATTTCAGGTTGGCAGTTCGCTCCGCGCGCGCGTTTAGCCGTCGTGAATTCCCTCAGACGAGGAGTGCGCGGGTGCCGCTATTGATCGTGGTTACCCGAAACTTCTCTCTGTCCCTTTCCCTCTCCGGTTTGACTAACTCTTCCCTAATTAGGGCGAAGGCGAGAATGTTATCCACGTGGTGTAGTGGTGCGCGGTGATGATGGTGGCATGCCAACGACGGCGGTAGTCCTTGGGGCTCGTACAGTCGACGCGGCACGTATCCCGATGATCTTGTGATCCGATGTCTGCCGACAAGCCGGCAGCGGCGATCCGCCGGGTTTCGCAGATATTAAGGACGGTGGTGAAATCTCCGGGTTCAGCGAGAACTGCAGTCGCGATTCGAAGATAAGCTCGCCGGATATCGAGAGTTCAATGTTTCGCCCACTGTCATGTTCCGTCCGATCTAGACACAGGAATTCAAAGTCAAGCTCTCCGTTGGATATATGCGGTTAGGACACTCGCTACGAAACGCGATGAATAGAGGAGAAGTGACGGTGCTTGGGCTCGGAGGTATACGAGCGGAGGAGTGCACACAGAGTTAAGGCACTCTCTCCCGAACCCTTTGCCATCTCTAGATGTTCTCAGTAGCCATGGGATAGCCTCCGGCCTCTGGCTAGCCGCTTTCATGTTTGCAAACTAATTAATTCACTGCAAAGGGGTGAAACGACGGTGGGCCCGAGGAGTCGAGTTGAACCGGTGGGAAGGTACTCGAAAAGATGAAGGGAGAAGATAGCTTTGTGCGAGAACCTGTTCCGCTTTAAGCCCGGTGATGATGACACTTATTTTGGAAGAGGATTCATACATTAATCGACGTCCTATTACTTTTATATGGACAAAACGAGGGTCCCTTAGGGAGGGAATAATTACATTTCAAATAAGATTGCTCTTCCTGCGGACATCCGTCTCGAAGACTTCTGAAATCTTTTATACCGTGCGCATACTACAGCGGTAGGTTATACCGAGCAGACGAGGCCGAGCAACAAATTAAAATAGACACGAAACCGTGGCCCAGATGAAAACCCTCCGGCAAAATACAGATGAATATTTTTCCGCAAAGCCGTTCTCATTAACCACATTTCAAGCAGAGATGCTCGCAAATGCCTCTGGCACTCCGCTGTTACGTTTTCGCATCGTTCGCACTCCACCGACGCATAAAATCACACACATATATTCAAAGATATTCTATAGCAGTCCATAAAAGGCGAGCAAACTAAAAAATTCTCGTGTGATGAATTAGAAAAAAAAGAAGAAGAAAACTGAGTGAGACTAAGCAAAAGGAAGGATACATTCGCGCCTTATTTCCTCACCTACATATATTTCAAAACCTCGGATTTTCTGCGCTCGGAGCGCGACCGCAGATTCATTGAAGGCAGTACTTGTTTTCCCATGAAAATGCCGATTAAACAATGAAATCTCGTGCTATCGCATTTTACGCCCGCTAACTGTCAAGGAAAGTTTAAATTTTTATGACACCCATTTTCACCGCACGGTTACCTCGTCTCCGAGCCGTACCGTAGCTCAAAAGTTCTCCTCTCGCAGTTGGCGAGGTATAGTCGTTGTCCTCGCGCATTGCGATGGCTGTTTCTCGAACTCTGAGTAAGTCTGTTTCCTTCGTCCCCTCCTCTTTCACCCCTCGTCCTTGCACCGTTGCCAAACAAGAGGTACTGTCGCTGCTGTTTCGCTGTCCGCTCGCAAACTTTTGACTTTCAGAAATTACAATCGAGTCCCACCCGGATTGGATTTTCCCTCTTTATTCGACTCCGCGGTCTTCTTCGTCCTTCAGACTCCGCTCATTGCCATTTCGACGGTCCCTAGTTATACATATACCTATCTTCAGACGGATTCGAATCCCTCTCTATTTATTCTTAATCGTTCAACTTTGCCACGAATCGTACACAGGACTCCGTGCGGCTACCTCATCTCTTTTGACCAAAGGATGATCGAGGGAGATAAAACTTGGTCCATTCTGAGTGGCCACTTTGTTCTTTACTCTTCATTTTTCCTCGCTTCAAACGATCACCCGACATTATTCCACTCGATAAATCCAGACGGCCATCGCAGCAACAGCTATGGACGCCGGACGTAACTCTGAGTTCGTTAAAAGACGTGTAATCATTCGCTCCAATCGAATAAGACAATACACGCCAACTACTCGACTGTATCGGAGAACGAATCAAAGTGGTCTTTCCGTAAATGAGTCAGTTGAAAGCAGGGAAATCGAATGAAATAATTTCCTCATGTTCCTCGCAAGAGAATAATTAGACGATAGTAAGAAAATATGAAAAGGTTGTTGTCCCAACCTCACCCGTGGCGTAAGGATATTTAAAGCGCAATTCGACGGTGATCGTTAAGAAAATGTATTCAGTTTCCGAGTCTCCAGTTATTTTCAATTGTTAACTCCTAATTGATGATAGTCGATATTACCGAGGAAAAATTATTCAGGATATTCGACCGAAGACAATAATTGCGAACGAGTGGGTTTTCCACCGGCTCCTCACATTTCAATACGAACTGAAAGTCGCTGTATTGGGACACTGTCGAATCAGCGACCGTTATTTTCGACCACGTAGCAAAACCTTGGGGATACGAAGTGCGGACTTTTCGCTCTATCTTAACCATCGCCGCGGTTGAAAATCACGAGAATTTTCCAGCGATTGTTGTTCGGTCGATTGTATCAAAACGGTATGAAAGAAGAAGCGAGCGAATAACATCTGGATAATTCGAAACATGGAACGAAGGAGGGGGCGGTCGGAATTTGAGATGGTTTCCGCTGACATAAATCCACCCCAGTCTAATTAGCGACGGCCACGTATAATACCGCGAAGGGTGTGAGATTACATGGGGTGAGTACCGGCAAGTATGCAAGCCCGCTCCGTACCGTCTGGAAATGGGTTTGCAGGCGGTCCTGTAGGCTTCTGGCATGCAAATGGCCGAAGGTATGTAAACATATACGCGTATACATGTGTACGCACATATACACGCACATATAATACAATCAAAGCTCAACAACGATACATATTCAAGCGGTCAACGGGCGAACAGCCTTACCGTATAGATAGCAAACGGGAACCGCGCGTGCGACGAAGGGCACGAAGGGTACGGGAGGCGGCGGAGGACGCTCCAGGAACAAGGGGACAGTCGGCTCCGGTATACGTGTGGGTATATCTGCGAGCATTTATATGCCCAGCCCCATCCCTTTCACATGCCTATTCCAAAGTATATGGATATGTACTTGTACGTATGTATGCCATATACCACGACCTACAGACGCACAAGGGCAACAGGACTGCCCCATCAATTTCCCATTCAATTCGGATCAGCTAGACGGGACCGATAAGGGGGGCGGTGAACAGGCCGCACTATTCAGAGCAAGGTCTGGTCTATCCCATCTTTAAATATCGCACTGTTTCAGGTGATGAATTTTTCGAAGCGTTGTCATAAAATTCTTCACGAAATTCCTGGGATCCGAGTACCCGTGTATGATATCGCAATGGCTCGAATACACGTACGAGATTTTCTACGTTTGTTTAATTTGGGATTTGATTTTTCGGGGAAAATCCTGTAACAAAAACACTCCGATATCACGTTCCCCTTTATTTCGAGGTATAATAACGGCGGAATAGAAATAAGCGGAATTGACGTCACAACGCCGCATCTGGACCAACGGATCCTGATGGTTCGTTTGTCCACGTGAAGTGCGCGATGTATATTGGACGGATTCATGTAGGTAATCTCTGCCATTGTGGAGAAGTTCGCGGAATTTTTCTATTGTTCTAAAATGAGTGCGTAAAACTGAGTGGGGGCGAGCCGCACATATCAATCACATGTGCGCGGCAAGCGATTGTGCCTCGAACACGCGCTGAATATACTCGTACGTGTATGCGTGTCCTTTGTCGAAAGAAAAACTCACATATTTTTCAAAACATAACTCGAGTGGAAAAATCTTTCGGTGACGGATAATCTTTCCCAAGGTTTTTCAGCGCTGTTACCTTTTTCTTCTTCCCTTTGTTTTTCTGAGGAAACGATAATTGTATCGCGTAATTCGCCACAGAACAATCTGACGCAGTTGTAAAATGCAGGTAGGTGAATTTATGTACCGGAAGGATATGTTCCTCGGCGATTAGGTCGGAGGAATAGTAAATGTTGGATACGACCTTCCGGTTCTCTTGAGACCAATTTTCTGCAGGGTTTAATGGTAATACCTCGACCATCAAAGACCGAAAATTAGAGTCGTCATTTCGCGGGGAGTATCGAACGAGTATTATTTTCTAGCGCGCAGGGGGGGGGGGGGGGGGGAAGTACAAGGGTTGGTTTTGGGATGTGAACGAAAAAAAGTCAGACGTGATTTCGGTTTTTCTTTTCGTACGATCCTTGGATACGATCAGTTTTTTGACTTTCAATTGGCAGGTGTATTACATACGGTATAGGACGCGTTTTAATCTCTACGTACATCGCGGTTCTACATTTCCAGAAAGCTCTAAACCCTTACCCAATTCAAAAACATGGTACGATTCGTGTATTGCCCATACCGCGAAGCTAACGCAGCCGGGATAGGGGATGGCAAGAACATTTCCTCTTTGTGAGCAAAGGGTATAGGGAATAATTTGACTGGGATTTGACGCTAGGTCCTTGGTCTTAGGAGTAATACCAGGTAATACTATGGGCGTGGGTAATACGAACACACGAGGTCCCCGCAGCGTTCACATCGTATTTAAATAGGTGGTATACACGAGTACGAAAACACGTACGTTGGTATTACAGACGGAATAATTAAGAGGAGAGATTCAACGCTATAAGGCATCCGATTCGTGCACGGGCTCCTTTCACAGGTCGAAGCCGAAACCGATGAAAACACGTACTTGGAATTCTAGCTTCTAATACAAACCGCTGGCGACCAACCTCCGGGCGTACCAACCAAGGAAAACGGACCACTTGTGGCGCGCTCCATACACCTTCGGTAAGATCCCACGTGACGTGTTTCAGGGCTTCCAAATTATATTTCAATGAGGAATCCGACCCTGTCTCGTAAATTCCCTACGAGCTGACCAATTATCTGTTAGTTATTCGAGAATGAATCGGTGTCAGAAAAACCGCTACGCTTCACTCGTCTCCAATGTACTTTTCGAGCCGTACGAACCCATGGGGAGCGTATTGTGAGTTTCATGATCATAGTTATCGTTTCGAAGGGCATAAAAGTTTCAAATCTATCACATCGGCACATAATCCCGCGGCGAATACCAAAAGAACTCGTTTCGGGCGAGAACCTTGCGAGTATTTCACGTCCGCCAACGAATCAATCAATCACAAGTCGATCAATCCGCCTTCAAAAACCTTTCAAAGTTCCATGGATGAAGTTTCCAACGGATTATGGATCCTCATCGCTGAAAAATTTCTTCTATACATGGATTAGTTTCACGAACGCGTGATACGAGGAGTTGATTTCTACAGGCTGAGGGGAAATCACAGTAATCGCGAGTAACTGCATACATCTACTTTAACTCGACATTTCAAAGCGCCCGCGCTGTGCCGTTTGCTTCCATTGTAGAGACTCGTGCAGTAGAGTAAAGGTACAAATATATACGTATGAATATATACAGAACGTTTGGCGTAGATGGGGTGATCGATGCCCGGAAAGTACCCGTAGAAGCTTATCTGCTCGAACGCAGTCGACCTGGTTACTCTCGAACGTTACGCCCTGCTACGTTACGTTATACGAGATCCATGGCCATGCAACGCACCCCTTTCGCTATCGTGACTACACTGTTGCGACAGACCAGCTGAAGGGTTTTCGCAATGGGGTTCGAACGCGATACGTATGCAGCTTCATCCCGTGCACGGGTACAGCCATGTAGTTGTCCTGCGCATGGACACGTACAGCGAAAGGACCGAAAGGGCCCGCCAATGGGGTCCCCCAGCTTATCGCTAACTTGCAGTGGTCTGTTGCAACTGTTGCGGTCAGTTTATCGACGCCTAGAATGCCCCCCCCCCCCGGTAATCCCCTCCGTAAAACGGGGCGTCGGACCGCAACGGGGTTTGTTCGGAGGGATGAAATTCGCTGGCTATAATTATCGTGTTTTGTTGTTCGAAATCTCTTTTCAGGATATTTAATGGCGTAGTTTGATATCACATATGGATTTTAATTGGGTAAAATAGCGAGATGTCACGTAGTGGTGCCACCGCGTTGGCGTGTAGCGATCGTGCATCGGACCACGCGTGTTGAATATATTCTGTCATACGTGAAGATAAGTATAATCTTCCGTCGGTATTGACCGTGCGAAATGTGGCACATGAGCACGCTTCGTGTATAATATTCCCGCACGTACTCTCATTCCGTTGAAGAATATTAATATCGATAATTTGATATTATAATCGTTATTATTTATCATTTTTTGTTATGCACGTCCGAGCATAATTTAACGATAAGTTCCGGGCACGTTGAAGGCTGACTAATTTGCCGGAGAGTACGAGACTGATATTCTTCCGTGATGGAGGATAATTTGCGGAAACAAAACACTAGAGAAAGTTGAAGTATATAAGGTTATAAAAAGACGTTGATAAGAGGAAGTGTACATATATATATGGGAGAAAAGCTGACCGAGAAAGATAGAGAATCGGGCAGCCGTGGAAGGGACGGAAAATAAATCACTCGTGCAACGGACACACGCGGCGGCGATTTTCCATCGGACGGACTAGCGCGGCGGGTGCGGAGGAAAAAACGCGGGAGAAATGATCCGTCACAAGGTCCGTTGCCCGGATACAGGCCCATAAACTATAAAGCATCGGATGACGGGGCTCGAACCAAGCGCCGCGAGCTGAATTTATTGTGGAATCGCACGGATTGATTCTCGACGGGGAAAAAGAATAACAAAACTTGATGTTCGTTCGTTTGGTCGCCCGAACTTTACGTAGATACGAATGTTCCTCGGCGTCCGTATCATTTAGATTTTATTTTTATTTCTTGCCCGGTCATCCCTTCTTACGTCATTCATATTCATTCGTTTATTTATTCATTCATTCATTCATTCATTTTTTTTTTTTTTTTTTAATGTTCCTCGAGCTATAAAATTTTTCAGAGAATTCTTTTACTACCGTGACGGTAGCAGAGAATCCGGTCGAAGGACCGGCTGTACGCTTCGTCGTATAAAATGAATGTAATTGAACACTTACAGGTTGTAGTGGACATCCGCCATGTTTGGTCGATACCGGAGAGCCTGGGTAAAGGCTTCCTCGGCCTCCGCGATTCGTCCCTGGGCACTCAGCACGCTTCCCAAATTCCCGTAGGCTAGAATTTCAACACGAAAATGTGCAATTAGTTTCGGATTACTACCGGAAATCGCTCATCTGGCTGTATTCATTTCCGATTCCTTCCTTATATTATTATGTTATACGCTGCCTACCGACGATTTGCAATTCGTACCCAACACCGATCATTACGATGACGAATCGTTATATCTATGAAATAAATTCCCCTAGGATGATATGAATAATTTTTCCATACATCGAGGTTATTTCTGCAAAAGTTGATTGCACGCCAACGGTATATGTGAGAATAAGAAAAAAAAGAGGAGTTGTAGAAAGAAAAAAAGACAATAATAAAATAAAGAATGGATAGAAAAAAGAGGATGACGCAAGTGAGTAATATGAGAACGAAGGAATTTCGTATACAACCTCGTACTTATTCCCGCACGAAATCGCATAATCTGGATAACGATACGCAGATGGCAATAAAATATTGACAGAAAGGCGTACCTCCTTTGCCCGGGGTGTTATTTACGAGCAATAAACCGTCGGAGGAAGTCTATTTGAGATCGGGTCGATGGCGAATCGGCTATTCTCAATCCGGAAATATAAGAATTGACGACTACGACCTGCAGTAATCCAAGCAGCGCGTGAGTTAAATCAGGGTCACCAAGAAATAGGGTGATCGGGGATTCTATGCTAGTCCAACCTTAAATAAAATCTTCAATTCGGCAACGCCGGAGTTGCTCACCAATAAATGTATCCCTATATTCCTAAACCTGAACATACGGGGTTCAGCCCGACGGTATTGGAATCGAAAGATATTAGACTTATTGTTATTTACGTCCCGACGTACACGCGAACGATCTCGTATCAATTTTTAAAGATCACCAAGTTTCACTCCAGTAGCGCGATTGATCCGATGCAATTATCACATGTGTATTCACTGGATCTAAAAAGCAGCTTATTAGATATTCCACCAAACACGGATATGCGTCGGTAATATTCATGACTTGACGAAACAGTTTTGACGTTTAATTTCCTGATGTTTTCATATGAAACATTCGTTCGGCATTCGACTGCCGATACAGTGCCGTCTGGATAATGCTATTGAATTTTAATCAAAGGAAAAGCAGAAAAAGCTCGTCCACGTTTAATTTTAGTCGATCGGGTCAGCGAATTAATCCGCGTAAATGGAGAGAGGGGCAAACAAAAAGAGAGCGATTTGTGGGAGAGAAATGAAAAAATTAAAAAACAGAACGAAAAATTTTTCATAAAAACAAAAAGAAGGGATAAAGTGACGCCGGATTGCCGGTCGAAACTGGCTGCGGTTAACGGCACAGGTTACCTCGGCACACCCCGTGCTTTATACGCCCCTCAAGACCGTTTATGTTTCTGCCAGGAATGCGGCTGAGATCTTTAACCAGCCCCTCTTCAAACCGCCGCTCTTCGTACCTCTCTTCGCCTCGTCCCTCCCCCCGGTTTTAACTTTCCACGGGAGAACTCTGCAGCGCCATTTACAAGCCACAAGTAACTTGGCGCAAATAATGCCGCGGTGGGGTATAAATGTTACCTTGTTTAGTTCCTACGATGAAAAAATTGGGGAAAGTCATTTTCTAAACTTTCGTCATACTCGCGAGCCGAAAAATCCATTTACCGAAAAAAAAAGATTAAATAAATAAAGAGAGAAAACAAACTCCTACTTTTTCCTCAACTTCTTTGTGCTCCTTCAATTTCGACCCAAAATTTGATTAAACAATTTCCCGACAGATGCCTTGCGAACTTCTTTTCTCAACTTTCAGCCTCTTGGCAAAGAGTTGAAAAGAATCCTCGCATGATTCACTCTCGACTCACGATACGTATCACCATTTTCTACCCTTTCGCGTTGTGAACTAATTTTTTTATTCCGTCTCAAATTTCAATTGTTCTACAAAATTCCGATGATCGGTCATTCAAAATTGAGTAAAGTTGTTGCGCAGCTTAGTTGCGAGCGAAAAAAAATGGAAATCAAACAGAATGAAATCAGGGGAAAAAAATAAAAAAACATTCGAGGGTTGTAAATGTTGGCGAATTGCGAGCATGTAATATTATATGTATATGTCATGAGGAGGGTATATTTTATTTGTGACGCGTGATCGGATTATGAACGGTATAACCTGATGCGTCGTTTGGAAAAGAGGATTTCTCTCTGCGTTACAACCATGTACGAAAAACAAAAAAAGAAAATGAAAAAAAAAAAAAATAAAAAATAAATAAATAAAATAAAGGTTTTGTAACACAGACCGAACGCGGAGTTCCTCGGGTTCCTCGGTAATGGTTTTTCATTTATCGCCTCGAGCGTAAAAATCATCTGAATGAACGCGGGGGTCTTATCGCTTTCTTAAATCGTATCAGGTTGGAATTATTTCCTCCATTCCATGGTGGCTGAGGCAATTAAAGTTAACCAAAAGCGGGATAAAATAATATCCACGTAGTCCCAGGTTCTTTTGACGTTTTATCATTTTCGGAATGGAGAATCCCGTAATAGAATTAGTAGTTCTATCTGTCAGGAGTGACGGGATGAGAAGGGTAGTCCTTTTCTGAGACGCGAAGTAGGACTCGGAAGGACGTACGGAGGGCGCACGGAACCGAGGGCTGAAGGCTCAAGGCTCCCAAAAGCTGGGTCTCGGTTATTAAATTCCTAAATTCCTTCTGTATTCTCACTCCTGATATCCAAAGCACGGTTTCCAAGCATCCCAACGTGCACCAGGTCGCGTCTGATTTGTTGCGAAACAGACAATTCGTGAAAATCTATAGAATATCCTACCCATCAGCGGAGTAGGGGTAGGCAATATCCGCGAGACGCCAGGAGCGGTAGAATTCTCATAAATTTCATCGAATTCCTCGCGATTCATTTTAACAATCTACTCGAATATGATTCACTGATCAGGTGTATAATGTAGTATGAAAAATACACTCACCTTTGGGGGGATTGACGTGCAGCGCTGATCTGTAGAGACTTTCCTCGTCGTACCAGTCAAGGTTTCTTCTCAGAGTTTTAGCGGCCATGAGTGTCAGTAGTATTGTAGAAAGTGCGAGTATCACTGTTCCCCACTTTCTTGATTTTCTTCTCATAATACGATAAAATTTACAAATACCAGCCCCGACCAAAAGACAAAAACCGACACTGGGAAGATACAAAACTCTTTCAGCGATCACAAATCCAACGTAAAAAAACAAATTACAAGCCGGTAGAAAGGGAAGCCCAAGGAAACCTAAGGAGATTGCAACAGCGGCCGGAAGTGATGCGCGTATCGTGGAATTCTTCGGGCAATAACAGTTGCTTATCGGTGCATTATTGTTGTTCGCTGCACGACAACGATCCGTATGGGCTCCGGTCTTCTTTACGCACATCGAACACGAAGCACTACGAAGTCCTTTCGCCGCCCAAAGACCGGCGCCAGCCAGAGCTGCGTATAAAGCTGCTGACTCCAAGTTACGCGGATCCTTGAACGTCGTTATCCTTGGAACAGCGTCCATCGACCAATCGAAACTGAGAGTGCTCGGACAAAGTAACATCCTGGCGTTGACGGCCGGCAGATAAAGAAACGTCAACCCTCTTGCCAGTCTCGAAGGATGTCGCGCCGCTGGATTATCCGCCGTTGCAAACTCGGGCGGTGATCCTCCGACCCTTAATCGTACGATCAGCAAAAGGACCAGAGTTCCGGTAACTAGTCCGACGCTACGACGTCTGGTCCACCTGGTTCCCTGAAACGGAATTGCATCCGAGATAAATCACTTGCTGCAGTTCCATCGCATCGCATCGCAGGAGGATCCGACGGTAGGGAACGCGTCACTGCATATGCGGCTGCAGCTGGACACGTGAGAGAAGATTATATGATTCAATGCCGCATACGGCGCAATTGCCAACCATATTTCATATCGTTCCGTACAACGTAGTTACACGTATATATAGATATGTAGCTTTATCCCTACACAGTGCAAGTTATATCTATGCGTGTTCAACTTGCATCCGGTGGGTATCACGAATGAAAATTAATTAACAAACGCCCCGTTATTGCAATTGATTAAACTTTTTTCCCCCGGTCAAAAACGTGGGAAATATTTTATTTTCCAGGGGACCAACTTCTGCACCCTTTACAATTTTTACGTCCATCTGCATCTACCTATACGCCACTTCCCTATACTGTGGAATTATTAATAAATTGATATTCCAGGTCAGCGTTTGAGTCGCTCGCTCGCGAATGCCCGACTCCTATATCGTATTCAAAATTTTATTCCGATCAAAGAGAAACTGATGAATCAATCATTCGGTGCCGTCGCAGGAAACGTGGAAAATGTATATCTACGGGAAATATGGAGATATATCGACGTTCGGAGAAAATTTGACGATGGCGGATTTCGAAGCATCGATCACAACGTAATGTACGTGTACAGCACAAAAAGACACTATGAAATGAAACACGGCATGACCGGTAATCGCTGCTATTTATCATTATAATTAAGCGACAGCGGCTGAAACGAGATGGAAAGAGTTCTAGAACCTCGTGCTGCAGCGATCGTCATTGTTCAGCGCGACTATATTCAGAAACGAGAAATTAGTTGGTGAACAATTTGAAAGCCTTGCAAGTTCGCTCCGTGAAGCAACGTGTGTGTATAGAGTAACCCGGTCGAGCGGCTGGCTAACGGCAGAGCAACATAGCAGGTGGAGCTATTACACTAATTGTCCTACTCACGGGCTCACTGACTGGATGGAACTCGCTCCATCAATCCTGAAGCTGAGAGGGTCTGTCGGTAGCCCTGTCGGTCGGCTCACCCGCTCGTCGGCTTGTTCAGATGCCAGACAAACAGACGGACCGTTGGACATCCCTCTTGAGCGAACTAACTGGACTAGACAGCAGGGGCTGACCAGGGGCCGTCATACTACTGACGTATGTATGACCCTTTGATGATGCCGAGAGGGTGCAAGATGTAATATCACGCTCCCCTGGACCACATGCGAACGGACGGTTGATCACCCGATCAAATCATGGTAATAGCTATACCCCTCGACTTCCATTTTGATTTTTAACTCTTTTTTGTCTTGGCATAACAGGTGAATGTAGGCGGGTAAGAAAAGTTACGCAGGGATGTCACGTATCTCCGCACGTGATTCAAGAGAACCATGCTTTCCCCGAAGAGTTTGCTTTTGGTGGAAAAATTAGTAATCATCTCTAGACGTTGCGTTAATAACTCTTTTGATTTTCCTGCAAGCTGTCCCCGAACCGGCTGTTGGTTGTTTTCATGTGGCTCCGCCCATCCAAATGTCATCGTAATTTATTTGCATCGGTTGATAGAACGCGTGTACGATCACGTTTTAATTCATGTATCACCCCGGGTTCCGGTTCAGCGAATATGTTTGAATATGACTACGTTTTCAATAAAACGTTGTTGTAATCGTAACGTTGATAACGGTCCCTAATTTTTTTATTTTTTTATTTTTTGTTGCGATAGCTATAAGCCAGATTATCTCGCCATTCCCAGCTGCGATTATCGATATAACAAATGCCATTGGAAAATTACAGGTCGTACAGTACGGACAAAAAAGATCTGATCCGCCCGTTACACGCGCCAGTTTCATTCACTACTTTGAAATTCGCTTTTTGAGGCTTCAGATACGGATTGGAATAACGCAGTGGAATATTCCATTCTTCGTTTGATTTCTATCGTTAGTCGGAGGCATTGTGAATCCATGACAGGTTTCGGAGTGATTGACACTCGCTAGGGATCAACACTGTGCTCATTTTCTATACACACATGTGCCGTGGAACCCGAAACGTTCCCTCCGGCGATCTGAACTGTCCACCCCGTCAACGAATACTCCCCTCTTTCGGCTACATCGAACGGAGGTTCGAATATTAGTATAAAATATAACAAGCCTGGATTTCAAATTTGAAACTCTCTATAGAATTTGGCCCCCACGCATCCGGGAGCTGCTCGCTCGTTCTTTGTTGTGGTACAATGGCCGACCATTGTGATGCAAAGTCCTGCCGCGGTTCATGAAGAGTCCTTATACCCGGCGACCTGGTCCACCGACGCTTTTTGACTCTACATAAAAGTCAAGATGGCCGACCGCCATTCAGATGTTTCGCTAAAGAGTTTTCGAGCTGACTGGCAGCCAGGCGATTTATCAGTTTGACGCTGTGACTCCCAACACAGTGACTTTTTCAACTCATTGTGTCGTCCGTCATCTCAAGAAAAGATAAAATTTTGTCATAAACGAAATGGAATACAAATGACTGCGGTAGATCGCAGAAGGCCAACGTTACAGTGCCGCTCGAAAACAAGAACAAAAACAAAAAAAAATTACCAACTTTTTATCACGAAAACTATCTTACACATATGCATTTTGTGCAGTCGAGAGAACTTTTGGAAGTGGCAACTTTGGCCTGTTTAAGAGAGATGGAGATCAAGAGCGAGGTGTGAGATGGAGAAGCGCGATGCGAATGACCCCTTGGCATCTATCCAGCCCTCGCCGGGGGTGCGACATGCATCACGCCACGCGTCTGGTGCACCTAGTGCATCCTGCCGGGTGGTCCGGGAGGTGGTCGTGCATCAGTTTCCTGTCCAGGGCAGCCCGCGGACCCGCATTGCGTTTTGGAAGCTGAAGCGGTTCCACGCTATGCATCAGGTTTCGTATTATTGGAATTGAAACTATCGAATTTTCTCGCACAGCGAACGAAAACAACTGTGTCGCGTTTCTACGATATAAATTAGGCATCGTCCGTGCGATATCTGCATTCTAAACGACACGAGGTGTTTGCACCTCATCCGCTACTGCCTTTTTTTAATATCCTCTCATATTCCTCCGTTTCCTATTGCGCTGGAATTATCCGAGTCTGAGGCATATTATCTCCTTTGGAACAAAAGTAAAAACGGACATTTCCGAACGAGTTCCTCGAACGTGGCAACGAAGCGCTAATAATGACTAGACAATCGAATCTTCGCGAAGAAGTTAATCAAAGTCAAAGATGAAACATTCCCGAGGTACTCAGCGTTCACTGACTCGAGTAGATACGAGTTAATCGTCAAGTTTAAACAGAGCGAATGCTTGCGTAAATAATTACGTAATAATTAGTGATCGCGGACGATGAGTATCTCTTTTTTCCGTTGCTACAAACAGGGGCTTGTACAGGGTGTTCGAACGAGTTGGCTAAAGATCCTTTTACCTCTAACGGCAAAAGGAGAAAATATATCAGAGCGTTCGTTTTCCGCGAAGACCTTCAGACCCTGGTTAATTGTCAACCGCATAGCTAACCTCTACGCGATGTTAAATTGCCGCTAATAGATGAACCCTTTGGTTTCCTACCTTTCTCTGCGGTTCACCGCGACAAAATTCCCACAGAAGACAGAGAGCTAAGGATGCTATTCCCGTCTCTTTGGCAAGCGTCGCTAAAGCTGAGGCTAGCAACGTCAGAAAAAGGGGTCCCGGCATCCGAGCGTCGTCACAGTGAACCGCGTAGGCGAGGAAGGCCACCAGGGTAAAAAGACAAGCTAGGAGATCCGCCCGGCCAACAATTCCAGCCACCGCTTCACCGTGTACCGGATGTACGGCGAACAGAAGGCCAGCCATGGCGTGCGCTAAACTCTGCCCTGGAAGTACCTGGAAAGTAACAAAAAAATAGGAGTAAGTTTAAATATTACGCATCGACCATATTTGGTACCAAAAACTGGCAACTTGGCTATTAGATGAAAAATCTTTTCCATTATATAAAATCAGAGCAAAATGAATGTATTCACCTTCCTAGCGGCCCTTACGACGAGCCCAGCGCACGCAGCGTGAAGGGCAACGTTGACCAGGTGATACCCCCAAGGATCAAGACCACCGACCAGATAATTGAGGCGGAAGGTTGCCACGCAAAAAGGGCGGTAGCTACCGTGAGATCCCCGTTCCTTCAACGGTGTACCCCAAAAGTCGTCCTCGAGGAGGCGAGACCAAGGCGTCCCCGGAAGGAGGTCGGGATTCGTCAGGATGGCCCTTCTGTAAAAAACAAATGAGAGTCGGGATTAGCTCGACGAGTTATATATCGCGTGCTTACGTCGTTTGAAAAATTAGCATGCAGACAGGAGATAGTCTATAGGTATAATACACCGGTTTAGGTGCAAGGTATGGAGTGGTATATGGAATAGCTATACAGCGAGAGAACGGTGAGAGATTCTCTTCAGGAAAGTAGTTTCGAGTGTCCTCTGAGGATCGCAGCTCGACTCTAAACCGCTTACAATATTAATCGCCTTTAGCTCCGCGGCGCAGAGTTCCTCGTTTGTAAGGCATTCGTTTTTTGCTTCGTGCTACCAGCGTTGGTGTTGCAGCTATGCTTCTTCCTTTTTTTTTTCATCAATTTTTCGAACCGAGTTTTGACTGCATTTTTCCCGGAGGTTCCTTGGTCCGTTTTAGTCCTTGGTATACGGCGTTGGAGGCGGGCGTAATGCCCGAGTTATAACTGAATTCCGAATAACCCGGCAAAGTTGAGAAACCATTTTGCCCAAAGGAGAAATCGATACCACTTTATGAATTCAATAAAGCCCGAGTTATAAAAGTGGCCCGGCAAATCCGATCGTAAACTGACGGTTGGCTGAATAATTTTTTTTTTCTTCCGTTTATTTTTATTTTTTTTTTCTTCTTCATTTCTTTTTTCTTCTTCTTTACCTCAAGGCAAACGTTTTTTTGACTCAGCTGGACGAATGTATGGCTTTTCTAAGACCTTAAAAAAGCTTTAAATCTTTTTTACGCGTTCGGCTCGATTCTCTGAGAAACTTGTAATCCAAGCGAACTCATCCACGATTCTCCAGCGTGTGAAGTAAAGGTGATGATAACGGAAACAATCATTGGCAGCTCTTGAAAAATAAGGGGTAAAGGGGGTAATACCTTCAGGGTCAACCTGTACGGATCAGTGAGTGATAATCCCCTGATAACAACGAGGGGGCTTGAAATTTCGTTACTGACATTGAGACAAATTGGAATTTGATACGTCATTAAGGCAAGTGATGGAAGGCTTCAAAGATCAGCCCTTCGATTAGAAGCGTTCCTCGATATCACTGAGGTGATAGAGAGAAACGGAGCAGAAGGAGGATGAGAATCTGAGCTTTTAATTGAGGATTAATATTCATGGGGTTCGATCGGTAAAGAGGATATCTCCCTGGTAGCTCTCCTACTACGAGTTCATCCCTCAGCGGCTTCTCCAGCTCATCCCGCAGCACGATGATTCGAGTCCGACAAACTGGGAGATCCGTGAAATTCTGTAGGAGCTCAAGGATGCTAAATATCCCTGATAAACCGACCAGTAACTAAGCCGATAACATTCGAATAACCGTTCTCATCCAGCCATATAGATCAAGGACATGAATATGGCCGAACTCATATCTCCGTTCGTATATATTCATAATTTACTAAACGTTGCCAGCGCTCCTTCAGGAATTCAGGCTGTGTGGAACCTGATGGAAATATTGAAAGGTTGTGTAACAGAACTTTTCCCATACACTTCGATCGTAAATTGATCACCGGTTGATCTTCCAGTACGCTTCATTAGTTCCTTTCACCGATGTTATATTGCAGAGCTTTTTTCTCAAACTCATTCTGGAGCAGTCTACCGATAAATTGCCACTTCTAATTATTTATTTTCCAAACTACGGAACAAAAGCAACCAACAAGATTCAATTCCACCGTATGTTAACATTCCTCACAAAAGATTCAAAGACATTCTTGGAAATCACCGCGTGAAGAACTCCTCATATACGTCTGAGCGGGTTGATAGCGCGACGACGTAAAGGGCGCTCGGGGATGCAAAGGGTTTGACGGGATACAAGGATGGGGTGGGACTTGAATACCTTGGTGACCGGAAGGGGTGGTCGCCATAGTTTGCAGTTGAGACATTAGTCCTTGATTCAGTGCGACAGACCGCTGCGATTGGCCCTTCGTATTGACCTACAGTGAAAGTTACGGCGGGCTCAGCAGCTGCCAAATTTTTTACCGTTCAAGGATGGCTGCGTCTAGTTCTTTTATCTTTTTGTTTTTGATTGTATTTCAGCGGTTTTAATCGATCAATGTTTAATCGCTATTGTGTACCCAACTTTTCATTCGTCGCGATGTCTCGCTGCATTCAATGTTCACAGACGAAGAGCTGTGCTTTTAATTTTAGGTGCTTGCAGATGAGACAACTAAATGCAACCTCGGGATGGTTGATGAGCGAGAGGAGAGCAAGAAGAAGAGGAAGAGGAAGAGAGTGACAGAGGGAAGCTACATGTTATAGCCGTTGGGAGAAAATGGAAATACGAAGGAAAACAGATGCGAAGCTGTATATCAGCGCACTACTGTGTCTCAGCTGCTGGTATTATTAATAATAGTGTTCTTGCACATACAATGAGCGCGACCCGCAGTTCCCGCGTCTTTGTTTGACGCGACTTTCATCAGGGTATACAAAGTCACCGTTATACCAACGTTACCTGAAATTTTCTGCACAGTCAGGATGAACACCGCGAACGTTTTTCGAATTGGTTGAGACATTATGTTCTCATTTCTCGTCTTCTGTGTATTTTCCTTTTGCTGTCCTTTTCTTTTTATAGTCCTTTTTTATCCCTTCTCAAAATAAATAAACGCGGAGAATTAGCCGGTCCTTTTTTCTGCTTTTGTTTACCTGCTCTCCCGCTTCGAATCGGATTCCTCCCGGCAGTTTCGATCATTCTTCGGTGGGCCGAGTAACTCGAGGCGCAGCAAACCATTCACCCGATGTAGTTCACATCGTCCTACCTACGAATCGAACAGCTACGGTCAGGACTTTCGACCGAAGACTGGCGATCGTGCCGCTTACAAAGTGCTTCTTTGCCCGAGGGGGTGCGCCGCTGCTACCCCCATGGGAATCTCGCGAGTTGCGAAAGGCAAAGGGAGTTGATATAGCTCGGTTGCGTCGAGTGTACTGCGAATGGGTATAACAGGGGCGAAGGGTCAGCCTATCGGAACACCGATATTAGGACCTCGGCATTGTCGGTATTTGAAATGGTTGGGAATTTGCGCAAGATATAAGCAATAATATACGAAATATTCTGACTCAAATATATACGGGTAAGAATTTGTAAGATAAATGTTAGATCTCGAAGGTTCTTTGCCGGTACCCGGCCAAGCCATTCGACGTATGGTCGTTGATGGTATAATGGGTTGTGAATTAATAATCGAATGGGGTTGGCTACAGCAATTAAAACGTCAATCCACGCTATGGATGCGGAACGTTTCGTAGCGATAACTATGAAGTACGATCGGAGAACCCACGACCTGAGTAAACGCGGGCGCTGTGTCTGCGAATTCGCTCAAGGTCTAATTTATGCCGAGCCTATTTTAACAGGGGTTCGCGTTATCGCGGCGTCGAGAGGGCGACTGCGCTAATACGAACCAAGTGATAATTATTCTCGCTCTATCCGCCCTACCCTCCTCCCTTTTTCCCTACCGCCTACCGAAGTCTAAACCCGTGTCTGGGGTTTCCTCGCCCCATTCCTTCATCACCACCCCCATCCAAGGTTCTTGACGAGCACCTTATCCGTCCTGAAAAATTGCAATTCTAACGCGAGCCGAAGTCCCGCGAAAAAGAGCGGCACGACGAGAGTATTTTTTTTTTTTTCCAATCCGACAAATAGCGCCAAGAAAAACTTTCGATTGTTTTCTAACCGTATGCCTACAGCTGAATAGGAAATCATCTACTAAATTATACCGTGGACGGGCACTGGGAAGTTCGTTTATCAGCTAATGCGTGAATTTATCAGTAAACTATAAACTGGGAACGTTCCACACCTTTGCCGCTATAGTGATTGATTTCTCTATGTATAGGTAGTATAGACTCGATTGGATAATAGCGACTTAATTTTACTTAGCTTTCAGCAAATGAAAAGCTACTCAAGAGCTCGCTGCGCAAAACGTTGCCTCGAGGAAATGATTTTGAAAATAGAACAAAAGACTCGTTATTAATTACAACGAAGTAATTAAAAATATCTTCCATCAGTTTAATGAAAAATCGACCGCGAAGCTTCTGCTCGCGTGGATGGGTGCGTTCAAGGCACTCGCCTGAAACGTTCTGCAGCAAAAGCATCCAATCAGCTAAGATATTAAAGAAAATACAGGCCAGCTGGTATTCAAATAATTAATAGCTGCACGCCACCTAAATCATCGGCGCTGCTCCTTACGTCAAATTTTGCGTCGTACTCTTGCGGGGCGTCGCTCTGCAGACGTAACAAAGAAAATTAAAGAAGAAATCACATAGAATCCCGGTAAATGTATTCGAGGAATCACTGAAGGTTCAACAGCGATCCTTCGGAGCATCAAGAACTCGAAAATGCTGATTAAAAACAGCGAAAACCGTCCGATTCGGAGACACATTTCCGCGTCTGACCAAACTCGAAATTACTACTAGCGCGCCGCGGAGCGCGTAGTTCCATACTACTGCGGTGCGGATCGGATGATTCATTCGGAAGAGGTAAATGTACATGTAGAAATATTCCACACGCTTGGCGCCTGCATTTGTCTGCGTTCGCTTTATGCACCGTGTAGATGTACATGCAGGTACTTACAATTAGTTTTAGTTTCGGGATGACAAACTTTTTGTTCGTCGTCGCAGCCGCCACTTCGCTTTTCCACGTAGCGTGGAAGCGCGGAGCATTAATATCAGGCAAAGTTTCGTGCATAATATTTCGCAGTTAATAACGACATTTATATCAATTCCTCCACCGTCCCATCCCCCCGTTCTTCCACTCTCATCGTAACCGGAGCTTCTACCTCCTCTTCGCAGTCAAGGGCGACACTTTCTGAGCGTTTCGGTCCAATGCGTGGGACTGAGGAGATGAAGCCATCAATATCAATGCGGCCAGCTGCGCGGAAGACATCGTACGCTCTAATGAAAAAGGTAGAAGATGAGAAAAAAAAGAAGAGAACCCCGAAAAAAAAACACAATATTTATAAATAAAACAAGGAACTCCGGGAAAAAGATGTAAACGGCAACAGGAGAACGACAACAATAAGATGTTCAGTCCCAAACAATTGACGGTCTTTTTTTTCTTATCCACGATATCCAGCTTTTTTGTGATTTTTTCTGATTCGGATTCTGCCTTGCCTCCGGCAACGGCCTCGTCGTCGTTCTTATTCAACAGTTGATTTTGTATGTGAATTTTTTTTGTTCGGATTTTGAAAATGCTGAGCCGGAATTCAACTCGCGTGAAGATCACTCGACCATACGCGATCAAATATAACACCTCTGATAATATTTCCGCTCAAGATCACAACCGAGCCGAGGGGTCTTTGGCCGACGGCTGATAACGGTAATACATGCGATAATAACCCAATTAAATTGCAAATGTAAACTTGAAGTTCATCACAATATTTGCGTGGATAGGTATTCAATAGCCCGAAAAGCAATCAAGTTCGGTGGTTATATAGGCGGCTTATCTGAATTTCGGCAGTTTCCAAATCACCGGGAGAATTCTGATGATTTCAAAGGGAAATAATACCGCGCGATTGGTCCGCCTGCACGGGATTTAATTCTGAGATCGTATAAGTTTCCTTTTCCAACATCGAACGAAAATATCGTTTAATTCATTTTCCAGAGTTGTATAAATTCTATTCCGCGGCATATTCGTATATATGGTGGAAATTTCTCCGGGAGAGTAATCGTTCGATTGTTGAAATATTTAGTTGAAAATTCAGTCGGCTGGGGTGAAAATTTTGTTAGCAGCGCTTGATTTTCGTATTGACGTGAATCGTGCCGCATTAAAATACCGATTTTCTAAAATATTTTCAAAAAGTTAAAACATATTACGAAACATCCGCGAGTTACCGGTGGGAAACATCGTACGACGGAAAGTTTCACGTACACTTCTCATTCCTGGAAAATATCGAAAGTTCAATGTCTGATACATTTTTGCAATCCCTTGCAGCTCGATCTGCCTAAACGTTTCACGCTCCGATTCCGTCTGCAGATCAGGACCAGAATACTAAGAGCGCCAAGTGAGAATCCCGGTCATTCTTCGCTCCGGAAATGCTGTCTATCACAAGTGCTTCGCGGTCTCTCGGGTACCACCTTTGAAGCAGCCTTTCCACTCACGTCAAATCGGCCGTGTCGTTGAATGCGTTCAAATCTCGGGTTTCCGACTATACCTTATTCACCTTTTCTGAAGTGCGGGTACTTTACTCTTCTATGCTCACGAATTCCAATCCTCAGTTTTGAGCCGCGTGTACCGACTCCGTTTTTTACGGACGGACACTGATTTTCGCGGGACTTTACACTCAACCTAATGTTCGATGAAGTTTAAGTTTTAACCACCGTGCGCGTACAAATATAATTGAGCTACAAGTGCAGGTGCCGATTGAGCGAATCAAGATTAATTCGCTTCGGAATTGTTTCAATTTTGTTTTTTGCGTGTGTTACCCATTGAATCAAGCCCGTAAATAAGACGAAGCGAACCGCGAGATGTTAGAGAATAACGAAATAATAATGAGAGTATGAGTTATGCGGCTGCGAATGAATTTTGTAGTACCAAACAGAATGAAGAGAGAGAGAGGAAGAACCACTTAGCTCAGAACCTAACCAGGATGAGGTAGTATACCACCGACTTTGATTTAATGGGCAAACAAATTCAATTTCCAGAAAAGAATTGGAAACCGTTTAGCGGCCGGTTCTGGAATTATTGGTAAGGCTGTCAGCAGCTTTTCTCCCCACGTTAAAGTGAATTAATAAATTACTACGGGAGAAAATGAAAATGAGTATCGATTTACCCCCGACGATATTAAAATCAACCGCGATGATTAATCTGCGCTGCCCCCGGAAGACCTTACGTAACGTACAATACCGATGGAAAGTTTTCTTTTCTCCTCCCGTCCTCCTAAATTCAAACACGCAACAAAATTGAACGTAATTGCAAGAAGCATTAAGAAGCTCGTATCGTTTAGCGGCGGGGGAATATCACCTTTCTTTTTTGCCAATTCGAAGTTCCCCGGGTATCGATGACAACCGGCAGGAATTGAGATCCAGATAAAATAAAAAGTCGGAAAACAAGATAAGGAAAATAAATAAAAAATAATCATAAAAATGGAGTAAGGGTTGAAACTCTAGACGAGCACTCAGCCTTAAAGGTGTCTTTACGTTGAGCTACCGATGCTTCTCACGTTTCATACTATGCGAAGACACGTCGGAAGTAGATCGACTCGCTAATGGATGTATTTTTCTTCGCGTGATATCTTCGTGGTGTACGACGGTGTGGGCGGTTCGGGACGAGGTGGGAAGACGAGTGTCGACAGTTGACTTTAATTTCCGTCGGGCGTTAAGTTGAGCAACGGTTCGTTGATGGCGTAGAACGGAAGATGTTTCGAGAGTGGTACACGGGTTTACCCTCGTAAAATGTAAATATTAAGAAACTTACCTCCCTCTCTAGAGTCTGCGCGTTTGTCGAGTTACCCAGCTGTTGATGCCCGTCGGACACGAGGGTCGTTAGTTTCCTGCCGGAAAATTAATTGCACAAATTTTCTTCCCTCAAACTCCACTCCAAGCCCGATTGACAGAGTTTCGCAAATTAGAGTCGGCGATCCTTTTCCCGAATTCAAATCATCGCGGGTTCGCGTGAGGATAAAAACGTGGACTCGGCAAAGTGGGCGTGTACCCGGTGGGTCGACGAAAATTTAGTGACCGTGTATAGATTTCGGGCGAAATCGATGATGGGGCAACGGATTTTGCAGTTGCTGGCGTCGCGAAAATGAAAACAGACTGGCGGAACTTTTCTTTCCGGGATACGATATATCTGGAGATATTGCCGCGAATCAATTTCGTTCATAGCTATCGATGCCGATCTTATGGTTAGTTATATTTCTCTCGAATCGGCCATACGTTTAGACCGTGGCAAATGTGGCTAACTTCCCACCGATAGAATTTCCAAAATAGCAGACGCGTGTAGTAAATGCGAGTATTTATAGTGTGTAGATAGGTGTATAAAAATTATCGTTTAGGAAAATTATAAGTTTTTTCAAAATCCTCAAGCGCGAGGAACGGAGTCCTTTTAAACAAATTGGAGCGTTGGGCGTTTCTATACGTATTTCAAGTTGATGAACACTTTTTTTTTATTTCCTCTTCTTTCTTCATAGCTTAAATTGTACCCGAGTAAGCCCTTCGAGTCCTTCGTGCAGACTATTATACGGGCGCGGTACACGGTGAAAACGAGAGCCTGAAAAAGCACCCTCTTTTAGAGTATTAGCTAAGATGGATAATCCGCTTTGAGATATTTTACTAATTATTGATAAGCAGGGAGACCGATAAAGTCGGCGTTGGGATATACGAGATGATAATGTGCGAAACGTATCAAGCACGGTGATGACAAACGCCCATAAATTTCGCACCCCTTACTTCCGACTTTCGTCTACATCAACTCGGTAGACAAGATTTTGCAGCTACGCGGTAGCCGTGCATGTATAACTACAGATACTCTCTCTCACAGTCTCGTTGCCTCGAAGAAAGGAAACTGCTCAACAAAGCTACGCGGAGAGGAGGAAGAGGAGGGGGAGGATGAGATGGATGAAGGGAAGGAGGAGAGGAGAGGAGGAGCACACCTAAAATTTGAGCGAAAACTTTGACGCTGGTCTCTTGGGCGCTGTCGCTCGCTGGCAGCAATTTGCACACAGTTCTCCAGCTCACTGCCGGTCCTTCTCTACCGACTTTCGACTCCCCTGTCTCGACGGTCTTTCCCCCTCCCGTTCCGCGCCCTCCTTCTTTTCTTTGACTTTTTCTTCTTCGCATCCTTCGACCTCTTCCCTCGCAAATGACTCGAGGAACGTGCCTCGATCGTGGACCGTTTCACCCCCTGGAAGGGTGTCCCTCCTAAAAGTACCGGTGATGGCCTGACGCTACATTTTGTCAGACATTCCCTCGCGCGGTGGCTTAGAGAGAAGACCCAAGGAGAAGTGGAGGAGAAGACGGCGGAGAGGAAAAAGGGGAGTCCAAATAAATACCTGGCTAAATCGTCCGGAAAACTCATTCCATCCCTCAGCCCTCAACCCCCGACCTTCGGCCCGGGGTTTTAGGTCGAGACCTGGGAGACCTCAGACCTTATACCAAACCAAAAAGGCTTTGCACCTTACCGGCCAAGACACTGCGTGGACCTTTTGTCTGGGGGCTGCAGTACGCTATTTACAAACCCGGACAGGTTCAAGTGTTGGACACGAATGTATGTACGCATACTCGAGCGTAATGCGGAGGGTCGTTTATATCGGGAATGTGAATTAAACTCGACTGCGCACCCCGTACTATTACCATTATCTTGCACAGACAACTTTCCGCGCGCTGCGTTACTACGAAGTAGAAACACATTTACTTACATCATTCTTCCTACCCCCACGAGTCACGGTTCGTTCCCCTGGCTGTTCTATTATTTTCTTATATGTATAAGCTGTAGGTATATAGCTGCCGGATTGATTGCTGCAATTTTGTTCGCGTGCTATCAATTTCATAAGTGTAGAGGAGCGAGCTGACTCTTAGCTCCGCTCTTATAGGAGCTTGGATAAATATAGCGAAGCTTTCGAAGCAGCAATTTCAGAATTCGTTCAACCGAAATAAGGTACAACTGGAATAGTTGAATCGTAATTTCTGTTATCGCCGTAATCAAAGCGTTAATTATTGCGTTGTCAACGCTGCAGCAGCTCCTATCTTGACTGGAAACTACCCACTGAGATTGTACAATTCACTTCAACTACGCTCGTAACAAAGTTTAAATTATTTTCTCGACTACCGCCTTAACGCCATTCGATGAGTTACGATTTCAACGGCTCCGTTGTACGTGCTTTTCACTTTTTACATCCATTAAAAATTGCCGTACCTATTTTTCCAGCTATAAAATTTTTGACTTGCGGCCTAATTGTCCTCACTTTATTTCGGACCCTCCGCATCGGGAGAAGACGAAAGCTCATCGCTGATCGCAAAAGACGAGCCGCGGTCGATGGAAAGCAACAGTTTCAAAGGGCGTCGATACATACAAATTGATCTATATTCCTACGAGTGGACGAAGGATCAATTCGCGAAAGATTCAAGACCGCGCCGAGGGCCATAATAGAAACCCCTGACGGGGTCAATCTCCTAACGGCCCATCCGGAAAGCTAACCTACCCCCATCAATCACTACCTTAGTCCGCGCACCGGGGAGTAAGCGAAGGGTTGGCAACCTTATATGCGACGGTGCTATCTACTCCAGACTTAACACACCTTCGCCCATAGCCACGCGACGTAGATATAAGAAGAGCTTGAGACGCACTGCAGATACCGCTAAATTTTCACCGTAAGACCAGCCGCCGGTCTTTTGTTTCTGCAGCCGTTTCTTATCTCACAAAAATTTGCCGGGATTTCCTCTCCCATAGCAGTTGCCAGCTACATTTATTTCCTGTTGAATAAAGTCTCGCGGACGATAATCAAGGGCGCGCGATCAAATGAGAATCAGGTCCAAAAAAAAAGGGAAAGAAAAAAGAAAGAAAAAAAATCTCGCTCATATTTGGTTAACGCAAAGTTGATTAATCCATTAATTTTGGCACGTCAGTCACGCGTCGTACGTGAGCGAAACCTTTTTTCAAGTAGATGAATCACGTGAGTCATATTTGGCCTGACAGTTTTTATAGCTTTATGATGCGACGAACCCAAGAGCTTTCCAAAATGGTGATCAGTGAACCAAAAATTTGATGGGTTTGTTTTTAGGGTGCACGCGAACGTTATTGCTTGCTCTAATTTGTTTGAATATAGTCCGATAATATTCGACCATATTTAGCCGATATTGCAGTACGACTGTTTGATTTTTAGGGATTCGATGCTCACTGACTCGAGTTACGGAGGAAACAGGATATCTCCAGCAGTGCGCAGTTTGAGCACATCTGTCTCGCCGAGAATGGGAACCGAATTACAAATTTGAGTGATCAAAACCACCGACTACGGCTTCTACCAATTAGCTCATTAACCAATCTGCTGAGTTGGGTGTGTAATAGAGCCTGCAAGCCGACTCCGAAACGTGCTCAGATTCCATACGACGATCTGTGCTAAATTTTGAAGCCGGTTTCGGATTAATTTCGATACGTAAACTCGGACATTCAGTTCCAGTAGATTTTACAAAAAATCATTTATTACTTTTCACGAAGCTTATCTCACCGATGACATCATACGTGCGTAGAAAAATGTCGCTACCTAAGTATATCGTGCGAATTGGATATGTGAAGAGAATCCGTAGGTGGTTTTTGCTAAATATTCATCAGCTACATATTAGATGGCAATAGGAGATATCCGGTGGTGAAGGACTCTGGACGACCGTACAACCTACACCCTTACACCAGTAAAGGTACTTTTAGTTGATACGTGCCACTTTTACGAGGTCATAAAATTAATACAGTTTTTTATTCGCCTCTGGCTAGCTGCCACCAATCGTGCTTCGGCTTTTCTCAATGGCCGGCCGTTAGCGATTGTATTCGAGGTTCGATCCTCTCCTCGGATCTTCTTCCTCCTCTCTTCGACCGCCGTAGGTTTCCTTTTCCAATTCACCGGCTCTGGTTCACCCCGCGATTCGACGCTTCGAACTATTTCGCCTTGATTGGCCTGTCTTGATTATTGACTCGAACATTCCACTACTATCCACAAGGGGCTCTCAATAAAGATCATTTTCTCTTTGTGCCAGCTCAAACTGCGGAAGCTCCAAAGCCAGACGCTCGACTCTCTTTCCCGATCCTTCTCCTCCTCGGTTGTTAAAGTTTCTCATTCCTACGGCAGCCGGGGTCTGACCCCGTTCTTGCATTCAAGTTCGAATCGAAGCCGATAACCGATTCGAGCAATCACGCGCAAAGGTCCTCGATTCGTCAAACTCAACGACCAATCCCGCGGTCCTGACGTTACCATCGACCGTTTTCAAATCACCCGCTCTTCTGAAATACAAAGGATTCGAATCCTCGGTCATCGGGACTTATATACGGCCCGCCTCCATCTTCTCACAGAATAAGGATTTTCCAAATCGCTCTATAGTAAACCAAGATACGGAAAATAAGGCTGTATAAGATGCAATCTCTACCCTCGGAATTGCTGCTCTCGTAGTTTGACGAGGGCTATTCTGTTTTCTTTCTTCTTTTTTTATTCCTACCTTTTTTTTAACTCGCTTATAACGCGTCGAATAACCGCGGTCAAAGAAATAAACTGAGGAAAAGCAGTCCGACATCTTTATTCTACAAACCTACAAGTCGACGATCTCTCAACGTCTTCCGTCCGCGCTCCAGGTACAGTTCTACGGACATATCCTTCCTACTCTATTAGCCATAATGCTCGTTAACACCACGGGACAGGTAATCGTTCGTCGCTGTAGTCGTTTCTCACAAGCGAAACTCCCGTCAACGACGGATGCAGTCTATATAGATACGTGCGAGCGTATCGCAAACGATATCACATAATACTCATGATGTGCACCCGCGTCGTGTGTGCTTCACTATAGGTGTAATATGCGGCGGTAGACGCAGGCGAAAAGGTGTACCTGACGTGGGTAGCGGGGGCGTCGGGATGTCGGTGGCGACGGCGGCAAGGTGTCAGGGTGCCAGGTGCGACGTCACGCCGCCTCCCCCCCACCTCGCTTCTCCAGTCATCCCCCTTCTATTCAACGTGTTAGCTTTTATTATCGCTTGCTTTTAGACGGCTGACAGATACAAATCGTTACATATTCCCAACGCCATTGTCTTCCTCATAATGGCGATTGTTAGCAGCGCGCCACGTTCGATCGGTGTGCAGGGGCGTCACTACCGCCTACAGAACCAACTTATACAAAACTCTTTTCATTACGTCCGAGAAGACAAATTACGCGACGTCCATAAGCCGAAATTCAAATTGTTATACGATGAATTTTCACGAATCACATTCTCTCATTGAACACATTGATCATTCGGGATTGATTCGATATCCGCGGTTACACCGACGTATTCCGGATGAATATACTTATGTGCTCGCCGGAGATGTGAAATACTTTGTTATAATATGTATCGCGTGCCTCGCAGTCGTAGAATGTTTTCCATGTTTTGGCGACGTATTAGTGGGCGAGTGGGAACATCATGAAATATCGATTCGACATTTCTATGCCACTATTCGCGACCGTTTTATATCCAACGATCGACAAGGACGGCTACGGAATGCCTTATTATCCATGTTCTACAGACGTTATTCAAGAAAACACGAAGGTCGACGGTGACACCTACAATAATAATCGCCTGTTTCGACGCCTCTACTTTGCCCCGCGGTTTAATTGATCCGCGAAGAGCTTTGACGAGTTTATTAGACGTTTCGAATTCATGCGGTATCGCATATTGTTATCTTATACGATGGGCGATCGATCGATCGATCGCGAATGAGGAACCCCGATTGCCGCTCGGCTCCACCAGGTATAATATCATTTCTGCATCTCAGCGCTCGGAAATTTCATACCACTGGGTAATTGAACATGACGTCAAACAGACAGACAATCCATTATATACGGCGGATGGAACAGTCGCTGGGAAATACGACCGTGTGTCGTGCTAGGTGTGCGTACACCGATGAGTATAATAATACCTATATATACGTGAACCCGTAACGCCGTGTAAGAAATATTCTATACCATATTCAGGACAAGTCAGGAAAGTGATGAATTGTGTGCATTGTTCATATTATGAAACACCTGAGCCCTTCTTACGACGCAGTAATATACACAGCCGAATTTCAAAGTCATACCTGTCCGACATTCGCCCAATGAAAGACTCGGGTGCAATTTATCGGTGAAATATTATTTATTAACGTCTAGCGATTCAAGTTAATTGGTCTCCGACGGTGAACTTATATACAATATATTTCGTATATAACGGAAGAATTAAGAACTGTAATTTATCCCCGACAAATAAGTTATCGAGTGTGAATATTTTTATCCTTGGAATTGTAAATTTTTTTATAGAATAATTACGCGCGTACCGATAATGATCAAAGTTCGGGGATTTATGCGTTCGAGAAAGAGCGTTGACAACATTATTGTCGCGTATAGCAATCCGAACCAGACCGATCAAAAATGTCGTTGAAATTTAGGATCAACAGCTCCGATCGTTCTTGGGATATTGTCCCTAATTTTCATCCCACTGTAAGAATTCTAATCGTGGGAGGAAAATTTTGAGTTTGTAACGCTTCGCCAAAATCAAGTACGGCAATCAAAAGCGTTTCCATAATTTGGACCCGCGTACGTGTACGACCGCAACCACCGTGCATATTAGTTTCGTGGCAATCGATACATTGATTATTTGTTTTAACGACCGACGAACCATTGCTGCTAGTCCTTGACTATAGATTTCGGTATTCATTGCCTACTCTCCAGAGTGCAATTAATTATTCATACAAGCGGCACCGATCCTGATGGCGCGGTGGTCCTCCCTCTGCATCCGCTCCCTGCAGCTCAAGCCCTCCGATTGGTTCACGATATTAGAATAATTCCGTATCTTCGCCACCCGCCCTCAAATATTCCACGTATTACGTCTGGGGATAATATCATTAATTCAACGTATGCAACGGTTAGAAGCACGGAAAACGATTTGGACAACTTTCCGAGGATTAGATGCGCGGGAATACCTGGACGAAACCGAAGGTTGTCGACGTGTACGGTGAGGGACGAAATTTCTACGATCGTCAAAACTAAGTGATTTTATTTACGGCTGTCAGTTTCTCCCGGTAAAAAAAAAGCCTTACTCCTATAAATTTTAGCTGAGAAAGCGTCTCCTGGATCTCCCGATTCTGGCACTTCCGTTTTTCAACCTCCGCACCGAGGTTAAAGCCCGCCAACCCCCTCGAGTTCCTCATTTCATTTCATCAACTTGATCCGGAGTTTTCGATGCTTCGCCGTTTTCTACTTTTTCCTTTTCCCTTTTTCCTTACGTACCGTCGATTCACGACTCCCCCAAGTAACCCCTTTTCCAACCGCGGCTACGGAGGGCGAAGTAGGGAGACTGGAATCAACTCTCAATCGACAATACGCTCCAGCTGCAGTAGGAGGCGTAGGTGCCCGAAGGATACGGAGCGATCGATGACCGAATATTGCATCTACAGGATACGCGTGATTTTATAGTTTGATTTTTTTTCCATTCCACTTCGCTCTTATACAGTATATCGTATTTTTGAGTTAAAAATGTATGAAAGAACCGGTGGTGTCCTCGATTCTTGAATATCCCGTTTTCCAGAGAAAAGAGGAAAGAAAGCTTTGAGCAATCATATGCAATCGTTTCCCGAAGATCCTTCCGTAGCTTAAGGGCGATTTCTGTGAATATAAGGGGTGGGTATATATAAGAATAAGGATAGGGTCCTTGATTCTTTCTCAATTCCCTCTGACTCTTAAAAATATCCCGAGAAGGAAAGAGCAGAGCTTTCCCCAAGAGACGAGAGGATTCAATTTTTTACCAACGTTCAATACTCGAAACGTTAAATGTTAGGCATCGAATGCCTAATATCCTCCCGTTCCCCTCCTGCAGGATATCGACTCTCTTTTACACTTTTTAGCTGATCGAATATCGGAAGAACGCGAAAAATAATAAAAAAAAAAAAAACGATAATAATCATGATAATAAAAGAAACTCAATCTTGCCAAAATGAGAAGAAATTTCTTATATTCTTATATTACTATGTGTACAGTATCACCCCGAGTCCTCCAATGCCGTTTATTTTTATCACAATACACACATTTCTACATACCCCATATAACCCGCACCGAACAATTCGCGAAATTCTAATAACCTCGTAAATAATTAATTAATCGCTTTGTGTGCTTCGGGGTCATCCTGTATGTAACGTGACCTCTCAATGCCCCAGCCGTTCTTGATATGGACGTTCATCGTTCAATATCGCGTAAGCTGAATAACTTGACTCGTTTTCCTATACATATTATACGTACTGTGCGAACACCGCAGTCAAACTCTGCGCAGAAATATAACTCTACCATCTTGATTTGTCGCCGTTGCTACCAGCTATGATACTTTGAGCTGTTGGAGCGAAATCGGTAATCGACATTTATGGACATAAAATGTATAATATAATGATACCGATGCTACGTATAGCTATCACGTAATGACTTTTTAACGCGATCGATTTTCGTGATTTGATATTTTTTATTTACTCGTCGCTCCGACTGAACTATAGTTATACATTCATAGTACGGTACGCGCGCTATATCAGGGAACAGTCGCACAAGTGATACAGCGAATGTTTCATTTTTAGCTTCCAAAATCGAAAAAATACTAATATTGTAACCTTTAATTTTTTTCGATTTTGGCACCAAAAATCACAAAAGTTTGTTTTAGCATAGTGTATTCCGACATATTTCGAGCCCAGGAATCCGAATATGCTGACTGACATGATCCATCTATCGAAATGATTGAGATAAGCCCAATTTTTCGCTTTTTGTAGCAGAAAAACTGATATATCTCGATTGGTTTTAGTCGTAGACTAATTTACTGTACGGATTCGTGTTTCTGATACCAAAATACATAAGAATACGTCAAAATCCGACGAGAATTTTTTTTTTGATTTTTGACCTCAGAATCGAAAAAAATCTAAGGTATACTGGCCCTTTGGATTTTTTCGATTCTGGGTTAAAAAATTAACAATCTTTTTTTCGCAGTATTTTGAAGTATTCTCATGTATTTTGATCTCAAGAATCCGACTCTGCTGACTAAATTGATCTATCTCTGTGTATACAAATATTATCATTATTATAATACTTATATTACACGGCTCGCAGCGTATCTCGCGATTCATTACATTCTTTCGAGTGATTTGGTTTACGTCTGAAATCGATATAGCTGGTATAATTTCCTTCAAATATTTCCGATCGAAGAAGCGAGCAAGAAGATCAAGTTCGAGACGACGACGGGGACGTCGGAGTAACCAAGACTCGAAAATGCAAACATCTCTACAAGCACCGGCAGCAGTAGCAGCTGCAGCGGCAGATCTTCGAAAATTAAAGGCTAATATTTGCAAGAGGGTTGGTCCATATTATACACCGCTGTACCGCTATATATTTTATACACAAATATATATATGCACGTGTACATTATATTCCTCGTTCAATATTAATTGTTATTTCTCGCTTATAATTAACTGGGTAGAACGAGAACGGGATAATGTTATCGCTCGCGTATATATATATTTGTATATAATATATTATATAATAGATATATATGTATATTATATATATGTTAAAATATTCCTGGCAGTTCGTTCCTGAGAATTTTCAACGCTGTGTACCTATATTGTAATTAACTTTAACGAACTAACTATAAAGAAACTTAAGATCTTTAGGTACGTCCTAGCGGCTCGCCACACCGTTAAAATCATTAGCACCACCCATGCCAGTTCGTTTAAACAAAGTTTAACACGTTTAAAAACTTCCCCTAGCGATAATACCCGTCCCGTGTTTTTTTCATAATACTCTCACTCGAGCTTCTCTCCTATCTCATTATCCCCAGGAAAACGGGGCACCTGCCCACCTATTTTAGCTAATATTCGTCTTTTTTTCGTTGTTTTTTTTTTTTTTTTTTCTCTAACTTTACACGGAAATACTCAAATCAAATTCGGCACTCTACGTTGAAAAATAGAGCGGAACGTCGTCTGGTTGGACCGACACGAAATCAGGTCCTACGTTTATTAGAAAAATAATTCAGGATTATCGATGATCTGTATCGTTGTGCGGGTGTACAGTGGATAGAATATTCGGGCTGATGGCACGAGGTCAAGTTTCACACGTCTAACCGGGACGCCCTGTCATCTGTGAAGGATTGATCGCCCTCCACACTCAACGTTCCTGATCCTCATAATACTATTTTGCTCCATCGCGCTCTCCCGCTGCTTTTCCAATTTCTATACCGCCTCGCGTTCCAACGGCATTCCCTGATCTACGTATACACTGCATTATATACGTATATTTTTATTCATTCATTTCTTTTTTTTTTTCCTTTTTCATGAGCTCACACCATCTCTATATAGTATACATAACGCCGTGGACGTTTTTGCTGTATAATGTTATACCCGCGTACCTATAGATATACGTTCAATGTTTGCACCAGGTAACCCGAAACTAACTTTTTTGCACCGTCTTCGATGCGCGCCCCTCGCTTTTTCCTTGCCGTATATACGTGTGACACGTACGTAAGTCTTCCACTTCACCAACGCTTGTGTAATTTATGTCAATATCGGCGCAAACTTCGCCATTCAAACTTCGGTACAGTCAGCTGTTTGTCCTGCAACCGCGAATTTCATTCAAATCAACTACGATTCTTTTCTTCCGTTTTTCCGATACAACAATTTTATAACATGTCATAAAAAGCATAAGAAGGACAAATTCGTCGGAGTACGTAATTATAATTGGAAGAAAAAAACAATTTTCCAATCGTTACAGCAGTTGATCGTATTTTTCAAGGTTGCGGATTCCGCTGCACGCTGCGGATTTGTGGCCCGTTGGAGCGATCCCCGTAGTATAAGAGGTGCGGAGTACGCCATGAATCTGGTAATCTAAAGTAGTTGTTGGGTGTGGGGTGGATGTGTACACAGAGTATGCGTACCTATGTATGTGACGCGTGTGCGTCGAGGCGCTAATTAACCTGAACATAGGAGAGTTTGGTGCGGGGTGGCCTAGAGCACGTCGCTATTTCCGTAAACTTTGTTTCGCGTCTAGTACGTGGAGCCCATGAATCATGATTTTAATATACTTAGCGTAACCGTGGCTTCTGGCAGAGAGATATGCATATAGTATAGGTGGTATATATACGAAGCGAAATAAGCGAGAGATGTGCCGTTAGGGCAGCCCGGTAACGTTTTGACTTATTAGCTCCGGGTTTCTAGGGTTTAATCCTCCTAATTTGGTTCACTTTCACGAGTTTATTAGGCTCGAGCGCTGCCGGTGCTGAGGTTATTATCGAGCATCTGCGTGCCTTCTGATACTACAGAGACGGAATAAAATTTTCGAGAGAAGAAAATTTCACCAACAAGGAAAACTCGCGGCCCACAACCTCCAACCCCGGTGCGCAACGCGAGGGATAGAAATTATATCCCACCAATATTTGACTCTAATATCTCCAAATTGCGTCGAGTATAATACGAATAGCCGAAACGTGCACGTACGTCCTACCCTCGAAAGGTTCAGCTTCCGTCCTTAATATACGACGTATACATTATATGTGGATAGTTATATACCTGTGTATACACATATATATAACAGTGGAACGGTACCGTCGTCGTAAAAAGGCAACGATATAAGGGCCTGCAAGCTGTGCTTTTGCTTCGTTCGTTTCCGAGGGATATAACGTCGCCATAATCTCAACTGATAGCGAAACGAAAATAATTCCACTTCTAGCGATACAAAATAATTGGCTATCTCCCGGCTTGAGAGGCCTTCTCTGTATCGCGAGTAAAAACTAATCGCGAATTTGAACCACATATGATGTCTGCGATTATACATAAGCGCCTATGTAACTTGCCATTTCATGAGATTCAATACAGAGAAAGGCGAAGAGCCGAGAAATTAACTGTCACAAAGATTTGAGCAAAATTTTTCTCCATGGAATTATTTTTCAAATTCTTGCTTTCAGCCAATAATCAGCAATTTCGACGACTCGCGAAGATGAAAAAAAAAAAAGTATAGGTAATAATTTTTCTCAAATTTCGGGTGCGAATCAAAGGCGGACGTTACCGTCCCCTGAATTGGAACGATTCGAAGGGAATTCGTGTAGTGTCCGGTGTTTTCGATTTACACATCGTCATTCGACCCTCGAAAATAAATGTGTTGTTTATTTGTAAAGATATGAAATGCGAGAGAGAGAAACGCGAGGTGGTTCGAGGTTAGGGCCTGTCGAAAGGCGAGTCCGCTCTTTGACAGTCGACCCGCAAACGAACCAAATTGGGTAGAAGGTATACGGGGGGATTATGCGGGCTTTGATATAATGAGACTCGAACGTCGTACCGATAGAGGGCGTATCGCTCGAGACCACGGCGCGGCAGCGGTCAGGCTGCTATAACGCAAGGGTAAAACGAACCGACGAAACGAAAGAGGAGAGCTTTTGTTGACCTGATGAAACAATTTCGTGGTCTGAGCTCGCTGCTGCACCAGTCTCCGTTTAACACCTAACCCCCTAATGGCGGATTAACCTTGTCTGCGAAGCCAAACGACTTCTGATATTAGAAACCTAATCTAAAAACGGACCCCATTTTCCGTAAGAACCCGCAATCCCTCGCTCCACTCGTTTACCACCGCGTCTGGCGTCTTACGAGACACTTTACCGATCTAATTTGATTCGCCTGTGGATATCATTAAAACGAAGAATTCACACCATTTCGTTTTCTCCCATTTGGGAAACCTTTTAAGTATGTGTATACCTATGAATACATTTTTTTAATATATTCTACAGAACACGTCATGGTGCAGCGATATGAAATGCGGCAATTTTTTTGCCTTTTTTTTGTTTTTTTTTTCCCCCCTATGGACGGCTTCATGATCTGGAAATGAAAGTGCAGGGAGTAACTTTTCCATTGAATTCATGTTTTTTAAGCTTTCAACCTACCTGCAACTATATGTACGGGAATCAAATGTACGTACGTATAGATTGAAAACCAGCACGAGAACTTTTCGAACAAAGCCGACGCACTAACGGCATTGTTGCACCCTTCGGAGTCATGGCTACACACATTTAACATTGTACAGAGACCCAAACGCTGCACGCGAAGCTGTAATTATGCTTTAGAAAAATCTGAACGCGGTGCGAAGACTACCATCTCTCGGTTCTCGTAGCGTGTAGACCTCTAATTGTAAAAGCCAGAGCAATCAGCACGGCTATGTTCCTATGTTGCATAGAAACATCTGTATTAAAAATAATTTATACAGATACATACGTATCATGTACGAATCATTTTTCTCTAAAAAGCGCATAGTATATCTATATGTGCACACAGCTGTTGTACCAACAAACAATTGAAAGAATAACACAGGCACTTCAGATAGACCGCGGTTCTTTTTTTTTTTTAATTCAGTAATTTTGTCAGCGACAAGTTGGTTTCTTTTTTTTTCTATTTTCAAATACGATTCGCTCGATTCATTGACGACTTGGTTATATTTTTGGACCACTAAATTTGTGCTATATCGATTCTGACATTCATAAAATTGGAGGTAATTCACATGTCACGGTTTTGTAAGTAAATATGGTTATTTGTCACCGTTTATACATGTAGTTACCTGACCTAGAAACGTCGAGGACGGGAGCTTATAAAAATATCAGAATATAGATTCGTTGGAATTTCAGGAATCGTGTTTACGTATATTGATCGAGCAATGATATACTTCGTGTACAATAAACAAAATATTTGCAAATTTCATATTCCGTTTTCCAATAAAAGAACAAAAAAATTCCAACAATCTCACGCATTTTATTCTCTCTGATATAAAATAAGGAATAGTTGAAAAATATGTAGGTATCAATAAATCTCAATTTTCGATGTGTGGGTGATGACAAAACGGTCGACTACTTAATAAACTAGTAATAATCAAGAGCGTTGAAACTCGGTGAAAACACCTGTCACTAACACCTGAATTTCCTACGGAGATTGGCGCAGGTCAAATAATAGGTTTAGTCACCCTGCCAGTAACATCCAAATTGGAATTAGCACGTTACACTTTTACGGCAGAGTTTGATTCATTAGACCGAGAATAACATTATATAGAGAAATATACATTATGGTCTCGCGTCCGACAATTATACAAAATGAAAATCATATGCCGCGGATTAATCCCAAAAAGTTACTTCGCGAACAAAACGACGCTAATCAAAATTTTCCTGCAGCCAGACCGGGAAACTTTGAGCGGATAAAATTGTTCTTCTTCGAAACGAAACGACACACCGTATAATGCGACTAGACCGAGCTTCATAAAAAGGAAGAAGTTGTACAGGTTATATCACTGCAGAGAGAGAATTGCTGGGATAAGATGCCGCGGGACAAGAGATGCTGCATTCGACGCTAACAAATACGTCCGTTGCACTGCAGGTGGATATAGATGTTGCTATGTAGCCCATAGAAGTTTTTCTCATCTTGGCTTTTTTTCACTCGCCATGGGTCACGATATGACGTGCGCTTGAAGATCGGGGCGTGTTTTTTGCTGCACCGATGAAGCTGTGAGCCTCTTCGCCCTGTAGAGAAATGAAGGGACGCGAAAAGAAGGTATACGAAGAGGACGAGAAGCTCGAGTATAAGATTGAGGTCGCTCTATACTGTACTTATTACAAAAGCGTCGGGGTTGGTCGGAATAACTTCGAACGGCGTCGCCGAATCAAAGGAATACGGCACGAAGAGAGAGGAAGAAAGAAAAGAAGGAGTACAAGAAAACAAAAGAGAAAATAAAATGAAAAAATGAAACGGGCAGGGCTCAGAAACGTAATCCTCACTCATTGCGGAATTATTGGTGAATTTTTTGCCCCTCTTGTTCCACTTTCTTTCTCTAATCTCTTTTTCTTTTCTCTTTCTCTTTTAAATTCTTCTTTCCGAATAATTTTCTCTTCTACGAATATATCATAATTTTCGAAAAATCGCTCGATTCTCTCGAGGGGCTTACCGAAGTGGTTGCAGTAGCTATAATATTCGAAATTATTGGACACTATGGACAGTTCTGAACGTCAAAGCAGCCGCAGGAAAATCATGCACAGTATATTTGGAATGCTGACTAGCACGCTTCCGATTTGATTCCCAAAGGATTCTTGGTATCTGCATGTAAATTTGTAATCTATGCACGTTATTATATTGTGTACAGGTATATATACCGGCATGCACAGGACGATTCGTACAAAATTTTACGTGGTTATATGCGATTAAGCAAGGTTAAAAGCCTGCAGTATATACGAGGAGATTAAACATCGCGTTGTTCGGTAGGTATATTTATTATAATATAATATCTGCAGCTACAGCATATGTATACGTACCAGGTGAATAACTATTTATGAATCTGAAACGAGGAAATGAGAGTCAATATACCGAGAAAGAATTTTTTTTTTCGATTTTAAATAAATTAGTAACAATTTGTATTACCCATGTACACGTGTAATGTACGTTCTGCGGATGTGCAGCAAAAGATCGATCGAACACGTGTATTAAAAATGATTAGTCACGGAAATGAGAAATATTAATTCCGAAATGAATGGTATAATAACTCCCCTAGATACGCACACGTCGAAAAATGAAATACGAGAAAAATACGCCGTGGTGATTGGCTACAGATAATATATCTGAGATTGTTTTGCATCAAGCGTGTTTTTTTCCTTTCCACCGCGTTCCCGCAGAGCTCACAAAAAACAGCTTTCATGTATCTGTACACTATCCGTGCACGTGTATACGTGTGAAAATATTTTTACCAATCTATAAAAGCGCCCGCGCCGGAAGCTTCGAACTGCTCGGGATATATAACTTCTGATATCCACTTCTGAGAGCACGAAACCATCAACGTCCAATCAAGAAAGAATCGGAACTCGAGAGAACGCGAGGAACCCCCTGCCGTCAGCGATTGACCTTCAAGTTTAACTTTTTGTCCGTTCCCTTGATCTCGCCGAACTTGATCGACCGCGAGTAGAAGCTGCTTCTGTTTCTCGAAACGCGTGCTGGAAGGTCACAGCTATAGTATACAGATACTAAACTGGCAAAAAAAATGCTCAGCTTTTAAATTTCATGACTCGCAGATTTTACTAAAATCTTACCTGAATACATAGATCTCGCAATGAAGTAAAACTTTTTTTTTCTGGCCTGACCTTCGCCGCGAAGCCACATATTTTCTTGTAATAACAAGGTAGGTACTAATAAACATCGAAGAAGAAAATTGGAAACTTGAGCATTCTCTCGAACCACAGCTTCTCGATATACCTCTACTGATAAACGAATCGAAAAGCAAAAGTTGAAGATAATTTCCAATTCGATTGCAGAGCAAAAGTTTGAACGCGTCGGGTGCGGTTAAAAGTTTTTAGTAACTCAACGTATTTCGAAATTGTAATTAAATAAACTTCACCGATACATTTCATACGATGTACTAATTGTTAGACAATAATTCATCAATCCCCACAATATTAGGTGAAGCAGGGGGGGGGGATCAAATTCGTTGTACAGAGCGGCAAGCCGCGCTTGAAAATGTGGCGTTAGCCAAAAGATAGGGCAAGCTGAATTACGGAGAGACAGATGGACGGATGGGAGTCGGAAAATGCCTCGAGCAATGCGGAACTCTCTGCCGATCAATTGGCGAACGCGCCATTTGTATTATACCGAAGGAAAAGTTTTCAGTTTTAAAGAACTGGAAGAACCCTGGAAGACCCGAAGAGCTTCGAACAGCGAGAAATAAAAGTAAAAGAAAAAGCACAGAACAAAAAAGAAATATCCGTTGCCCTTCGCACGCCAGAATATATTATATTCCTTAACGTATTATATGATAATGTACATACGTCAAACGCGATATGAACGTATTATACAATATCATATTACATGGAACGCGGTGCAGCTGAGACACCGGCGAGTAACATTTTTTCCTCTCTGTTAAGGGGAGGGTTGGGAATCTTCCTCTTTTCTCCCTTGTACTTTGATATCATAAAAGTGATCAACCTGATACCCCACTTTGTACATAACAAAAAAGGCGTTTGAAAATTTTGTGAGCGACGTATAATGTATAAGATACATGTATACATGTATCTATAGGTATAATGTTATATACTACGTATGGAAGTACATAAGATCTCAATTTTGCGCGGTAATGTTACCGCGAGGTAAAACGATATGTCGCCAATCGCGTGATTCGATGCCTTATTTTCGTGGAAAGGAAAGGAAAAAGAGAAAGGCGGTGGTGCTCCGGCTGAGCAAAAAAAAATAAAAAAGTCTAAGGAAAAAAGGAAAGAAGAAAGAATCATAATGATAATAATGATGATAATAATGATAATAAGAGAGAAGAAGCAAACGGGAAGAGTTGGAGAAAATAAGTCAGAAACTCGGTAGGGATGCTGCGCTCCCACCAAACACGGAGGATTTCTTTTACTACGGACAACGTCTAATGGTCGTAGAAGCTGATACGGTAACAACATTCATCGGCTTTGGTTTCAAAGGATTCTAACAAAGGCACTCCGAGACATGGGTTCATTTTTCCCGCTCCCACGTGACCCAGATAGAGCAAAGAATTGCATGGTCTAAGGTATAGTACGCGTATACGTGAAAATTTTTTATTTTATCTTACTTTTTTTTTATTTTTCGCATTATTATTTCATCTGATTTAAAATTATACATAACGTGTATGCCAGTGTACATTGTATAGTAAAATTCAAACGTGATGCAAAGGTTTTTGTTTGTTTTTTCTTACGTCGTTATTGTTATACTTGAATTGTTGAGATCTTACATCCCGGCGTATGTAACAAGTAAAAAGAGAAAACATGGGAATAGTTCTTTTGCTCCGATCGCTGTCACCTGAACGGAATTTGTAAATTTATCCCGCTTCAATCCCCGAATCGGGATGACTCGTGTAATTGAGGAAGTTGCGGAGTTAAAAGGATCTAGGAAAGGAAGTAGAAAACGGGCGAGATATTCGCATTCTTTGCGGTGAATATGTACCTAATCGTCGGGAAGATTCGATTCGTGGTGAAGCGGCAACTGCGACAACAGGAAATTTTCGAGTTGAACGCTACCAGGATCCGGGGAGAGAATATCCAAGGAAAAGAAAAAGGCGGATGTATATTGTGAGGAAGAAAAAGGGTGAGAGGGCGGAGGTTAGAAGGAACGAAACGAATATGAAAGCGACCTACTCCATACTCCGCCCCCACGTGTCGCGTCGTTTGGTTCATCATGTATATATCTATACGTACACGTAAGAGAGCAGCTCCTATATACGTTTTCCAAACTTTTCTAGAAACGTAAAAACTTTGACGAAATCAGCAAAACCGTTTCGAGCAGATCAAGAGGAACTTGTATTCTTTCCCCTGGTGTGTCATATACGCGGACTATGCGATGTCAACTTTTCTTTTTCTTTTTTCACACACATACACACATACATATGTGCGCGTATGTATTTCACCTCATGTATATGAGTTATGCCTGCATGTACACCCGACTATGCCCAAAACTTTTCTTGAAGCGGACTATTTTCAAGATAAAACCAGGAGATTAAATTCTCGTAACATGATATTTCCATTCTTCATGCACTTTTTTTTATTTCATTATTATTATTATTATTTGTCTTCTCTAAAATATAATAAAGAATACATAATGTATATTTTTATAGGATTGTGGGGTGGACCGCATCAATTTCACCCGACGGGCTTTGAATCGCGCTTGTTCTTCTTATATTTTTGTTTTTATTTTTTTTTTGTTTTGATGTTTCTACTTTTTACTTCGAGGTAAGAATCGACAAGACAAAGGAATTTAATATGCATCTGCACAGCCACCGTTCTCCACGTTGACTACCGGAATTTTTCAACATTTTTCTAAAATAGTAATTTTCTCTTTCAGACTTTTCGAACGACTTCCAATTAGCGGTGACGTTTGACAAGCTCAACGAATATATAACGTCGGTCACTGAACTAAAAGTCTGTCAGACTTTGGCGTATAAGTTCGAACGAAAGGTCCAACCATGGCACTCGAGGTTTCCGTACCGATAAATTCGAAATAACGGATAACTTTCGCGGTTTTTCTCCGTGCTTTCGCGTGTAGGAAGGTGATGGGAAGAACCAGCCGCACTTACACATCTACAATTTCACACTCGCGTATAGCAAAACTATTTCCGCAAAGGTGTTAAGTACTTGAATATACATGTACGTAGGTAATATGAACGTAATAACGGGCTTACGTAAAGGTAATTCTGTTCAGCAGGACCAACATATTCAGTTACATATACGTGTACAAATATACACGATATAATTGGTCTTTAAAATATTCCCGTTACACTGCCGTTGCGGTGATGTAGATGTACAGGGTATTAAATGTGTATACGTATGTACTGGTGTACACCCCGAAGCGAGCAATATCTTATATGCATAAAGAAAGAATTGGATTATGGAAAATGCTAACAAGAAAAGTTTCAGCTAAGTTCACGTACTTTGTAATATATAATAAATATCTATATGTATATAAAATATATAAGCGTAAGAGAAAGGGTGGTTTGACCTGCATAGATACGATGTGGTTACGTCCCTTGATAACATCGTTTCGCCGTAAAGTAGCAATAGAAAACCGCCATTGTTTCGTTATTTCCTATAGATGGCCTAGATAACATCTGTTGGAATAAACGTCAATGGGTAATATGATTTTCTCCACACTGCAGCAGTTCAATAAAAATTTACATACAAACGCGTTATGCAGCTTTTCCATGTAATAGTATCGGTTTTTGATCTGCGGGTATATATAACGTATGTACATGGGTTATACGGTATATAAAGATACAAAAAGTAAAAAAAAAAGAGAGAGAAATAGTAAGCTACTGTGTAGGTGTACCATATTTTACTATAGTTGAGTTAAACTTTCACCCTATGAGTCGTCGTCGCGTCGGATCAAATTTTCAGACCGCTCGTCTTGCTGCAGTTTGTGGTAAATGCAGAAAGTTTCGCTCAGTATTTAATTTTTTTATACATACCTATATATTTTTTTGCCAATATTACAGTAGTAACGATATTTGAGACGGAAGTAGCTCGTTCACTCGGAATTCGAATAGGTATAATACCTAGATATAAGTTCTGAACCGTAAAGCGGGTGCAAACTCAGTTGAAAATTCCTTGAATAAAGGAGTAGCTGGAATCCATATAGAACATACAGTGTGAACCAAGAAAAAAATATGTGCTCTGTATTAAAACGTGAATGAAAACTGGACACGCAAACGAATCGGTTGCAGGCTCGGAGAGCAGGTTATGGTTTTTGTGGAGAATCTTTTGTTCGAGCTCGTGTTTTTCGGAGCTGAATAAAAATTCCTTGAATTCTAACATCAGCGGAGATGAAAGCTCCGTTTTGTCAGGTTTTCATCGGCGGAAGAGCGGGGGAAAAAAATGTTTAGAAATTTTTTAGGAGTCCTTATTTTTTTTTTCTCACCCCGTACGTGCAGGCGCGGTGGGGATACGCGGAGCCGAGAAGCTACGATGAGTTACTTATAACTTTAAGGGTGGAAATAAACCGTAAAGGAAGTCTAGTACTTCGGGTAGTTCGTACGAGAACACTAACTGCGGCAGAAATGTGAATTTCACGAAGCAACTTCACCGCCGGCAAAGCGGCAGCACCTCGACGACTACTCGTCCGGGTGAAGAGCTGTATGTATATAGCGTCTATCTATATCTACCATTGCTTCTTATTCCCACATCCACAGACTCCCACAATCTTCGGTATTATCCTCACGATCTTAACGGCCTTTATACGACGAAGTGCAGTAACAAGTGCAAGTGTAAGTGCGACCGCGAAGAATGCACTGCTGCAGTTCCACCGGAAGCTTCGGGAGAATTAAACGCCATGTATAGGTAGTCGCGGTAAGCGCCGCGGTTAATGCCGACGGTGTTGCAGCGGGATAGAAATCCCTGCTAAGTCGATTGTCTACGAATTGCGGTGGTGTTGCTACGTATAGGTAAAATTGGTTGTACATTTATGGTATAATTCAGCCGTGTCGGATCTGCCTTCGAAACTGCAGCGCAAGTGGGGGTGCAATGTGATATGGAGATGGAGATGAAGAAGAGGAGGAATAAGGTGGGGATCTAATTGCGGGCGTCGCCTTCTCAATGGCAGTTACAAACTAAACTTTCACCCCGACCCGCAGCCCTCTCTGAGTACGGATTATTTTAAAACGAGATCGCGATAAGTTCCATCGCGACGCGGTGGTGGAGGGTCCGCGACTCGCGCGCCTCGCGCTGAGGGTGAGGAAGAGGGCAAAAAAAAGATAGTATATAAGGGCGAGAGTGAGGGGACGAGTAGGAGGGATGCAAGAGACGTAGAGAGGCACTCGTTGTTAACTTCAGATTGCAAAGTTACCCGATCGTGTGATTGTGTTCGGCGTTCGGCGTTCTCCAGGGTCTACCGAACGAACTTTGGAAATAGAACTGCCGAAATTTTTATGTTTCTCGCTTTTTTCGCTCTTTTTCTCTCCTCCTCTTTTCCTCTACCATGACGCTCCGCTGGATTCCACGCGAAATCATCTTCCAACTTTACCGCGGAATACCACCGGAGATGCCGCGGAATCTCGAAATAAAGAAGGATCGCAGAAACATATATTCGTGCGCAGAGGCAACGTGCAGTGGTTTTGATAATTAATCATTAGAGCCGTGTTCGTTTGCAAGGCTCATTATTTTTATGCAAATTCAGAACTTCCGGATATTTCGGGGCACTTTTTGTAACGCAAAGTATAATATGTTATACGATAACCAAAACTATGGGCAGCTGTAGTGAAGAGAATGAATCCTCGAAAAAAAAAGATGACGGCGGAGCTTTCTAATCCGGTTTATTATTAGGTCGTGCTTTGCCGACTATAATATGCTACGGAACTTGTCATCTCTACTGCACGATAATATAAGTTAACGAGAATTTTCTTACGAATTTAAACTCGAAGTGTAAACATAAAAATTTATCAAATAAGTACCTACATAGCGAACTCGTTTGCGAACGCTGCACTGGCGGGCGGCCATTTTGCAATTTAGGGAATGATATCGCGTTCGTCGAACAAAATTTTGTTTACTCGATCACCAAGCTGAAGCAGAAACCCGCCCGATATAGATTCTGGAAAGTTTTGGCATAGCAAAGATAGAACTGATGGCGCTTTTCGTTGATGAGAAAAAAAAAACAAAAAAAAAAAGCAAAATTCATGAATAATCAATTACTGAGAATCGAAGTCTGTAGGAACAGCGAGAGCTGATATTTCCGTATCATTGATATGCGCGTTCGCAACGCCACCGTTCGCTATGCTCTCAATATTTATAAAGTATGGACCTTAGCTATACGTATACCACAAAGGAATTATTATTACTACGCGAGAATAGAGTAGAAAGCCAACTTTTCTCAATTCGTCTATTTTTAATTTTGTTTTTTTTTTCTTTTATTCCTTTTTTTTCTCTCTCTCGCCAATCTCATTCCGACAATCATTATCAATATCTCAGGTGTGTATATATACGTATATAACGTGTATAACACTTTCTAAGTTTTTTTTCTGCTCGCATTCGCGTCACGCTTTTTACTCCATTCCCTGCACGTCTTTCATAAGTGTCACAAGCTCACCCGTTGATTGCACTCTTCTTGCTTCTGCACGACGTGTATACTTACTATAAGAAATATATATGGCATATTAGTGCGAGACACGTTTGCTATATGGGCTAAAAATTAATTAGAAATCGCCGCATCAGGAGCGGGACGTCCTTAATTTGTCACGATCACTCGCTTCGCCGAATTGCCATAATGAAAAAAAGGCGTGTTTGAACGTGTAACGTTCGATTCTTACGGAATTCGGTGTATATCGTATTTACGCATTACGTTATGGAAAGCATAAAGGCACACCGCTGCGTGTCTACCGGTCATAACGTTTGAGCATTTACTTAATTTCAGGTTGATCGAATGGCGGAGGTTAACAGCCATCGACTAACGGCAAAGTCGAGGGTACGATCCGTCGCGTAAAAGCAAGCAGTCAATCGAGAGGCTAACGACAAACTATATCGTCGATTGGTTCTCTTCAAAACACATTTGTAGCCAGTGTTTTCCTATATTCGGCTTAACGTGATACCAAAACCGTTGAATTTAGTGGTTCCGGCTATACAGGGTGAGCCACCACAAAGGTCCGATTGGGGAGGAGCTTCAATTGGCTGAGGCCCCGCCTTTATCCATTCCTACTTGTGATTTTCAAAATTCCTGTTGCCAATCGGCGATCAGATAGCACTACTTTCGGGTATTCTTATCATTGTGCTCAACCCGATTCTCAGTATAGAGTCCAGTCGTACAATGCATGATTATGACGCTGAGTGAGACAAAAAAATCTACACAAATACGTTAGTAGGTAAGAATGGATGAAGGCGGAGCCTCGGCCAATTGAAGCTCCTCCCGAATCGGACCTTTGTGCTGACTCACCCTGTATATCGTGAATCGAGTTTGAGAGTAAAAAAAAAATTTGTCGGCAAATAACGTCGGACCGAGCAGTCGATTTTATGAAAACAGTTTAGCAGTAACTCAGCCGGTCGAGTATGAACGTGGGATTCCCGGATCCTTTTGGCTTCTGTACGAGATACCTGTGTGCGGAGCGGGTGTATGTACAATGGCGAAGTAGTCGGTGGTGGTGGTTAGGCCGGTGGCAGTTGTGGCAGTGGTTGTGGCGGTGGCGGCGATGGTGAAGGTAGGGGGTTGCAAAGGGTGCTGCTGGGCCAACGAGAGGTGGTCGCGCCTCGAGCATACATTATGCTAAGTCAGCCATTAGAGTGTGAAATATACCTTGTGTGCCGCAGTCAGTTAGTGGGAACTCGGTCGCTGCTACTGTATTTCGTGCATCGCATTACGCCACTCGACCCCTTGTAATTATTTGCAACTACATAACGACCTGGAATTAGTTTGGGGTGGAGCGCGATCTTTCATCTCCTATTTTAAGTTCTTACCACATCTTTCATCTTCCGGTTCCTAACGACCCCTCCCACGCAAACGCAAAACAAAAAAAAAAAACCAAACAACTTACGAATTAAATTCTTCGGAACTCGATTTCGAGTTCCTACCACACGTATATTACATATTTCTTCTCTCGTTTTCAAAGTATAAAGGGAATTCCGGCTTCCGTCTTACGATAGTCGATAAAACCAGCTCTCATTCTCTCTCGATTCGTCGCCGACGTATATCTATACGTACTACACCAACCAGAGCTTCTATTATACAAAGCTATATAATATACACTATACATACGGGTTCGATCCTCACCGCTTGACTTCGGAGATGAGTTTGGCACAGTTATTCCACGCGCGAAATTGCATTCTCGATATTTATCGCGTTCTCCGCTTCTCCCTTCTGACGAGCGAACCGCGATTCTCGCAAACCACGAATCGCTATAACCGACTGTGAAATGGTACCGAATTATTCTCTTGTGCAGGATTTCCAAGTTTCTCCGAAACATACATATAGGTATATACCTACAGTCGTCACTGAACGATCAAAGATTCCTTATACTTCAAAAACACCCAACTTATACCGCTGCCGCACCAAAAATTCTCCATAATAAAACAATACCGCGTTATTGAGTCGTGCGTACTTATCTGATCGCTAAATTTTCACCGCGTCGACCATTTCCGCGAAAATTTCGATAACGATCTACTACACTACTCGCACCCGAGCGAATTATTTTATCTCCCGGAATTATCATTATCTCACAGAATTACAGGCGGAGAGATCGTTATTACGTAAAGCTTACCGACACAACGCTCTCGCTTGCACTCTCGCATTCTCTCGAAATTTGCTCGATGTAGATTTTCTTTTTTTCTCCCACACAAAAAACTTGTTAACGCAATAGGACCTACCAGGGTGTAAATTCGGTTGTTAACGAGTGTGCGGAAGGTCCCCATTTCTGATCCCATAATCTTCAATTTTCAACGGTGCAGCCTAGATTGCTTTTGTTTTGTTCTTTGTGTATATATCGGTATAAACGTGTATGCGGATGTAATAAATGTACAGAGAAAAGGTACGAATAACGCGATCAGCGGTTGAACTTGTACGGAAACCGTCTCGAAAACCAGACTCCGAGAGTATTGTAAGATCGTATGATAAATAGAAAGAAGAAGGAAACTTCCCCTGGAATAAGCCAAATTCACGACCCATCCCATTTCTTTGACGCCAGGTTGGACCTGCTCCTAGTCGCCTAATTCTCACGTTATCTCACTATATTTCTCAGAAATTCTTAGCCCACATTTGGCGAATTGCCGGGGCATTCGAACCCCCCTTATCTCTAACTCGAAAATATTCAAGCTTATTCGAACTATTGGTATAATATACTATACATGGGATTGCGCGTGAATTGGCTAGGGTAGTATTATCATAGCTTATCGTTACCGTCGTAATAATGGATTGATCGCGATAATTATTGATCAAATCTATCGGAGATTAGTTGATGAATTTCGTGAATCGCTGGAGGCGGACGTATATTGATATGGGGTGGCGCAACCCAGTTCAGAAGCTAAACTCAAGCAGTACAAGTATTATGTGCTTTATGGATATATATAAGTGTATTATATGTATCGTACTGCAGCAGCAGGTAGGTAAAGTTGAAAGCTTACCTGCTTCAGAGTCTATAGAGCTTTAACGTTTGTTTACGACGTTGTTTCGAATTTAAATTCCAACGCTACAATGGCAAAGTAAGCGCCATGTAAGGCATAACCCTGCACCGGCTCAAATACCGGCGTAGGTATATAGGGGGAGTAAAACATGCGTAAGATGCGAAATACTGCGCAGAGTTTCTATTCCGAGAGAAAAAAAAGGGAAGAAGAAAGCGAAGAAAAAAGCCTAAATTTCACTCATGGTAAGAATAACTATAGCAGCCATTTTGGTAGCAAGGAACACGTGCGGCAGCGAGTGAACCTCAGTTTTGAAGCAACGTTTTAACGACACGTTTAAGGCCTTATTTTACGAGCTCACGAAGGTGGATAAATCTGTCACCATTTCGCGATAAAAGTTAGTGTCTTTGGTATAACCTGGTGCCCATATATAGCTCGGGTGGGTGATAACCTTAGATCTGACTGCTGCAATGGTCTCGGCGTCGAACTTGGTCGATCGATACAAAATTTGATGTACGATAATAACACGAGCTTTTTTCTCGCCGTCAAAATCCGTCCGAATAAGGCTCGAAACACGTGCGCATCTTGAGAATTACGAGCCAGACTAATTACTGGCAAAGCCGCATGATTGAGGTTAGAAACATTTCGTTAAACTCTTCCACGAGGAATCAGCGGCTGCAGATGTCATATTTTTCGGTATCTTACGATAAAAACGAAAAAAAAAACTGTCGCGTGGGAGCAAAATAAGCTCTTTTCTGAGCCTCAAGTTAACCGATATACCTACTCAAGATCCTAACCTCAACTGAACCAGCTACTATGGGGAGAGTTTCCATTTCCTTCGAAACGCGGAAGATTTAAGTAAAAGGTACGCTCTTCAACTGTGCTGATTACGGGGGTTGCTAGGCTCCATCGAGTATCCCTTTTAATTCGAGGAAGTTGGAGAAAAATTCCCCTTCGCGACGTCCATTGTACAACATATCCTATCACGTTACGGCGATGCCCATTGATGGTGCCTCGGAAATGGAGTTTGATCTTGATTAAAAAGTGGGAATTCGTTCCTTACAACTCCGTTCCATGTAGACATCTTTCCAACCTGATAAATACTCTTAATGGAGACACCTTTCAAAGATTATACACGTAGATATGCTCCGTATTCATGTTAACGGAAAATTACAAGCTGACTCTGATGGCGCAATACCGCTAATATGCCATAATGCACTCGATGTCCGTAATGGAACACGAGACTTCTATTTACACACGCCGATGTGATACGCGGCCACCACTAGTAAAAGTATTTTATGGCCCCATAACAGAGCCGATCGATGCAGTTTCCAGCCTCGAGACTTCAGCTGCCTTCAAGCTTCGGAACTGAGAGCCAACGACCAGAACCCAGTGGCCGCGTAGCTCAGTCATCGATATCTGAAGAGGGCGTACCCTGAGAACGCGGTAACCCGAAGGGATAGGAAAGAGAAAAAAAAAAGAAAAAAGAGGAAGTAAGAAAGCGCAGATTTTATAAGAGAGACAGTTCTGCTCAGAGAGACGAGCGCGTGATGGAAACTGTTAGCAAAAAATAGAAGCAATTTTCCATGGGAAGCTATCTTATATATCGAGGCAGCAGATGCGAGCTTTTACCAACGTCCTCATAGCGCCCCCAAACTCTGATCTTCAGCTATTATTACCAATTCTAAATCTTGTACCGCCTCGCGCCACCGCGAAGCGGTCTTATAAGGATTATTAAACTCCATAATTAAACCGAGAATAGGCTGGGGAAGAGCGCGGAAAAGAGGGGTTACCCTCAGCAGTTACACCAGTGCAATGTAGCACCCCGAAGGAACCGTACCCTGGAGGCATCGCGAACGCGTCGCCGCACTGTTTGCAACAGAGCCCATGATAACGAGCTCGGGGACAAACTTCAGCATGTAGAATAGGCAGACTGCCGCACTAAGTTTGCTATGTTAATACATTTGCCAGAGACAATGTTTAATGAATGGCTAGGCCGAGGACTGTTGGAAAAGTATTTCCGTTTATTATTTATTTGAATTGAAATTTTAAAGCCTGGATGAGTCGATGCATTGAGAATAAAACTTGTAACTCGATTCACCGAGGTTATTCATCCGCAAGAAATGCGTGGATATTTTTTGCTGATTTATACGATACGGTTCAGTGAAGTCCGATAATTGATTCGGAGATATCGAAAAATGAAAAAACATTTATATATATACAATAGCTGCGTAGCGAGGGAGGAAAGGGTGGAAAAAGTCGCGAACGGAATCGGCTTTAAATCTCGTAACTTTATTCGGTGGAAATAGGGAGAAATTTTAGACTGCGCTTAAAAACAAATAAAATAAACCAAGCGAGGTTTTCCTAAATATCCCGGCAAAAGATACTCAAGAAGTTCTTTTATGAGGATGGGAATAATTACGAAAAACGGCTATATAGCTTTACTACCGACAACAATTCGGCCGTAGGATCGGGATAAATTAAATATTGTCGACTCAGGGACTACCGAGGGTGGATGAGACGGGATTGGCCTACAAACCAGAACCAAGAATTAGCGGTGAAAGAAAGAAGAGAGATTTTCTTTTTCTTCTCTCGAACGAAGATAGCTGCAGTTAAAGATCCGGCAGTAAGCAACGATTCCTGCTTAATTAGCGAAACTTTTTGTTGACTCGAAACGCGAAGTCCTCCCGTTTTTCTGTCTTTCTTTTTTTTTCACCCTATATCAGAGACCGCCGTAACTCCTACCGCGCCCTCTCCGTGGCCCGGATGAATCCTCGAGTGGTTTCCTTGAATAATAACAATCAGCGTTGCTTGATTTTAGATTCCACGCAGGACCTCGTGTATAACTTCTCCCGTAGGCGAACCCTGGGGAACCTCCTCCAGGAATGGAACTGGTTCGTTCTTTCACGCGACATCGCTTGAAACTTAAACATTTTTCGCTACGACCGTTAAGTGTCCCAGAGGGCCGAAGAGAGACTCGCGAATGTCCTTGACGAGGCTCTTCCTGTAGCCGAGAACGAACTTTACGATCGTCGATTGTTCGAATCGCGTCATCATATGCTGCAAAATATCATCCCCGTTTCACTGAACGATGACGATCAATCATCGTCTCTTAATCCCATCGAAAATCTTCCCAAAAAACCCCAAAGGAACCCGATATAAGATGAGCCATCGTATACGAAACCCCAAGGAACTGTTTTTTCGCGGCATAGGCAGAAACTTAAACATTTTTCGTCACCACCGTTAAGTATCCCACTGGATCAAAGAGACTTGTGAACATCCTCGAGAGACACCTCACCCTTTTCAAGATGGAGGGTTAAAAAACAACGAGCGGCAATTTTCGGCAGGCCGCTGGTTTAGGCTCTTCCTTCATAAAACCCCTGCGGTGTCAACAAATCGCCTCAAGATCGAACTCGAGGATTTGAAGAACGGTTTCAACGATACCTGCTTTTTTCTTTTACCAACTACCTCGCTCATCCTTCAGGACTGACAAACCACTTGTCCTATCGCCAGGTCAGTTTAAAAAAAAAAACAAGTAAATAAATAGTTTGAATAGAGAAGTGCAAAGAGATGTTGTGGCCTTCCAAAGTAAAGCTTTATAACATCTGATTACGGTCATTGGACAATGCCATCTACACGTATGTAATACGTGTAAATATGGGTAACGTTGTTTAGAGAGCTTTAATGAAACTACCGTGTCAACAGATGAGATGAGACCACGCCAGCGACAGGATTGAGATAAAAGAGAAAGAGATAACGAGACGATGGCGGTGATACGAGGCTAGCGGGAGTGATGAAGTTGAAAAAGAAAAAACGAAATAAAAAGAAAAATGCTCGGGACGTTAACGGTGCAGCTTTCAACGACGATCTAGTATCTGTACATTTACGGTACGTCTGTACACATGATGGCTCACCCGCGATGTCCACGTATCCAGGCCAACCGAGTAACCATCCTGCATCCTGTCCCCTCACATCCAATAGGATCAAATCCTGGATGGGAATGGATGTAGGAGTGTGCAAGTATACGTGGGTGTATATTTATCTCTGTAACCATCTCGTTACATGAACTTGAGAACAGTTCTCCGGTATTTTCAACTTTCGTAATTCACCGACTCAATCAGAAAAGGAGTCCTCAGGAGATCCAATTGTGGTTCACAGCCGATTATTGTCCACGGTTCTCTTTGAAGGGGTACATAAAGCTGGATGATACCTTCGGAGATATATATCCGAGCGCGCGGAGTCCTTGGAAACTTTGAAATAGAGTGTTGCGGTCCAAATCCCGTTGGTGCAACGTCTGCATCCAAGAATGCGGAGAGAAAATGACCCGTAAGGATCTCTTCCTGAAAGTTTTGATCGGCGCACTTGTCTCGTCGAATGTCCCGACCGATCGAATAACCCGATACGGCGAGGGTTATTATGGAAAAATATTACCTCGCTTCGAAAGAATTTGAAACTGTCGTTACTATTTCTAAAATATTCTTACGCTTTTCATAGCGTGTGTCGCAGTGTTGGAGAGAATACGAAGCACGTAATGGTGAGGTAAGTAATTCTATATTTCGCACGTACCGCGTTCCGCGATCGATGTATTTCGCTGAAATCTTCTTCGTGGTATACAAGACACGAAGCACTTCCTTGAGATTCTTGTTCGCGCCCGCGACAACGTCCCCAGGGGATGCCTCGGCACGTCGTATTCCAAAAGTAGCAACGTAGTGCACGGGGCGAACCCATACTCTGAAATGTCAGGGGATGAGACATCTTCAGCTCTTGCATCTCATCCTTTTCATCCAACCTCCTTCGATCCTCATCCTCATCTCACATCCCGGTGGCGGCGCGACTCGACGACAGACTAATCAAAGTAATAGCTGCTCGAATCGCTCTTCATATACAAGACAAAGTCGAATGGTTCCTCAACATCTGCGTCTCTGCTCACGTGTTTCGTAATATCTTCCCACGCCACGTACAGTTACATGTTTACCGTACAACCTGCACCGCCAAAATGTCTACGAATTTCTCGATACGCCAAAGTTGCCGTACCGAGATTCTGGATTCTCCGATATTCACCGAACCGTTTCACGTGCGTATCCTTATAAGCACGCCGAATGTATCACATGTGTGCACGGGCTGAGACTATTTCACGTTCCAGGCTTCATTAACTATAGCATTCCCTGGTATATTAGCGGTATACACATAGAAATTTCTCGCTATGAGAAACACCTATTAACGGTACATAAACTACCCCTCGTGCATAACGCTTTCCACCAAATCTCGGATTTACATAATTTAATACTCCACTCTCGAAATGGTTCGCTGTCACATGCCGCCTATATACTCAAAGTTATTTATCCCAACGCTCTATACGTGCAAAATTACGCTAGAGAATTATAATTATTATTCGAAAATAATAACGTTCACATTGCAAAGATGACATCAATTTTGTGTTCGAACATCGTCAACCCGAACCGCTGAAAAATATCCAATTACCGATCCGGCGCAGTTCTGATCCGGGCCTGAAAAAAATTGAATTACAATCGTTCGCAATAGTTCAGAAATTCGTAGGATATAATGCAAGCACATCAATTGCTGTGTGTATCTGAATTGCGATTTCCGGACAGTCGGCCAACTGGCCTCCTATAGTGACAGGATGAAGTAAGTTTTCTTGCCAGTTTAAGTCGATCGTTGAAGCGCGATAAAAGTAAGCGTAGAATATTTTGTGGGTGTGTCTTTGGATACGATCCAACGTTGTTTCTTACTCGTCGGAAAATCTCGAGCTGGATGGGGAGGTTACGCGAACGTGTCGGAAAAAGTGATCATACGAACTGGAAGGGCTTTCCATTTCAGAAATTCATTAATCACATTATTTGATATCCTTTTGCGTCAGAAGTCGGGGTCTCACAACCCTTTGAAAAACGACTGAATACAAAACTGATTAACAGACTCGAAACGTCGCGCTGATTTCTGCTTGTTTGATAAACACAGTTCCGTCTTGAATTTCGTTTCGGCTTCAACCTACGTTAACTTCTTTCTCTCGTTATTTTTACTGTGAAAATACATGACGCCGAGATCACCGGACCGGTGGCAATTGTCAGGGTATTTTCATATGCTGATGTAAACACACATAATTGAACGTGTATTATTCCATAAAAATACACCCACGAAGTAAAATTTTTTTTTCATCCAAGTCAACTCGTCCGACGATATCACTCGTGCGCGTTTTTTTTTTTTTTTTTTTTCTTCAAAAACACATCAGAATTTTTTTGGAGAATAATTCGAGCCGAAGGTGTAGCGGAATCATAAACACGAGAATACGAGTCAGAAGGGGAAGAAAAAGATGAAAAATAAAAATGAGGAAATTATTTCTGGTCCGGGTGTATTTCGCCGGGATTAATGGTAAGAAATAAAATATGCAGAAGCAATATCGCGCCAGACGTTCCAGGCTTGCGAAGATGCCGATTTGGCCTCGGGATCAGCAGGCATATCTTCCGCACGATTTGAGGGGCAATACGGTAGCCCGGTATAAACTGGGGCGCCGAAGCTCGGTTGTTCGATCCTTTAAAGAGGAGCGGAAGGACAAGAAGAAATATCTGAAGGAGCGGGGAAAGAGTTGGCCATGAAAACGGGGCGGAAAGACGCGCGCGGCGGCAGCAGCAAATCCGCGTTAAAAAAACGCTGTTGCACCTCGCGACGTCTTACCGAGAAATTATTTATGTCGTTATCGTTTTCATTATTATTATCGGAAGATTATCGTCCCCGCACCCCTGGCTTGTTAGTTTTCCATTAACCGTCTGGTTAACCGCGCCGCGTATTGACTAACGTAACGAAATCATTAGATTCACAGTTTCCATAACCAATCTTAAGGGAATTCAGGCAACCGAGGGTAATAGAGAGAACGTATATACGTATATACGTGCATATGCACATGAAGGTAAATAGATATGTGCTGTACACCTCGGCTCATAATACCTAAACACAATATACATAGCTGGGTATTTATTAAACACTACTCGGGTACTCGTATCTAACCGCCAATCTAGGTATAATGGCATATACAAGCATACGTTTATACCTATATGGTTTTATGGGTGTATGGTATGTTGATATGTATAAACTTGCACGAAAACGTAATTGAATATTAAAATATACCTTTGGCACGTTTCGCTGCGTACGTGAGCCAACAGCCCTTCTAGTAGTTATAACTATAACAAATTTGTCCTTTCGTGAGTCCACTTCTAACCTGTACAACTGATATAATAATAGTCAAGATAAGGAAGAACACGCCGAAGTTAACCCTCCGAACACCCAAAGGTGTATTATTCGATTCGGAATTAATTTCCATAGCGTTTTGAGCTCCCCAAACCGTTCATTCGAACTTTGAATAACGATTTGCCGCGTCGATTTTGCGAAAATTTTGTCGGCGCTTTGTGCTCTGGATACGGGAAAAATGATTATCAGTTATCGTGAAAAACTGGAGTAAACTTTCTTCGGGGGGAGAAAAAAAAAAAAATGTGAACGAATATAACCGAGGGATAAAACTCTCGTAAAGTTGACGTAGGAATTGGTGGGGGGTGAATATTTTGTGATTTTGATAAATCCCGAAAGTTAATCTTGGCGGGGTGAAATTCACGACGGCATATCCGAGATGCTTATGTACTATACGTAGCGCATGGTGTTCGGTCTACAGAAGCAGCGAGCGTTTTGGTAGGTGGTTTTCCGACATGAGCATCCGGATGCGCCCCCCCTCAATGCGTCTCGCTTTTGGTGTTAGTTTTGGATGTTCCTTTTACAAGAAACTTGTACAGAATGTGGCGCGCTAAAATACATAAACGTAAAGAAGGATGCTCCGGGGTTTGGCGTCGGTTCGGGTGCTCGTAGAGCACAGCACCGTAGGTATATAAGCGACAACATGTCTCGGAACACAAACAAAACAGCCTCACATACCCTACGGGCTCAATACCATCAGCTTGTTGCCTTAACCAGAACCTCGGAAATCCCCTTCGCGGAATGTTGAAACGATCCGCGATTTCATACTCCTACTGTTTCAATTCCCTCCTCATCTCATCTCTCCTCTTCTCTGCTCTTCTCTTTCCCGCGCGCATATATAAAATCCTCGAATGTTATAATATCTGCTTCCCTTATTTGTCTTTATATTTTTTGTCTGCGTTTCTAGGGGTTTCATATTTTGCTCAACCGGAGACCATATCGCCGCATCCTCCTGCATCGTTGGACGAGCGTTCTCTTCAGCTGAAGCTGAAATGCAAATTCCAAATTCTCTCTTCTAGCACGTCTACACGCTGGATGGTTCTAGAGAATATTATAATAATCCCGAGTGTAGTGGCAATATTCAGCTGAGCGCGACGACCTATGCGGGGCGGCGGGGCGGCGGGGAGGCGGGGCGGGGGAGGTGGAAGAGTTTGTGTGAGAAACGAAAAGAGAGAAATTCGTAGATAGATATGTGAAAACTGAGCGAGAAGCGAACAGAATTTCTTTCGTTGTTTGGCTGCCACCGCGCGGTGCAGCGTCGGTGCCGGGTAGAGCGGAGGCAAAAGCAGAGGCAAAAGCAAAAGTGCTGCAACATGGTCGAAAATGGAGGCAAGCGGTAATATACAGCCCGTTGCATCACGGGCACGAACGCACGGCATCGTATCATCCACTTCGCAATGGCCCGTGGGAGAGGCCGCGGCGCGGTGCGGCGGGTAGCTGCAGCTACACGAACCCCGAAGAGTTCAACGAGAGAAGAGAGCTGGTAGCCTGCTACCAGAAGGGATGCGCTGCTGCTGCTGGGACAATGGATGAGCCCAAGTAGCCTCTCACCTCGTCCAGAGGTACTCGACGTCGCAAACAAGCGACTCCACGCGTTTCGCCCGTACACACACGCTATAGTATGTGGTATATAATAACAACAAACGCTGTATGGCTATATCCCAAATATAACAAAATTATAAATACAATAAGAAAAACAAAACGATCCACCGTTTTTATCGATGATAAAAAGTCGACATCGCAGCTGTCATCCGAACGAAAACCTTTTCTCTCTTTGTACCACGTTCTATTTTAGATGCTTGTCAAAACAGAGAAAAATTTTTGATAGGAGCCGTTCGGAACGAAACGGAAAAGAGGGGCGTTCGAGTTTGGAAATTGTGAAAAATTGAAGGCGACATCTAGCGGATATGGAAGCTTAATACGTTAGTTGAACGAACCGCCGTTGCTGTATTATGGGATGAAACAAGCGACGTAACAAAGCCACCAATGGTCGTATAGGTTAGGAATCGTCGGTTTGCTACACCGAAAACACTCCATATCACGTTCCGCTACCGACGCTCATTCGTTTGCGGTTGGCTCAGAAATTAGTGATTAGAATTCCAGCCCTTATTGTCGATCAATCCGTGAGCAGCACGGATTACGTCCTACACGACGCATACAGCACGGTTATATATCTTCCGCAACCAACTTCACGCTGAATAATTAAAGCCGATTGATCCAACGAATAAGGATTACTATTGCGTACGTCCAACTTGCATTAACAATCATTTTGATTGTTTCGAAATTCAACATTTGTTTTCTTTTTTTTCAATACGGACTTCGCTTTTGATCTTCGCCATTTAATGAACTTGACTGTCAGAACTATAGAGTACAAGTATATCTCTAATACATGCTTCATGATTTCGTACTGAATAAAATATTCAGAGATGAATTTCTATGAATTTTATACGCGATTCTCATTAATGATTATTGAATATCCACATTCAACTTAACATCTCCAGCGATGTGAAATAAAACTAGAAGAAACGTAACCTGAAGGAAAATGTTTTTATTTTTTTTATCCGGTAGTCAGAAATTATGTGGTTCATTCATCAAAATAACTCACCGTATATACTGTTAAAAAATCCGTCATCTTTGAACTTTAATTCGTACCGTCATAATTATACTCCACATATCGATCATGCACACATGATCCTTCCAGATGAAAAGTAGTACAGCTTTTGGCTTACCTGTAACAAAAAGAAATATTGTCGTTTAATTTACCGACGATGCGGCATCCGCGCGATGCACAGATACGGTATGTGCGCAATGGAAAAGTCAACGTATATATATAACGTTATATACTTGCAGCTACAATCGATCTACGGTATACGTCTATAATAGTTTTCCGAATAAAAGTAACACACCGTGATATTGCAGCATGAGAATTTTCTGTGTGTTTTCGGTGACCTTTGGACCTTGCAACGAGTGGTCAAGTCATCCTGTGCAGAAAACAATGGAACGACCACCGATATTGTCCACCGACGCTACCCTTATCTGTACACATAGGTATATACGTATAGGTATATACGTCCTGTCATTTATACCCCTGAAGATACCTGGGTGTATGTACAATATATATATATAGTGTATATACACACATTTAGATATATATAGACGCAGGTGTAGGGTCCGAAGCGTCGCGACGTCCGCTCAGATAATCCCACCCCTGTATCGCACACCCTCAACCAGTAGGTTACCCCGACGCTTTAGCTCAGTTTGTGATTATTATATACGTGCCGTCGTGTGTATACACGGCATTATCTATAGGTATATGGATTGCCATGTGTATATGTACACGTAGGGTCGGTAGGGCATAGACAACGTTCCGATAGAATCGCCTTCCTATTATTGCAGGGTGAATAACGGGTGATTGGCAGCTAATTATCGGATGTGACCAAGTCCTTCACCTCGCTCTCCCTACCGGTTCCGATCAAATAGAGGTACTAGACCAATCGGGGCCACGGGAAAATTGGGGGAAACATTGCTAGTCCGGTGGAAAATCCGTGGGATCGAGGAAAACGCATCCAACTATGTATTATACAGATTCGCATCCCGATTCAACGTTTCCCACGCCGTTTCCACCACGCGTCCGCGTACATCGTGCACACATACGTATGTAGAGAACTGTACAGACAGCGATGATCTCTCGTTACCAATGGGTGTCGCGGTAATGGCATGGTCATCCGATAGCCCCCGGTATAGCGTCAACTCGGAAATCTGGCGTTGATCGTAGCGTCGGTCGCGCTGGTGGCGGATGCTGGTGGCGGATGGAAATCCGCGGAGAAGGGCGCCCCGGCAGATGCGGAGGAATGATCCTAACAGGGTGCCGGGATACGGAGGTAGGGACTCGAGTTAACGCCGGGGTCTATAGATAAGTCACGATTCACGATCGCTGGGTCATGAGGTTGGAATATGCCCGGAGAGCCGTTGGAGGAGCCGTCCCGGCAATAGGTTGGTGTAAGAGCCATTGAAAAACGCTATGTAGAAAAAGCTTTTTTCAAAGAAAATTTTTTACAACATCTATACACGGATCCCTGCACGAGACGCGTGTACATTATTATTATTATTATTATCATTATTATTATATTTGTTGTCGTCATTATTATTATATACACTGAAAAGCTGGGTGAAAGCGTTAACGCGGTGCAACCAGCGCCGGGGGATGAGATGGAAAAAAAAAAAATGGAAAGGTGAAGGAAAAGAGCGAAGAGGAGCTCGAAGGGAAGCGCACGTATAATGAAAACAAAAGAATTATAACGAGGGATAAAATGCGCAATGAATATTAAATAATATCTCGAACACCATTTTATTCATCTCCGAACGAAATTAGATGACTGAAATACAGTCCACTGGTGAATAAAATATCTAATTACCCGGCTTCCGAGGGTGTTGAAAGAAAAACAAAATTTATGTATGTGTATAGTATATAACTACGAAAAATTTTTGCAAAATTTTAAGACGAGGCAATTTTCTTTTATTTTTCTGTTTCAATCGGACTCGTCGATCGATTTTTCTCTTACTGTGCAGAGAAACGGAAAAGCTTGATTGGAAAATTCCGAAATTTTTGATTCCGAAAATTTTTCGTCCTTTTTTCCCAGTCTCTTTTTTTGTCGAAAAATGATACAAGATCGTGGCGTAACACGGTCTCCCCATATCGTCTTTGTGAGCCGTCCTTTTTTCTTGGACGGTAACTCGGTATAGGTCTGGAAGGTTGGGACCCACCGATCTAATCTGCGAGTCACTCCGATTGATTTGAGAGACGCCGTTTGAGCCGTGGCGCGAACCAAGGCGCGGTGCGATATCCCTTTATAAATTCTCGGTGCGTTTACGCGCTCCGTCAATTACGCGACAAAAGTATGACTCAAATATTCATTCGCCGCTTATAACTCCTCGGAGACACAATCCGCAGTTGGTAAATCGACTAATGTATAAGAGAAAGGATGTGGCTTGAAACAAGAGAAAACTCCGCGTCATTTTCTTTTTTTTTGTTTTTACTCGTAAATCAGTTGCTTTTGTGCGTTGAATGACCGCCATTATGTGATTCGGGGTCGTTCGGTTTGAATAATTGTTCAGTTCTTTTTTGGACTTCTGAATTCATCGAGTGCAAAATTTTGTGTAATTTTATATTTGACAATTGCCAATATAACGATGTTACCAATTATAATAGCTCGTGCATTCGTTTCCAACCTCCATTATATTTGATTTTGCGGAGGTTTAATTTTATCTGGAAATCGTAAATTTTCATATCCCATATCCGGAGACATACATACCGTAAACTACATACGGTCAAACAAAAAGCGTAATTTTTTATGTACTCTGTCTGCGAGTATACATGGTGAAATATTACACCAAATATAATTGAAAGCAGCCGTCTGTTGACGTGTAAATGACAAGCTTTTGTATTTATACGCTGCAGATCATCCGTTACAAAATTAGTTTTGTTGTTGTTCTTTTCTTTTTTTTTTTCTTTTTCACGTACCGTGCATCGAGCTAATATAGCTATACACTCGTCACGAGCGATATGATATTTATTTCAACGAATAGCGAATCGCGTAGATTAGTGCGGATGAAAAAAATAAAATTTCGGAAAAAAAACCATCAGCTGCATTATCGGACGTCCGAATTCTTCGTCATGTAAAATTTTACAAAGCTAAACCATTTTTATGAAAAGTCTCTCACAGCATCGTATACGGTATAGCCAACCGGAGATAAATAGATCTTCCATCTCCATAAGTAACACGCGGCTTCTTTTTCTTGGGGGGGGGGGGGGGGGCAGGGGTATTTCTCCCCCGAACGATACACACATGTGAACTAAGTGTGTATCATATATACATTTTATACACACGTGTGTGCGGGCGTTTCGGTATGGTATTGTCATATACGAGTCATTTGGCATCATTTTTCATCGGTAACTTCCGCTTCTTTCTTCCGTTGCAAAAGGATGCCGCACGACCTTTTAGAGATGCAAGAGGTGATCCTCGTTTATCATATGCAAATACGAGGTATAGGGTTGAACAGATACGCGGAACCCTTTCCCTAGAAATATACACAGACATACGACGAAGAGATCACGTCGAGAGCGTGTTGGTGTCTTTATATGTACGTACGGTGCACAAATACGAGGGTGACACCCGCGATTCGCCCCTTCCATTCACCCCCGCGCCTCGTATCAAAGAGAATTATGAGCGTTCGGATGTATAACCTATAACACCCATCGATCGTGCAGAAGTTGATCTCGATACAATGATGAAAATATCCGTGAAATATTATTTATTTATTCGATTTCACGAGCTATCGCAAATAAATTGGCTGGTAGGTACTTTGTTTGGAAAAAATTTTCAGTTTTTCTTCCTTTTACAATTAGATCGGTGAGGTGGAGGTCCCGGCGCGGCGCCTGGCAGCACTGCAGCTATTCGTTAATTGAAAATACGTAACAACTTTTCCTTAAGTGCAACTGCAGGTAGTTTCCAGTGTAAGGTTTACCCCCGCGCAATTTGGAGTGATGAGAATGAGCAGGTGGAGGTAAAGAAGTGAGAAGAAAAAAAGGGGAAATGGAGGAATTTAAAGAGCGTGGAACAGATGGAACGCGAAACTGGTAAATAACGAGAAAAGTGCACGCCGGAAAAAAATGTGGAAGGGAAAATGCGACCCTCTAGAGATAATTAAGGTTCGACGAACGTCCGCGATCGTCGTACAAAACCTATCGAACGCGAATCAAGCCTCTCTCATTCCCTCCTCCCTTTTCCATGGCGTCGCGACGCCGTTGTAGGTATACGCAAAAAAATATATATGTATACGTACATCGAGTCGTTAAGGCGACCTGGTTACCACCGCTTGGTATACCTGCAATTGTCACATCGCCATTCTACGCGAGCTTTCCTAATCGTAAAACGTGCACGAAATAACGGTCGATTGGGAAAAAGCTTTTAAAAAAATTTACTCTCTATGGGAAAACGAGGGGTTCCCGTTTGTTTCAGTTCTCGGTATATATGGAGTGTACAAGATTTTGTGCGAACAAAATTTTCCTTTATTTTTACGAAGCCTCGAAGCGTTAAGAATATTCAAAAGAACGCTGCACGTCGCGCGTAGAATATTTTCGTCAGTCTTTTCCACGGTTTCATCATGTTCTCGCTTTTCCTGAAGCTCACCATAGATGTGTACTTATGTACATATGTATACTCGCACATATGGGTACATAGCCATCATATACTCCGCTAACCTTTGCACAGTTTAGTACAAAGGCGCGAGAGCCGAAGAGAGGCACACGCCAAGATCCTTATCTTCCCCATTCCGCAGGAGTTGACTTACAACACGCGCAAAAGTTTCGACCGCAAAAGAAGATAGCCCCTCGGGCATCCCGCAGAACCACCTGGTCGCTCCGTGTATATAATGTGGAGGTTTGCGGGAACGGAGCTGAAGGAAAGGGGATGAGAGACGACAGTGATTTAAGCTGGTAGGCATTAGCACCTCATAGGGACGCGTCAGCCCGTAGAAGGCCCATGATACGAAGTTTAGGGCTACGCTATCGCGCTCTGCTCGAGGCTGTTTGACTGTTTGCCTCCTACATGATGCGGCCTCCTTACAGGGCCTGAGATTCCCCTTTTCTGTTCATCGCCTCTTCACCTCTACTCCTCGCCTGGTGTTCCTCGCACACACCCCCACCATCCCTGCATTACGTACATCGTTCAGTCTTCCCTCATGATTTCAGAAATGATCTCCTCCGCAGTCCTTTCGGTCCTTGTTTCGCGCAGAGTGCGGAGCTCGCTGAGCGACTCCCATCCACCGAGGTCAAAGGTCACGGAATTGTGGGACCTTCTAATATTGATCTTGGAACCGGTTACGTCATGAAAACTTTGCTTATTAAAACTAAGCGGAGAAAAGACAAACTTCTTCCGTCGTAGGTATAACCTTCTTGCGCTCTCTTCACGCCATATGCAATATATTACATATACATGTGTAAGGTGGTGCGCTTACACATTGATCCCTTATTTCCTTTATTTGAGATAATTTTCATGGAAGGATTAATAAATTTCATAAACGTAGCAACGCTTTCCTCGAGGTTAGGTTAGGGAAACGGTCCACGATCGACCCGGATCATCACTGGATTCAAAATTCAAAATTCAATTTTCCATTCTTTCGATCCCGAGTGTGCGTAGCACGTGCATAAAAGTGGTAAATCGTTGGTAATCTAAGGTGTTGGAACGCGTTAATGTAAATAAAATAAACGACATCCTTTCACCGTATAAAAAGCACTCGCGGGTGGTTCGCCCTCCAAGAATTCTTGTTCCAATTACGACACAAGGGTTCTAGTTATCTAATTATCCATGTCAGGTGGAAAACTTAACCGAGTTTCGCAGCCGGATGTCAGAAGTATATATTTGGTGAGAAAGGAAAATTTCTGTCGTTAAAAAATTTTAATGACCTCCTTCAATGTGCAGTTCGAGTCAAAGTTTAACGCACGCTCGCTCACCTCGGCAACGACTTCGTAATTTCTTCCAATTTGTTCTTGTTTTTTTTTTTCTCCTTTTCCCTCCTTTTCTTTTTCTCTACTCCCTCGCACTTTATATATGTTCTGAACTATTACTCTATTCCCGCATGTAAGGGACGTTTTAAATTTGACCCCCTACAGCGAGAACGAGAAAAAAGAAGGAAAGAAAAAAGATCGAGAAATTATGGGACGCGAAGGTGACGCGGCGTCTCTTTTTTTTGGGGTAATAAACAAAAAAAAAAACAAAAACAAAAACAAAAAAAAAACTCAAGACGCAGACGGGGTGTGAGGAGAGCGCGTTATACCCGCAATTCAATATACAAGTGGTTTCAGAAATTCCGTATGGAATTGAATTTTCGAGCGTACATCAGCGTCGCCAATCGCATAAGGGCATCAGCCCCCCTTCCAGCTTTTTTCCCTTTCCAGTATAACCCCATTGCGTCGTACACGTATATAGGTATATATTGCGGGTCTTCCTCTTCGGTCTCTCCCATTCATTTTTCCCATTCGCGTTTTCATGGAGCTAAAATAGAGAAAATGTGAGAGACGTTCGCTAAAGTGAGGGAGGTACAGAGCGAAAAAGAGAGTTAGATTCAAGAATAGACAAAGATAGAGCGTCTTCATTTTCTTGACGCGAACTTCCGGACACGACAATGGATTCCCAACCTCCCCAAGCACTCCGGCATCTCCCGCCCAGCCGTTACCGGAGTTCAACGCGTATACAAATATCCTCTAGCTTCTAAGGGGATGAGGTGGGAGGGGGGGGGGGGGGGGGATGGGAGGGGGTTGAAAACGCGTTGCACAGCTGAGGTGATGGTGAGAGACGCGGTATAGCTCGTGTTACTACTACGTAGATATGGAAGGGGGTGTAGATGTAGCTAAAAAACACGACTGTAACACAAATACAAAGAGACAAGGTATATACCCACCTTGTCTTTCCGTCGCCAGATACAAATTCAGCGCCATCTATATTCATACATTCACCGGATGCTCTCCTCTCCTACAATACAAGCTATATACTTTTTTTTTCCTGTCTCTCGTTCTTATCCTTTTTATTTTCCCTCTTTCTTTCGGTATTTTTTTCTTTATTTCGAGTTTTTTTTGTTTTTTTTGTTTTTTTTTTCTCCACCGACATGAAAATCGCGGGGAACCCGTGACGCGGTCACGTATAAAAGTATGTCGCTTACGGGATGACGAGGAGTAACGCCGCGACTTTTTCGTGGCTTTAGAAATTGTGCGAACACTCGAGCGAGATTTCAAATTTTCGTCTAATACTCTACAACCGGCTTTGTAGCTCGAATGAATATTAGCGCAGTTCAGGGATGAGGGTGGCCGCCGAAGGAACGGGCGGGTTTTTAGGGGAGGCTGTACGGAAAGGTGGGGAGGGTTAAGCGAGAGGATGCGATAGACCTGGACGATCAAAAAGATTGCGCACCGTCTAAAGCTTTTACGATCCTGATGACAAGTTACCGGTTCGAGGAACATCGCGCTGATGACCTAACGACCTCAAAAATCCTCTCTTTATCTTCTCCCAGCCGCTTCCTTTCTCGCTTCTATGACAATTTTTTTTTTCTCTCCTCTCATTTTCACTTCTCTTTTCATCCCTCTTGCTTTTTTTTTCTCTTCCATACAATTTTCGACCTCGAGGCGAGGCCGTATAGACTGGCCGGAGATTTTCTATTTCCATCTCTCTTTAAACCTTCGCTCAGAGCTTTCAGATTTTCTCCGTCATATTTTGCGAAACAGGCTCCAATCCATATATAGGCTATTCTGATATCAACGCCAGACGTGCTTCCGACTAAATGGTTCGCTCACAAAAAGCTTTTCGGAGTACTGTTTTATTATTCCAATGTATCTATGGGTCGATCGCACGCGTGACTTTTCTCGTCGTTGTTTTGTGCATTTTTTTATTTCTCATTTTTTTCCACACTTTTTTTACGACGTGAGTATGAAAAATGAAAGGAATAAAAATAACGTTGACCCACTGCTAAATTGTACGTAATTATTTTACACGGCCGCTGACAACGAAATCCGGTTTTTTAAAACTCAAACACCGGTTCCTGTGTTCAAATAAAAATTATCATTCATACCGAAATTTTTTTATGAATATCAAAAATTAACTTTTCATTTCGTTATTCATTAGCTTGGACGTATACGCTTTCGTTAATTTTCTAACATTCGATTATCGCGACAAAGTTTTGATCATCTTTTCTGCTTATGCAGGCATCATGGTAACGTCTAATCTGACCGAGTCCCTCGTTATAGGTGGGCTACCCAACTGTATACCTACAATATTGTACAACCTCTCTCGCGAAACTGTATCTCTGCGTTATTGATTTTAATTGTCGATAAAAACAGCGTTATTGTTATGGTTATTATTCATGAACCGGAGCGTGGGCGCGCGCGCGTTTTGTTGTTGCGAAGGGGGAAAACGAGAGTAGAAACGACGGAATCACCACTACGTTAAGGCGGAGCTTGCGGTATTAATTATTCACAGGATAATCTCGTTTCTACTCAGCCAATCACGCGATGGTTGAGCGCGCGGAAAAGTGAGTAAACTCGAAGTTATACCGAAGCCTGCGGTAACAAAATCAGGAGGACAGTCCTGCGAGGGAACTACCGTCTCATTAAACTTAAGCTCGTCGTTAATCTCCACCATCGACTCGATAAACTTGACCTTATATCCGGCGCTGTGTTGCACTTCTGAGCTCTTAGAAAAACTCAAAGTGATAAGCTGTGGGGGGAGAAAACCACGTGAAGGGTATGCGCATTAAAGTTTTGATTTTTCCAGCCCATAAATATATGTTAGGTAAAAAACGTTTGGCATAAAAGAAAAAAATTGATGAAATTGGTCCGGCTCGGTCGATTTCGATTTTTTTTTTTTTTTTCTAATTTTCAAGGTATACGAATGAATCAGCTTTCGTTTCAATTTAACAGTTTGCGTGGTATTCGGCCGGGTTTTATGAAAAAAAATCGCCAAAATTCCGTAGCTTCGTCCGCAGGTTTTATTTCTGCGAGTCGGCGGGCATGCGGTAACCTCTCAGAAACAGCTGGTCCAACATGGCTGTTGAGGGAGCGACTTGTTCAAATATTTCACGGGCTTAATAAACAGAAAAGTAGGTAGGTGGCTGGCAAGGCAAAGTAAGGTAAGGTAAGATAGGGTAGGTTAGGTACCTACTTGGTACTCGTAGTGGGCCGTATATCCCGGCTCTATGCTGAAGCAACATTCTTGCAGGTCGAGTGAGAGGAGTGAATAGGCGAATGGTTGAGTGGGCCAATAGGGAACAGAAGGAATCCAATTATCCTGCAAGCTGCGGTTTCCTACGACAAAAGTGCAGCATATCGAAGGAGGGTATGAATGTTCTTGAAGAATTTGCTGCGAATATTGCGAAAATTTTCCACCATTATATCCGGCCGATTTTCGTGAGATTCGAATATCGCGATACCCTCGTTGGTCAGGAGAATGTAGGTTACTTGAGATAGGTAATTACTCTGTCTGTCTAGTTATCGCAAATCGACGTAATTCAACGACGAGAAGCGAGTCAGTCGAAGAATACGTTCGTATTATTATTACCGTTGATACTGGTATTACGTTTAATTCAATATGGAATACGGTATATAATCAGGTTAATGATCGACGGAAATTACAGCGATAATAAAAATCAAATATCTATAGCGAACCGGAGTGCAGATTTGACTTGAAACTCGGAACTTTGGCATTCGCTTTCCATGAACTTTTGAGAAAAATTCAATAACGGCGAATGGTTTAGATTGAGAAAATAATTAATCTTTTTTTCAATTTTTTCCCCTCTTGTTTTTAGGGTTGAATTTTACCATCGACAAATATTCATAGCTATTGTTAAACGCGCAGAGCTACATGCGAATTCAATTTCGCTTTTGATTTGACGATAATTGATATGTACCTACCGGAAAGAGCATGGGATGTACGTAAATTCGAACCAATAGCTCGATTCATTTCGATATCGTTGCTCCAAAATCACTGTGTAATTGGTGTTGTAATTACTCAACTATCCCATCGTAACTGTAAGGTAACTGATTTCTCTGTCGCTGTATCATTCACAGTTTTATCGTCGGGCTTGTTACTCCCTGCAAATATCAGTTTCGAATTAAAATTACACAGAATAATCAATTAGTCGCATGCTCTGCAGGCGCGGATTTTGGAATCGACCGATACGAGGAACCATTCGTTCAAGGCTTAGAGGCCATTGATTCCCGAATATCTCTTCTTTTTTTTTTCTTCGACAGTGATTCCCTAACATCGTTGAAAGGATAAATTTCCCGAAGTTTAAATAACCGCGAGGGAAACCACTCGCTGTTTGTCCGAAAAACAAAAATTTCAATCTACTTTAAACTAAAAAAAAAAGTTCACGGCTAACAGCTCCGAGGATCAATCTCTGGAATTGCAGCTTTCGACTAATGAAAGTGACTTCCGTGAAATCTTCGAGTATGCATCCCGAGTAAGAAGATTTCCATAACATTATACGACTTTTGATGTAACTAACGTACCCAGCATGTTTTTATTCAGTTTTCGTTTGAACCAGAAATTTCTCGTTTGCAGAACCCAATGAGTTTTCTGGTCCCAGTTGACGGTAAATTTCAGCTGACATCCAGGAATTAATGTTCCGCATACACTTTAATGCAGGTCGCGGTAATTACGCGGTGGAAACGCAAACAAATCTCGTGGTCTGATGGTGAAGAATTAACTAAAAACTCTCGCGCACACGCAAGCTGAGCTGTTGAATTTTTTCGAATTAGCCTCACTTGAGGTCCATTCATATTTGCAACTACTACGCGGTGTTTTTTTTTTTTTTTTTTTCTCATTTCTTTTCTTGTTTATCGGGTGAGATTTTCACCAACATTAAACAGGCCCACACCTGATATGTAATTGGGTATTGCGGGTACCGGAAGCCTTTTAAATTTCTCGCGTATATAGAGACACTTGGAAAAAAAAACGATGAACGACGATCAATTCCATGAGTCGTGAATCCTCTCCCATATTTTCCGTTTCCCAAAACTTGATAAAGACTCACGGAGTTGTAGTGATCGATGATGTACAGTCGGAAACTTCCAGTAGAATGAACGACGTCGTATTTGTATTTCCCTGGCACCAAAGTTCGTACGAGCTAGGAAAATACCAAAACACATTTCCACTAGTCAAACTACAGTCAGACATTGAAACTGAGTTGCTGTATGCTGTATCAGAGTAGCGGGACTTCCTTTTCGAACCGAATGCCTCTGTCGGTCTTCATCTCTTCGCTCTACGTTTCGTTCGAAGTACGTTAATGTTTTTTTTTTTCAAGCGATATAATATTCCCGTACTCATTTCAATCGAATTCCAGGTTATGTCATACGTCAGGTGCCGGCAAGCACTCCGATCCTGCATAAAGCGTTTTGTTTTAAATTGAGGGAAATTATCATTCCTAGTTTTTCAATGACTCGCCTCGGATTATTTTATGCACCTGGTGTACGATATGAGGGGGTAGATATATCAGTTCGTTGGTTCGGTAGCAGCTTCCAGTATCGGTATACGTAACCTAACCTATATTTGTAGTCTGCAGGTACAGTATTATATCGAAGTGTATACGCATCACGAGCGTCGAAACGTTGGCCCGCGGGGAATTTCGCCTAAAGCCTTGAGTAGGCACCTGAAGTATAATCAATGTTGCCTCTACGTGCGGTGCCCCTTCACCCTTCGTGTAAAGCCCTCGACACCCCTTCAGGATTCCATATTTACGCATCTAGAAGCACGTCAACATCCGCGGCACCTCGCAGAATTGCCTCGAATTAGTTAGAAGCAGTTTAATGATTATGCATACAAAATTCCCTCTCAATATATTACGTATATAGCCTCGGCACAGAGGATCTGTCTTTTGATTTCACAACCGATTGTTTTCAAACAATTTCAACGATTTCAAGTTTGAATATCATCACATCGATGGACACACATCAGGACGAAGACGACGAAAGCTGGAACCTCGCGTCGGAAATCTCGGTGAAAAATATCCTCTGCGAATTGAAAAGCGTGCCGAAAGTTTCTAATAATAAAAAATTGGTATTCGAACCTCGAAAGCGTTCCTCTAACTTCGCCTACTCATGTACCCCTTTTTCGCTCTTTTTTCTGCAGGCAAACGGAAAACATATAGAACACATTTCAACTATTGCCGCGATATACTGTGCGGATAAAAATTTGGAAACAAAATATACGAACAAAAAAAATGGCTGCGAAAAAAATAAACGAAATATGATGTAGATATAGGTAGGCAACTCGCGTAATGTGAGCGTGTTTTATATTGCGGAGTTTAAATCATTTTTAGCGATTGCAAAATACACAGGAGCGCGTGGCCTGCAAGTTATAACTGGGAAGCTGGAAAATGAGTTAATAACGAAAAAACATTGCGAAACTCTGGCGTTGTAATGATCGTGTGTGGCCTGCGTGTATCGCGGAAGGCTTCATATGCGAAGTGTGAAAAAACTGTAATTTCCCACCGAACGAATTCAAGCGAACGTAATATCTGGATATATTTTTAGTTCTTAATCATTCGCGACGCCTTGCGCCGCGTTAATCGTGGCGAATATAATTTAATTCAATTTCTACGCCCCCGCAACGTACTCATCGCCATTAGGGTGGCCGTTATAAAGCAATAAAATTTTCACTGAGCCGTCCTGCTAACATGCGACGACCTGTAGCCCGATATCTGGATTATTAAAAGGGATACCTCGTACCGATCTGACTAAATCTTGCAGTGACGCACTATACCCATTCCCACATCGTTACCCCGTTTACCTTTTCGCAAGTACTTTCCCTTTCCCCAGGGACTAGGAGGAGACACGAGCCGCCTTCGTGTAATCTAGAATAGCAAAACTATCCCAACTGACCGTCCGCAGTCCACCGGATTTGACCCAAGGTACCCTCTAAACATCTGAAAAGGTAGCCTATCCCGCAGTAAACGTATCGTGTTACAAGTAACGGGGGTATACGCTATGGCTATAGCAAATGCTCGCCCTAAGGAAACTGGAGATAATTCAACCCGCAACTAAACTTCCACTATAACACCTGGAGCAACGCGGCGCGATTCGACGATTCGCAACAATCAAATTATCGCCCATCTGCCGCTTTGTTTTATACGCTTTGACGTTAATTCGTCGGGCAGATGTGGCCGAGGGATCGAAGTTTTGACCGAGGCCAAAGACACCTCCATCGACCGAACTATGAATAACTAATAACGTCGCGTTCCGCTACACAACGTGTCCGCCGAAGTATATTATATGTTGTCCGATCAACCTGCACTTTATTGACGCCAGTTCCGAGTAGTTGGACCGCGGGACTCGGAAGAGATACATCGCAGAATGGATGAGTCGACCCAAGACGGGATTATATAGAAAGTTCATCGGCGAGTAAGATCGAGAAGTTTAAATGTGTCCGGCAAACTGCTGCAAGTAAAGGATATAGAAAGTGTGGAAGTCGTTTGGTTGTTACGTATGGTAGATATATAGAGTAGTTGGTTGGCACAGCGAAGGAAGCATAAGGACCACAAGCAGCAGCAGCAGTAGCAGGAAACTCGTAAATAACGAGGCGTCAGACACGCCCCTTTAACTAGCTCCAAACCCGGCGGTGCTACCAAGTTTTATACATTTGCATATCTTTGACGATCGACAGGTACCTATGGGTTAGCTACTAGACGACCGGTACGGCGGGGTCACGGCAATGCACATACGTAACATACCTAGTTGGGTATATAGGTATACATTCCCATACCCGAGACGGTAGTTCCGACTGAATTCACTTTGCATTTAGGAACGGAACGTTGTCAATTCGTTGCATTTCGCATGCCTAGAACACCTTCGTCAGCATTCAGATTCCAGCCATAGACTACCTTTCGAAACCAGGAACCTTCCATCATCACCCGTTACTCCGGTGTACGTATATGAATAGTACGTTACACGATCCAGGGAGAGTGAAGGACGGAAGGACGGACCGACGTACCGACGGAAGGAAGGAAGGAAGGAATGGAGGACCCTATAGCGAACCGGGGCTACCGGCTAAGGTTCGCTAAGGTTAACTCATTGTCAGGTTAGGTTACACTACGTTACGTCACGTTACGGTACGTTGGGTGGAAAGACCGATAGGAAGACGAATCTACATTTGGAGGTTCTTGCGCGGGGTTGGACGACTGAACTCTAATGGGTCCCAACAACCAGAGACTGAATATCCACCGAAGGACCTGTGAATATTCAACCGGTTAATGGAATGGAAATGTAGGATGACCAAACAAGATACGGGAATTTGGATCTCGTTTACATTTCACTCCACAGTCCCATGATCAACTCCATACTTATCCTTTCGACCGCCCATTCGAAGCTTTCTCAAAGACTACGCACTGGTAATGAGAGTCAGGAATACATAAGAACGGCGACTCGATCTGTATCATCCATTCCATTGAAGCTTCTCCATGGTCGCTCACTTCTCATTGGTTCCTTGCATAAGCATTCGATACGATGAGATTAAAAAAGCACCGGCAAAGTTACATATTTATCAATGTACTCGATTCATTGGCTCACCGAAACCTTCCACGCTTTCGGTTTACTCTCCGAAGTTCAAAAGCTCATCTGCCGTCAAATGCACATCGAATATCTTAGACAGTGTTCGTTCAACGACTAATAGCGGAAGCTCGTTGGTAGGTAAATAACCGTTTCTGCAGTAGATCCATATGTACCATACGCAGCTAGAAGTATAGTTGATGATCTTCTGAAGAACGTCTAGCTCACGGCGAGAGTTTTCTTAGCAACAAAACTCCATTCCCTGGTGGATAGTCACCTAATACCTACGGCACCAACCCGACAACGTGCCGGAACTCGAGTCCTCGAAATTCTGTGAAGTTCTGAACTATAGTGAGAAGCCATGCGAATATCTTCCCTACTGCTTAACGAGTCTATGTTGTACGGAGTTGAGTTAAGTATCAAGTAAACGGTAGCGACGGTAGAGTGTACGCGACAACCGAGCCCACTGAAGATATCCCAGTACTGTCAGCAGTTGCTTTTCCAAAGTCACGCGCGTTGTAGTTAAACGAGCTTTAGTCGCAGTACCTATACTTATATGCAAAGCCAGCCATTCCAACGCACACAAAGTCCTTCGAAGGCCCTTAGGAAATTGTCTTTTCGGGGAGTATTCGATCTTCGTTCCATCAAAGAGGGCCAATCTATGCGGAGCAAACAACGCAGGCGGCCATCGTACCTACACTATTTTGCCGAAATGGTCCTCGGCTCGACCGACCGGTTTGTCGTAATTCGGGTCGACTTTACCACCGAAGTTTAAGCTGCTTTCTATGTATGAATGCGAATAGAATAAAGGGGTTTAACCCACGGGACATTTTCCGACAGGGTTGGTTACGGTAAATTAGTAACAATAGTTTGGTGTTGGTTTATTGAAAGGGACGGATAACATATTCAAATCCAAGTTGGCCTCATCGCGGCTGAAACCACCGACTACTAGGTCATTATTAGACCGATGGAATATCGTAGTCTTCGATGGTTTTTTTTTCGACATTTGTTACCTTATTTTTACATCGCAGTGTCGAAAAGCTCATTTTTATGTCTGAAAATATAAAGAAATGAATATAAGCTGAATCCCCCGGTTAGTAACTCTAAAAATTACCAACGGACAGAAATGATTTACGAAGCTTGCAACCTTACGAATATGAAAAAAGCTAGTAACCTTTCTCGGTATATCCTTCGCTGAGTTCCTGCAGCGATTTTCCACGGGCATTTCTCTCGTGACGGAGGGTCGTTTGTTATGGCGTGCAGAGCTCACCTCGACCGCAGAAACTCTCCTCGAGATGGAGTCAAGTCAAGTCGTCATAGTGTACGTATAGATATACCTCTACAAAGTAGCATACATGTTACCCTGGTATCCTACATCTTCCCCGTTCGCGGTCAGAAAACCTACTGTGGCTGGATACCTGATAATTGTTATGGCAGAGAAAGCGAAGTTGTCGTTCGAAGATGGTTGTAGTTTCCTGGGTCAGCAACGTGTATTTTCCGAATGAATGACGAACCCACGATAAAGCCTGTAAGTAAAACGGTGGCATGCAACCGGAAACCTAAAAAGTAACAACAATAAAGATGCGGAGATTAAACATGGAGTAATGTAATAATGAACAGAAATAGAAAGAAAAAAAGAGACAAAAAACCACGGCGATTGAGCTGAAGTGAGGTGGCTATGCACCAAAACTTGAAAAATGTAACACGAAATTTGAGCCGTTTTGACGGTCCTCCCTGACCGACTAAAACTTTTCACTTTCCGATCCCAAAATATTTGAGCCGCCAATAGGTTAATAATTTTTCTCTTTAATCAATCAAAATATTCAAAGAAAATAAAAATCCCTTGCTATCAGGATTAGAATGGAAAAATTTTTTTTTAATATTTGAATTGGAATTTACCGACGTTATTTGGGGAATTCTCTGGCATCGCCACAACGGTGCGAAATTTGATATGCCTCTTCGTGACAACGAAAGAGCTTTGCCGCCACACCTTGAGGTGCTTCGAGACGGTGATTTCCCCATCGATCGATGAACCGTGTGTTACACAGTCACTTGATTTCACTTCAAAACACTACCTAGATTGTTTATCTCCCGAGGGCGTTGATGTATTTACCACCTAGGACCCCCGCAGTGTATACCTAATCGAATATCAAGCGCAACGACGACTTTCTGCAATTACCAGCGGTTCAGTAATTAGCTGTTGCGGTTGTCGAGACGACGTCGTTTCGATACACACGAAAACCGATGGTGTACGTATCCTTTGTCTCGTAAATTCCTTGGATCAATAATATGAGAGGGGGAAACATCGGTACACCTACATCCCCAAGGGTGTATTAATTCAAAGGTTCGATTGAATTATCACTCGAGTGAAAAGGACATTTCTAGAGCAGGAAGTATGTAGGTGTAGATGTTGCAGAGGTGTCAATAATGGTTTTCTGCCAATCCAGAACCATCTGAAGTGACACCACAGATTTTCTGATACACCTTTACATGCGCGCCGACATTCAACGACCGTAAGCTGCGTCTCTGTAATCGAATTAGACATAACGACGGACCGGAACGCTGCGACCTGCCAATAATTGTATCTCGAATTGTCACCATCTTTCTTCCATGATGTCTGCAGTCTTTTTTGAATGAACGTGTTTTCCAAACATGTTCCTTCGTCAGGTGTAAAGAATGAATACTTTTTCGCCAATGAAACTCAGGTCGATTGGCGGCCGCTTCCAAAAATTAAGCCGTCAGAAAAGACGTGGACGACATCGCGGAGGTTGACGAGAGACGAAGGACGGTATTGCCGTCCTTGTGCAGTCAAGTTCAAATTTAAATAAATAATAAACTGCTCACCGGTTTGAAATTCGTCTGTGTACCGGAGTGCGCGAGCACTGTGAGTGAAATTTCGTTTGTTGTAGTCGTAGCGAAATCATGATTAAAGCAACGGTTCCTCAGGGTGGTAGCGCTGATAACGGCAGGTACAAATAATTTGAGGAAGACGAAGAAGAAGAAAAAGAAAAAGAAGAAGACGAAGAAGAAGAAGAAAGAGAGGAGGAAGGTGGTCGGGTAGGAAGGTGCAGACGGGAAGATTTTCACCAACCCTCTCACGGTGTGTACTACTATGCAAATGTTTGCTGAGCCTTAGGGGATGAAAATAATAAGGTGGCGCCCTCTTGCCACCCTCACTTGAGTTTGGCCCAGCGTCCCACCCCCAAACGCCACGTTCCTGCTTAGCTTCGTCGCAATCTCGTTCCGTTTTCTCCTTAAGAGGTAGGAAAGAGGCTAAGCCGAGAGAGCAGAAGATGGTTTGTAAAAAGGAGCCTGTAAATAACGCATGCACTCGAGGTAACGTTTGAAGTATATCGGAAGCTATTTTTCGAAACATAAATAAATATATTTCCGTCAATTATTGAAAATCCGATAAAATTCCATTTCCAGTCAATTTTTTTTTTCATTTCTCAACGCACCGCGGGACATGGGTATATACGAATAAAATAGATCACGCAACAATAGAAATCACTGCGGATTTTTCACTAAAAACAACTCAAGTTTCTCAGAATTACCTTCGGTATATAAAGCGGCTAAAGAACGTTCACCTGTCTTTTCTCTCCTTTTTTTCCTTCTTATTTCTTTTTTTTTTCTTCTTTTTCCTCGTACAAGATGAATGGATTTCGGAGAAAGAAGATAGAGAAAGAAGGTTCCGAGGAGGTTCGCTTTCGGCATCCCTATCTCCTCATCTTCCGCGACTCACTCGATAAAAAGTTCTCCGTGTCTTTAACGGTTTATACCCCGAGGTTAGTCATCTTAACCGAAAGTATTACCAATGAAATCTTTTCCCCTAACCGCTCCCCCCCCCCCCCCCCCCTTCCGCACCGGCGTCCTTGCTACCCTCTTAAATCACCTCCGAGTCACGTGGAAGAACCGTGTATTTCACCACCGTCGCGCGATCGCGGTTATATACTTATATGGTACAAGTTGGAGGGTGCGTTATCCACACTCGAGATGAACGTTTATTTCAAGACTGTATGTGAAGACTGCAGTATATATGGTATATTAAAGTATTTTTCACATCGTATGTAACCACGGACTGCGTGAAGGAATTGGTGTAATCGAGGCGATTCGTGTATCTGTGCTGTAATACATGTGGGTATAGAATACTTTGCGGCGTTGGAACGGCGCGATCCCCACGTTCTTTTTCTTTTATTTCTCTGTTTATTTTCTTCCTTCCAGCATGCGAGCCGATCGTACGAGAGGTATCGACTGAGAAGCCTCCGCCGTCGTAATCCTCGGAAACAGATTTTATGGATGTATCAATACCTCGGGTCGTACGTTTGGCGGTGTTGTCAACATGCGGTCGTATACAAATTTACTCCGAACATCTCATACGGTATGTTAATTTTCCATTAGGATTGAATTTGCATCTACGTATAACGAACGGCGCGAATACGTTACACCCCCGTATAGCCGCAGTTGTTGTGTCACGTGTAAGTACGTATCCGAAGTGAGATATATATATGGCCGGTAATCCTTTAGCACACCGCTCACAATTAATTTAGATTATTACCCATGATCTCGTAACTGCACAACGATCCGCTACTGAGGTGCAGGTTTATCGAGCTGTGCAACTCGACTCTCAAGCGAATGCGTCGTATTCCGACGCCTAACCGTGTTTCCTTCTGCATTTGACACGAGAATCGCGAGGATGGCGCCGATGAATTTTTTCGCCGCGCGTTGCGGAGGCGCGGATTCCATGTTGAAACGGTGGAGTGACGCCTCCGTGACATTATCGTTCGAACCACTTCGCTATCAATTTAGTAGCAGACCGCAAGCATGCACGAATCAACATAGGTAAATAATTCCGTTCATTGCGGCGTGGGATGTTTTCCGAAGCGTATAAAAATACGTTTCCGTATAGAACGGAAAACGTGCGGGGCGATCGCACGGACGACGGTGCAGAATAAGGGGGCGTCGTCTAGTCTTCTCATTCAAATTCCATCTGGCGCTCGAACTAAAATTCAAATGGAAGACATAAGCGATGGTACCTGTAAGATGGTGCCGAGCACGAGTCGTAGGTACGGCGAGGCACCAAAAACCTGCATCTGCAACGCCACCCCGTTCGAACGACATCGTCGTCCTGCATTATTAAGGCTGTCTCTTGCTCGTCTTCGTCTGCGTTGTCGTTGTCATAGTCGTTCCGATTCAACCGTCGCGACTAAAAATCCTGCAGATACAGTCGGAGAGTGACATATGTACGTATTCTCGCATCACCGTCGCGGCGTCGCGACGTCATCGTTTCGATGTTGCAGCGACGCTTTCCGACCGGTATATACATAGGTATAATACGTCTATACCTTATTCGCCTCCGGTAACATGCAGGTAACTGAGATGGTAATGTAGTTACTCCGAGCAACGCTTTTGGGGGAAGGGGTTTAATTATTTTCACCCCCTTAGGGGTCTTGCCGTCTCGACGGTGGACGTTACGAGGGGAAAACAGGGGATGTGACGACGTGACGTTCCCTCTAATTGCCATTCCCAGCTGATTATATTATTAATCCATGACGCCGGTGATGCAGCCGGATCAAATCTCAGAGACGTGCATTATATATACTTATACTACGTTGTACACATCAGGCAAGAAACTTCGAAAATTCACGTGCAATATCGTCACTATAAATTCGCTTCACAGCTGCATGTGTCGAGTACATTTCACGGAACATGATGTACGACGATACAACAACCGCACGAACAACTCTCTCTTTTAAATGAGATTTCGTATACTCGGATCACGAAAAGTTCTGGGAAAAAACTCGTCTCGTCCAAAATTTATGTGAAAATAGAACTGTCGTAACTGGTCATCGGAAGAAGAAAAAAAAATTTGTCGTTACATGTATCATGCTAACGTAAGTATAGGTAGCTACATTTGGAGTATAGAAGAAGAAGGTAGAATACGAACGGGTGACGTCTTATCAATATCGTAAGATGCACACGTGTACCGGTAACACGAAAGAGCGGAAGACATAATGAAGATGAATCAAAGGGCGAGTGTCTGTACGCTCGGAGATAAGAGAGAGACGCTATAATACTGCACAGAGTACAATAAACTTGCGTTATACATATAGGTACAACTATGCCATGCGGTACATAACGTATGACGTAGGTAGTTGCCTTATGTAATGCCATTTTCTGGCTTCTGAATACCGCAATTCAAGTATGAAAGATGTCTATCTGTCGGAATGAGTTATATATATATATAGGTACTCGTTAAAATAATGTGTACAAAGTGAATCTGTATTAGCTCGACGAAGTCTCGCGAGAAATTTTCAAAGTTAAAACAATTTCAGACTCCGCTCAAGCTTGCAGTTAACTCGGGATCCACCCCTCTGTATTTATTTATTTTTTTTCTCCTCGTCTTCAGATTCAAATAATCATAATTTATGGATGAGATACTAAAATTAACGAACTCTTGGAGATATTCAAAATTACATACACGTCGGGTATTATATAAAAACGATTCGTTGACGCGCGATGAAAATTGTTATACTGCGCGCATGAAATTCCCGAAGTTCAAACTGTTTCCAATTTCACTCTATGCAGTCAGAAGAAGAATGTCGTTGACTTACGTGAGGTCGAGGTATTCAGACCAAAGTAGTATAAATACCAGATCAATGATCGTAGGTATTAAACTGTAAACCCTTGTCTACGTCCTCTTCGTATTCAAAAACTCTATAGCGCACCGTCACTCCGCAGTGAACTTTGACCGGGTGTTCATCGCGATAAAGAGAAGAGTGGGGGAGGAAATAGCGGAGACATAGCCTAAATTCTGAATCCTACTCAAAGCTGTGGTTTCTAATCGTATATCTTCCCTTCTCTCTGCTCGACAAACCAGGCGTATACATATACAGTGGTATTGTCGTGGAAAGCGGTCAGAAGAACATTCAAAACTTTTTGGGGAATGAGGAGAGCTATCGACATCGGGATTTTATGCACCCACTTTCCTCCCATTCACCGCAGCAGTTTTTACCTCTCTCACACACTTACTCTCTCTGTCATCTTTCGTCCCTAAATCTCAAGGGATATACGATTCGTTTGGTCGATTACGTCAACGGCACTGGCAAGTGTGTATAGCAAGGAGAGTCCTCGAGTCTTTTAGTCCTTGATACCGCCCGCATGAAATGCGCGAGCTTACGTACCCCGAAACACACTTCTCTTGTGCCTTCACAAAGCCTCGGGTATTCATCCTTATTACAAACAATTTCCCACGTTACTTCCGTGTAATGTCGCACAGCTGTCACTTCCTCGGTCTACAACTACGGTATCGCTTCTTCATCCTTGTTCCGAATGCCTCAGGGGCTCGCTACCTAGAATTGCTCTGCAGCGTGCAGGCGGCTGGCACACCAACTTCTACCGATAAGCTCTCGGTATATACGCAGACTCTACACGACCGCTACCACTGCAGATGCGTGATCGATGAGATTCCAAAGCGTAAGTGACTGGAAATCGGACACTCGAGTAACCAAAATCAGTGAAACACGCCGCGCGAAGGTGTCCGGCACCACAATTAGCACACCGGGTTGGGTTGATTCGGAATCGCTTCGCGGCCGAGTTCGCTTGGACAAATTTTTGTCCGAAAAAGTTGTCCAAACGCGCGCTTAGCCGCGAAGCGATTCCAAATCAAACTAACCGGGCGTACATAACCTATGATTCGTCACGCGTGTTCTGAAAAATATCATTCAGGAAAGATCTACCCTGTTCGATGGGACCGTTGTAGAGCTTGTAGAAGTTTCAACAGATCTTGAGAAAACACTTGAAGCTGCCCTTGCGATGTACCAAATTTCCAGATTGATCGGTCAACTCGTCTGGAAATGGCTGAATACGTGGCTAAGAGTGTTTCGCTAATTTTGTTGAATAGTTTATAAAACAGAGAAACTCGGTAAACATATAATGAGTCGGTTTCTCCACGAGCACAATTTCCTCCTGCATTGTCTTTCTCGAGAGGGCTTAGCCACGTATATACCCAGTCATCTTACTAATTACAAATGCGTATTCATGCTCGTTAGAAATTGCGAGAGCGTATATATATAGGTGTGTGTACATATATATTTATATTTAGATTATGTTAAATAGGTCAGTTCCTCGGCTTAGGTTGGTCGTGTATTTTCTTCGGAGCATGTGTCGACGGAGCATGTGTTGTCGGATATAGCATAAAGCGAATTTCGACGGAGAAAGAATTGCATTTGATTTCTATAAAACAATTCCTTCAGAAGCTTCCGTACATAAAAACTGGATCTCAAAGAGCGCCATAAAAATTCTCGAATTATTCCGCTCGGATTGGTGGGAGAGAATGCAACCGCTCTACCTCCTACTAATGTCGATTCGTTGAACGGCGTCGCGCTAGGCTGTGTATAAAAACTCCTTTTATGGAAAACGAGCGATTCATATTGCATTGTTTGAATATTTTTCAAGAGACGAGAAGTGCACATATATTTTCCGATCTCGTAGCCTCCCTCCCCCCCTCCCGCGCCCGGCCATCTTCCTATCGCCGTGCCGCCCTCTGAAACATGCAAATAATGCAATATTCGATATGAAATGAGATCGCCTTGACTCCCTGCTACAAGGACGGGGGAAACCGGAGAAAAAAAAAATTACACGAGAATCAAATGACGAAAATCTCGCTACTTCTTTTTGCACAGCAATATTCATCGGATTCGAAGAATCCTCCTACACACCTCGCCATCTTGTCGTCTTGTTCTCTCAAATTGGCTGCATATATATATACTAGTTTTGTATGGAGTTTCTTTATACATCCAACGTTCATGCAGTGTTAAGTTTCCCGTGAAAACGGAAATTATTTTCTTCTTTTTTTTACGCCCCTCATGTGAAGGAAAAACGAAAACTAACGTTATTTTTCCGTATAACAAGTCGGTCTATATACATATATGGTGGGAAGGAAAGATTTTCCCTCGTCTCGAGGTGAAAGGCGACGTAGCTAAGTCGGCGGTTCATTTGTTCCCCAAAGTTTAAACCTCGCGAGTTTCCAAGACCCAATTAACCCTAACTACTTATGATAATTATACGTACTTTAATTCCATCATTGGAAACTTGAAAATTTTCAAAACAATTTCCAACAAATAAATTATAACCACCCGCGCATAAAGACATTAAATACGTATACAAAGTAAAATTGAATCCGACCAGCTCGTCTGGATTTCAACGATATCATAATCCCACCATATCTAAGAATACATTTTCTCGAGTCACGAGATTAAACCTCGTAATAATTTTAATGCGCTTTTTTTTTTAAACACGAGAAGATTTGGCATTATTATACACGAAGAGAACCGACAACAAATCGTATAATTTATTTACAATTAATTCTCGCTTCTTACAGTTAGATATAAGTATGTATACCTGCACATATTATATATTGTTCCCTAGAATCCCTTCGATCCTGACGAAGTAAGCGCTCATAATTCCTATACTTGTTTACGTCAGGCAAACGTATCTCGTCGTCGGCGTCGTCCGATTTTTGGCACGTCCATCTTCTTTACTGATAAATCCATAGCTAACAGCGATATCTAGATATATAGGTACCTACGTAAGATCGCCAACGACCTCCGCTTCGCTGAGTCAACTGTATACATATATATAGTATATAACAAAGACCAAAGTTTGTCGAGTAAATGCGTTTAATGACTCGGTTTTACGACGGGTTTGTAATTGGTATAATTTTGACCTTAATCTAAGAAAAGCTCTCCTCAAATTGGCCAGATAACGCTCACGAATTAGGACCTCCAAGAGTTTCTTTACATACAATATACGCTTACTATATACATAGATTTTTCTCGATTTACTTAATATCCGATCTCTTAAAACTTACCAGTCTGATTCATTTTATTCTTTCTTTTACAATCGCGCGCGCTTAACATAAACCTGCAGATCAAAGCTTTTCAGTTATACATAACCTATATATATTTCATCTCGATCGCCGCGATCACCCGCGCCATCTGTTTATCGTTTTCCACTAAATTCAAACTTTTCCCCAACGATTCACTACCACACTTTAAATACCTAGATCCCTCGAACGAAACTCGCATAAAACAAAAAGTTACGATCAATTAAATAATTTTATAGTTATCCCGAGCGATCAGCTGTAGATGGAAAATTGTAACGTCCTTTATATAGTGTCGGGTTAATAAAGGAAAGCTTCCCGCGCCAGAAATTGAAGATTCGAAAATGAATAAAAAAAAAAAACATACAAAAGAAAAAATCTGACACCGAGTTCATTACACTGCATGAAAAGGGTCACGCGAAGGTCGTATACATAAAGATACGTAGTACATATAACACAATATAGTCTTAAACTCTGACGATATATGAAAGGAATAATGATTATGATAATAACGATAATAATAATAATAAAAAAGTGAGGACATTTTTCGTTCCGCCGCAAAAACTTCCGCTTCCCTCATATCCTCTGCACGCACACGCGGTGTGTCTACTCCAACTTTCAACCGATATACCTCATGTTACATGACAAAGAATGGACAGGCGGCTTATATTCCTGGAAAATATCGTCGTCACTATCCGCGCGTATTGTGATGTGCGAGTTTCGGTGAATTTCCTTTCTCGGCCATCATCGTATAGAAGGTAAAACGAAAAAATAAAAAAATGAAAGAAAGAAGAAAAATAAATAAAAAATAAGAAGAAGAAGAAAAGAAAAGTCGGCCACCGACGTATATGTACTAACCGTCATCCGGATTGTCAAATTTTTCTTTTTTTTTCTGTTTGCTTTCGACCGCAAAAACCGTCGGCAACAATCATTTAGGTAGCGAGCCAAAGCATATATATATACTCGCTCTCTATATGTGCAAAAGAAAGTGTCGGCATAAAGGAGTTGACTCCTGCGCGGAGGTCGTCAGTTCGGATCCTTTTCCACTGACTATATAACCTGCTCTTTGCCCACCCTCCTTGGACGCATTTCCTTCTCCTTGTCGTTTCTGCTTTTTTTTGTATTTTTTTTTTTTTTATTATTTTTTTGTGATCTTTTTTTACCCATTTTTTGCCGGGATAAGATTCACAGCTGGCCAACCGACCGAGCTTTCGGTTCGTCCACCCTTGCGGAGGAGCTAGATTATCGATTTCATATTTTTGGCAGAGGATTTTTCTCTGCTGTATTATAACCCGAGTTTACGATAAGCGACGTAGATAGCATTGTTGCTGCAACGTTATGTCTGGTTAGGTTTGGTTATACCACCCTTACCTTACGGTTATGACGTCTTACGTTGTACGCCTTGCCCTGCCCTGCACCTTATTTCAACTCGTAAATGGTCACGTCGTTTACAAACGACCACGCGATACGACCGCGGTTAAGTGTTAACATAACTTGTAACCCCTACGCGGAAGGGATAACTCGGTAAATAATTTCAGAAAATAGGGGATGTGGTGTTTCAGATATATTATACCCGCTAGATATGTGGTGGATTATCACGTGTGTTTGAATAGGCAAAAAACAAGAAAGAAAATCTGACCGTTTCGAATTGTAATTGAAAGCGAAACGCGCGAACGAATCCGATCAATCTTTTCTGTCCAGAAAGAAACTAGAAGAATAGGAGGAGCATCGAAATTTCGATCATCTTTGCAATTCGAAAAAATTTTCAATTCTCATCAAGTCCTTTGGGAAACAAACGAAAAAGTATAGTTGCATTGGGTGGTTCGTTGACGCGTTCTGCGGCTTGTTCTCTGGTATTTTGAAAAAATTATCGTATTTCGTGGGCGACCCTCAACATTTGTAGGTTGACTATTGTGCATTCATACGTCAGCTCGACTCGCATCCTTTCAGAGAAACTATATTCGTATCCTGTTAGCGCTCGAGCTGCACTCTATTAATTCGTTTAACCTAATTGGGAACAATTTCACTTCAAACGTCACATAGCAATGAACCAATTATTTCCCATACTCGAGTTCGAATGCTGATATAGACGCAAATATACGGCAGTTACGTACCTGTATTGATAACAACAATTCAAGCTTTCCACCCAAACCACATCGCTTGTACAACAGGATATAATAATATTCGTATAATATTACGCAGCTTTATTTCATGAGATTCGGTACGTCGATTTCTAAAGTTGATTGCTAACAAATGAAATACGAAACCGACGAATGGATGCGGATGAAAATATTATACATTATTACAATATCAACAGCTGCCCGTAGAAGAATGGAAATTGTAAAGCAAAATGAAAGAAAAAACGAGAAAAATGAAAAATAGAAGTATAATATATAGGAATGGAAGTGAGTGTGAAATTTAACGCGAGAAGGAAATTTACAGAAATTAATGAATTTGCGGGTGGTGACTTCCGCATTAAAAACAGTTATCTAATACCTCCAGGGGTACAAGAGTCAAGGGGGGCGGAGGGGAAAGGATTGTCATTAATTTTATAATATAATACGGGAAGAACGGTTAGCGAAGAGCCGTTCCCTTACAATTAGAGTTTCACTCTGCGGCCGGGACGTACAAAGTTTCAGCGAGACTCTGAGAATTGAAAGGGAATTATTATATTTCTAGAAATTTTCTCGACCGCTCACTGCCGCCGCTGCTGTTGCTGGTGGTAGATAATAGTATATACATAAGATATGAGGTATATATAGGTGGGTACATGTACGTATATAGTGCATAGTTGGGTATAAGTCTCCGTACCTCTCTTTTGTTTCGTGCATCCGCGTATAGTCTGCAGATAAGCTTCTCGCTAAACCTCTTCATCGAGGAAAAACCGTTTATTCAAGGATTTGCTGATTCGCTTCAATGCCCACAGCATCCAACACCCGAACGACGCGAAACCCGACTCTATACAACCGTTCAACTTGCATCGCACTTCGTACCGAAATCAACGTCGAATTGAGCTGGCTAAGCTTCGGCACAAGTTTAAGCAAAGTTGACAGTGAACGTGTTTATGCTCTGGATATATACTCACGGAGGAGATGAAACATTAACAGAAATCTCGCAGCGTCGCCTCCAAATTCTCAACCGCATTTTGAATCGACTATGAAAAATTGAAAAACCTTACCGTTCGAATTTTCATAATTCTCAATTCTGTTCCGTTTTTGTAATCGATTCCCAAAAAAAAACAAAAAATGGTCTCGCGAGTCAAGTATATTTCCGTACATCTGGAACGACGCCATTTTTATTTCTTTTCGTTCCTTGGTAAAGCGGAAAGTTGAAAGAAAAACCAATAAATAAATTATAACAAAAAAAAAAAAAAATCGTGCGTAGAATTTATTCGATTTATTTGATTCGTGCGGATTATATATAACGGGAGAGAAAGGTGCAAGGCGTTATAGTTTATTTCTGTAGATACGTTTATAAGAAGCGCGCTTTAATTAGAAAGTGTAAGCTAGGCTATACGGCGTTATGAAAATATCATTAACCCAGACCGTTCCAATCTAGGAAAGAGTGCACTTATCCATACTTGTACGAGAGTGCACTTTACTGCAATCTTCAAGGGGTAGTAGGTGTACACGTTGAGGCTAAGCGAACGAGAGGAGCGGAGAGCAATATGGAGGAATGAAGGAGCGAAGAGAAAAAGAAAAAGGTGAAACCACGACACCACTCCATCCACTATACCCTCGCGGCAACGATTAAACTCATATTGGGTGTATATCGATGCACATGAAAATCGACTGATTGTGAGTAAAAAAAAAGCATAAATTATAATGGGGCTTCGGTCCCCGAAATTCGTCGGTTTTCCATAAATGACGTCGGTCAAGAGATTCGTTTCGAAAGCGAGCATATACAGGGTGATTCACCAGATGTGTCGGAATAGGCGGAGACTAGTCGACGTCATGCCTAGCTCTATAGCCAATGAACAGCGAAATAATCCACAGAAGAAAACAGCAACGCGATAGACCGGCCATCGCATTCGTTGGCGCGCTCGCATCACGTCGTTTAGTCTCCGCCTATTCCGACACCTCTGGTGAATCACCCTGTATAAGTGTCGAAAAAATTTACGCTCTCCGTTCTTCCTGCAGTTTTATATCACAGCGATATACGGGCGCGTAATATGTACCTGTACTCGGAGAAAAGCTCTGGGCTTTCTCAAAACCATTAAATATTTGCCTTTTAAAACGCGACCGACTAGGTTCCCAAGTGGCGAGCAAATTTAAGTAGAGAAGTTTTGCATCCGTGAGGTGGACGGTGATGTAGAGGGCTAGCTGCGGAGCGGATATACTATAGGTCTATGATATCGGTGGTACAAAATTGTGGAAATAAAATGAAAAGACGTTTGAGCGTGCCTCAAAGACTACAGCACACGATGATCAAAAACAAAACTTATCGAAAATTGGGGGCTGAGGGGGTCGTCGGTGTTATTCGCACCGAAGAAAATTCTGCATCGCGAGAACGAGGGAAGAATTACGAAAGTAAATATTTAGTGGGTTTTTTATTTTTTTTTCTTTTCTTTCTTAGGGAGACACGTTCGAATCCAGTGCAGACAAATTATATCCGCGGAATATTGTTATACTACCTCGATTGGGAATAAAAATATACAAGAAACTTCCGACGTATATACAGGGTGCGCCATTTATCTTGAGACAACCGAATATCTCGCCAGCAAAACGTTTTTCGAAAAAATGGTTAGTACAAAAGATATTTGGCTTCATAGGGGAAATAAGATAGCATTGCTTATTCTTCATTTGGTGGACGGGTTCAAGGTTATTTAAAGGTCAGCGTTGGTTTTTTAAATAGAACTCTAATTTTTTTTTATTAATTTCGCAATCTGGCGGAATAAACAAACAACTCTTGTTCAAACAATTTTTCTGTTGGGTCCATATTTTTTTAGATATTTAATTTCGAATTTTTCTCACACAGTTTTTGGCAGCTTCATGTTCAGTCTTGGAATACGATTGTTTTTGTACGACAATTCCTATGTAATGTGAGAAAAATTCGAAATTAAATATCTAAAAAAATATGGACTCAACAGAGAAAATGGTTCGAACAAAAGTTGTTTGTTTTTCCCCCCAGATTGCGAAATTAATAAAAAAAATGTAGAGTTCCATTTGGAAAGTCAACGCTGACCTTGAAATAACCTTGAACCCGTCCACCAAATGAAGAATAAGCAATGCTATCTTATTTTCCCTATGAAGCCAAATATCTTTCGTATTAACCATTTTTTCGAAAAACGTTTTGCTGGCGAAATATTCGGTTGTCTCAAGATAAATGGCGCACCCTGTATATCAAGGATATGATTGTGTTATTATATTTCCCTTGTACAAATATAATGAAAGTTAGAAAAAAAGCAGACGAAGAACGATGAGAAATAAGAGGAAACCAAAAAAAGAGAAGATTGAATTCATAAAATCATGATGATAATAAATTAAAGAATTTCTTTGTGTCGCGTTGAGATTGCAAATTGATCGCGCGCGAGCGTTAGTTAATACGAAGAAGAATTTCTAAAATTTTCACCATCGTATATGACGAAAACCGTCTGGGAATGAGATGAAAAAATGTCTGCGAAGATGACAAATACAAATAACGAGGAATAATTGCGTGGGATATAAGCGCGTGGGAGATCGGAATTTTCTGACTTTTTTTGTTCTTGTCATTTTTTTTCTTTTTTGTGAATTTAATTTTCATTTTCATTTTTCAATGTCGAACGAACCGTGCGGATCGATCGGGAAGATAACGAAATTTAAATATGAAAACCCGCGCTCGCCGCGGTGCGGAATGACCGCGTGGAATTTCAATTTAATTACGAACGACCTGAGGGAAATATTAATGCTATTAGGGGAATCAAAAGAAAATGACGTTTGATTAAATTCACAAACCGGCTCGCACGGCCTTATCGTATAGGTATATAAAGAAACCTACTCTATGCGATAACCACATCCCTCGAAACTTGTATCCAAAGTTTTCGGAACTTTGACACAACCCTAAAATACACACCGATACACCCCGACTGGTTGACGTCCATAGCCCAACCAACTAATACGCACTCAAAGGAGGAGAGGAGAGAAAAAAAAACTTTACAGCGATGAGAATCAACCTCCCTGACCCATCCGTTGGCCTTTTAACTTACCTACTTGAACTCATTATTAGTATCGAAGTAGGTATTATCGAACAATGCAAAGATGGGGGGAAAAAAATAATTCCGGGCAAAAGCTTTTCGGAGGGAATTCGGATGAAAATAAAGGAAATGATCGAAGAATGTGAAAAGAAGAAAGAGCCAGAGATGGACGGTTTCGGAATGGCGAATCGGCGAATCACTCTCGATCGTAGCCCGGTGCAGAGATCCAATCAAGTTGATTTGTTTTCCATTAAATAGTAATCGAATTGCGTCCCGCGCAACCGGCATAGGCCCTGTCTTTCTCTCTTTCTCTCTCTCTCCCTTCCCCTCATGCCAAACTTAATTCAACCTTGCGTGACGTGATCCAAACCACGCAGAGAGAAGATAATACCGCAAAAACGATTATTTCATTACGTTTATCGTCACGGTCGTCAGCCTATAGGAAATGAAATTAATTGAGCAATATCAACCGACGGATAATCATTACCGGTGGACAACGAAACGAAACGAAACGAGGAACTACAGATTGACACGCATCGAGAATGTCAACCGAAAAATTCTCTAATTGAATTGCCACCATATTCTTTTTACGTCCGCATCATTTATTCGGCGTCAAACTAGAGTAATATAACGTCGTGAGTATTAAATCGACAAGAAAATTAAGCTGGGAACTGACGGCGTTACATACGATATCTTGACCGTAATATGCAGTCGAGGGAGCAGCTACAGTGGACGTTAAAAGGCTTCGTCCGGCACTTGACTCTCAATCAACTTCTCTCGCGGATGCTTTACCGACCACTGAACTGCTGCAATTTCATCGCACGACGAGCATCACGTTGATGGAATCGTATAAATGGGGGGAGCGGGTGCAGGGATAAATTTCAACTCCAACTTCCGATCACTTTAATCTTACGACCCGAACCCGATGAACTTGCGGTGTTATTCGTCATCGTCTGATTCTGGCGTCTCCTTCGATTTTTTTGTTTTTTTTTCGTGTCTTATTATTTGCGAGTAAAAACGGAGTTCGCTGTAATATCCGAGCAGCTGTTTAAATTCCATTTTCAATTTTCCCAATATATCATCTCGTTTCAAGTTACCGAAAAGGATCGACTTTTACTTTCACCTTTTTCTTCGAGCGAAAAATTGACGGAATATGCGGTACAGTTTCCGGATCTGAGACCCTCGTTATTCGCCATTAATTGATAATTAAAGGAATTTCCGTTTCTCCTCATAAAGTTACACGTGCCGTTTAAAACAGCCGTATTATACAGACGCGATAAATGCTGCACAAGGAGAAACGACGCCTCGTTCGGTCTCCGAGACACGTTGTCTTCAAAGTAAAATTTTTCGAGCATCCTTATTAAATTATACACACGTGAACAGGTTCGAGAAATTTCACACGCCTTCCAGTTACTCTTCGTCAAGCAGTAATTCCTCTTCTTCTCATATTCACACTCCCATTCCTACTTCAGCTTCACCTATTCCCTGCTATCTTACTCCCTTATTAACTTGCCTCTATTTTTACTTCGCACTACAAATTAATACGCAATGTATTATCAAATTGTGCATACATGCTACTTACGTAAAAATTACCCAAGTAAAAATTGTCAAAACAGAACAACGAAAATTACAAAGAGATGAATTCGCGTGCGAAGTTCCACGGTAACGAGTGCATCGTCTGTTCCTTTGATAATAAAATATGAAAATTTTTTGTTAACGATTTTAAACCCGGTAGCCCGCAGCGAACCACTGCAGCTGTTCTTTCGTCCACTCTATTTCCTCCCCCACAGAGTAATTTTTTCAATTACCATACACAGCATCTCCTCTGAATTTCGAACACACTTTTCGTCCGGGATAAATGATACTTCCAGGCGTGAACTTATTTATCGCCAAAATAAAGGTGTTCGAAAACAAATTATTCCGTTATAAACCTGCACGCTGAGTTATCTCGGCTCATTTTTTTTTTGATCAATGAGGACATTGTGTAAAGAAAAAAAAAAGTAACAAGCTGTCAGAAAGTACAGAGTCTCGTTTTTACAAAACGATCGGCGAAGGACGAATTGAGTGCGAATAAACTAAAAGACATTGCGACGATTATGAGAGGTCACTCGCTCCGCACCTACACACATCGTCTTCGAAAAGCTGTAACTCAGTTGTGCAGCACACTATATTCCTCTTTCCATATGGCATATATGTATAGTACGCTACGTACACGTATACAATGTATATATATTTCTATATTTTTATATAATACATATAAATTTCTGCTTTTTTTTCTCTCGCTCTCTTCTTTTTTCTCCTCCTTTCTTTCATCTTCTCTTTTTTCGTGAGACCATGCATAAACTATGCAAATAAATACGTCCGTGTATTCTTTTCCTAGCCATTGTAGTCAGCACACCGCAGTAAAATACCGCCCTTTATATCATATGAGTTTTTCATGTACCATATACCATGCCACAATCCGAGCATAAACTCGGGGACGGCCATCGTTTGTGTTTCCAAGCACGCCTTTTTTTCCTTATATTCCATCTTTTTTTTCTCTTCCCTTCTTCGGATATATCTTTGTTACCCCCTCCTTCTTCTTCCCTTATTATCCTTTTTACGGTACACGCGGTTCGACCCTGGTAAGACGTTTTACTTTTAGTAAATATTTTCGTTTTTTTTTTCCACGTATACAAATTTTGCAGGTAGTTATATTTTTCGAAAAACGGAAATATTCAATAAGATAAACTTACGAAGATATCAGAAACGGATGTATAAAGATTATTCGGATCGCCAAAATAATTATACCGGGAATCGGAAGCTGCCCCCGCAGCTAAGAAGATTTTTTTTCTATTCTTTCTCCTTTCGTCAATTATTTTTTTTTTCGTTTGACACACAGGGGCGCCATTATATGCAATGTAAGGTCACGTATAGCCTGTCAAAGGCAACCTGTATCGCAACCCAACTCACTCCTTGAGGAGAAAAACTAATAAAACTGACTCGCTACGTCAAGGGTAGGTATCGAAACCGTCAGAAATGCCAGCTATATATATGAGGGTCGCCGTATTTAATCAAGGTCAGTCGGAGAAGGGCCGATACGGACAATAAAATACTCGCCCGAAATATATTCCCTCCGGTTATTCATCCCTTTTATTTTTTTATTTTTTCCCTTCGCTTTCTCACCGCCTATGATTCCGAACCGTCTGTCTGCTTTCGTCGATGCAAAGCTATTTTCAAATTTAATTTATATATCGTCTTCGAATATTATGTTGTACTTTTGCCGCTGCCGCCGCTGACCTTTTTGGAAAACCTTTTCACGATTTTACATACTTTTACCGCACGCGGGGCAAGATAGTACAGTTCGATCTCTGCACCTTATTCGACTAAACTCTCGGACCTTTTGAAAGTTGAATTTCACATGTATGCGTACGGAATAGGTTAGGAATAAAGCGAACTTTATGATTTGACTTTTTCAACGTCTTTGAGGGTTCTTCGATTCATACAAATTTTATCTTTCCCAAGAAGAAACGGACCCTTTTCATTTTCGAAACGGCCCGCCTATACGTCTCCGATTTTTCGTGGCTCCTTTTCCTAATTCCTCCAAAACAATAATTAGATCATAATCGAGTTTGGATTACAGAGTAGCTAAAAAAAATGAACCGATACAAGCTGTAATTAAAGAGTCTTACATGCAATAATTATTATCATATTAGTCGTGCTTTTTCTTTTCATTTCATTTCTGGTTGCAAGAGAATGTATATAGATCTAAGAAATTTCGTGTTTCGCAAAATAACAACCACTACAATCGAACGCGCACAGCTGAGCGAGTTTGACCTCGACGCCCTGCCGCCGGTTGTATTCAATATCAGCTTAAACGGGGTAATAAAGGAGGGGGCGGCGGAAGAGGGAAAGAGGGGGCGAGGAAGGGTGTTGGGGGAGGAAGAGGTTGATCGTGCGTGGGATTCAGTTAATAATCTAGACTTAATTATGGTCACTACGAGCGCATTGGCCACTACATAGTTGCCTCGTGGCGGAGTTGCGGCTCGTGTAAAAGGGCCAACAATAAGGGATGTAGTGTAACTGGCCAGAGAGGGTGGCGGTAAAATGGCGAGGTACGGTCTAATGGTCGATGTAAAGATGAAAAATTACCTCTGCATAATGCGTTCAACCATTTCCCCTTGTTACAGTATACGTATATGTGTACGTGCCGCGTACTACACTCGATACCTACACATAACTTCCGCGCGTACTAGAGCCGTAAATTTCCAAAAGGAGAATAAAATAAAGTAAGAAAAAGCGGAGAACGGAAGATGAGAGTCTCTCCAGAGGATAAGTGTGTACTATTAATATATTTACCATACCCACGTTAATATGCGCACGAAGATACACGTACATAAACTCATACCCTCGTAACCCAGTTCAATCCCTCGTATTTATTGGTGAGAAATGGCCGGTTATGTGCGCAGAGCTTTGAGCTTCCGTTGTACACCCAGTTGGATTGGTTCTGAATCGCTTCGCGGCCAAGCGCGCGTTTGGACAACTTTTTCGCGTAACTCGGACGGCTACGAAAAATTGTCCAGGCGAGCTTGCCCGCGAAGCGATTCAGAATCAACCTAACCGGGTGTACATATGGTACGTGCACGTTCGGTTGCGAGTCTTTTCTCCTTCGTCGTAGGATCGTACGTACAATTGAGGATAAAAATAATTCATTTTCTCGGTTCTACAGCCTTTTTAAAATCCGGATGAACCCCAGCCTATCCTCCGCGAGTATGTGGGTTATAAGGGTAGTTTTGTATGGAGAATACGCGTGTTGTGCACGCGATCCTATATTAGACGCCGTATAATATAATTCGAGTAGGTATAACAGACCACTCGAGGTAAACTGAAGCATCGTTGCGGCGCGGTTGTGTGTGCAATGAAACATAGGAGAAAATGAAAGAAAAAAATACGCCCTCCTGTATACGATACGTACGTACTACGTACGATGTGTACATACATCTATGGATCGATCGTATACGGGTACCTATGTAGGTACGTACGGCGTTTCTATTATCGGTACGCCAGATAATTCGAGTGAAAGAGACCCAATTAAAAAGGCACGGAAGCATCGACGTTCCTCTTCGACGGACAGACCATAAAAACAAGGTGGTCATCGGAAAACGACTTTAACGAATATGGGTCACCATGGAACGCGGTTGTTATGTGTCCTGCTGCAACTGCTGTCGGGGAAGATAGAAAAAACAGAGAATGAAAAGAAGATCGAATAGAGAAATATTGCTAATTTCAGAAATATCGGGGCCCTGAGGCCGAAAATCGGTTAGGATAATTTGACGGCCAACTAATAACGTCATTCGGCACCGCGTTCGTCGAACATAAAATCATGACCGTACTTTTTATGAAACGATTTCAATCTTCGAGGCGCGCAGATTTTCCCGAAAATTTTCCAAGGTCAAAAAATAGTGCAGCGTTTCTCAGAGATCGTGGAAGCGAAGGGAGAAATTCTCCAGAAATTTGTATATGGCTGATAATATTCTGAAAGTTCGGATAAAGAATCTGCTGAATAGTCCTGTAGCAGGCGGCAGCAGGGGTGACCTTATACAGACAAAGGATCGGGATATCCCAAGATAAGAAGGGTTGGTTATTCCAAGCTCACAGGCATTTCTCTCTCTAGGCCTTGAATTTATCGCAGTTTAAGAACCTCCCGAACACATGCGATATCGAACAAAGCTGAAGGTAATAATTCTCAACAACACATACATAAGAATTTATACGAGCTAAACTAACGACAGGTATCAAAATATCAGCTGTGAATCAACGCGGTTTGATTCGCATATAAATTAGTCATAATCAATGATAATTTTGTTAATTCTTCTTTTTCAGTCATTTGTTTTATTAATTCTTTTTTTCCTTTTTCACACAACGGTATTGATGAGCCGCGATATTCCAAAGCGTAATTATAATTCTTTCTCACAAGAGTAATTAGTTGGAGATTTTCAGAGGCTGCTGCACAGATACGCTACAATACTTTGGAATGGAAACAACTATTTTAACTATCAAACGAACCTTGGTAACGAGAAAATAGAAAGAACAATCAAAGGAAAACAGTATACGTAAAATATGATACGCGCCCCGACTTTAAATTTGATATATAATTACGCTCGAGTTACTTATCAAATTCTTTGTCGGGGCTAGTCAACGCTGTATGCTGTATACCTTCATTTGGTTATGTACGTAACAACGCTACAAACTATATCCATTTTAAAGTTTAATTACGTCATTAATTAAGATCAATTATACCGCGAAATGCTTTTGTCTGAGGGATTCTCTCTCCGAGGGTCGTACCCAGTTTATAATAAACGCGCATATACCACAAAATTATATATGTATCATGACGCATATGTGCAAATACATTCCCATAGGGTGTCCAGTTACGAAGTACGAACATACATGCACATGGTATACAACGTATACATTTGTTTGTCGAATTAAATTTGCGCGCATTATCAGAATATTTCGTAATAAAATATACCTACATAGTCGCAACAGTGAGTTGGTGCGAAAAGGCGAAAAAGCAAAAAAAAAAAAAAACGGAACAGGAAAAAAAAAACTCATTTTTATTGAACTCAAGTAAATTAGTTTCACCTGACCGGAGACCCACGGCTTTATTAAAAAAAATAAATTGTGGTGGGATATTAAGCGTAGTACAACATGGCCAATAATTTATCACCTCGATAATCCTATACTCTGTTATATTGAGTTTCAAAGTGCACGAGAGTAAGTTCACAGGTCACTCGGCAAATTTGCGCTCGTACCGTGCAAAACTTTTGAACAAAAGTTTAAATCACTGTAATAATGAATTATTGGACAACCCTGGATTTAGTTCAAGCCCCCCCGTCCAACTTTAGCCGAATGAAAAATTTACAAAAAAACAAAAAAAAAAATGAAAATGAATTTTTAATGGTTTTTCTATTTCTTTTTGTTTTACGATCAATTATGGAACGGCAAAAAAAGTCGATGCGTCTTTGGTCCAAAGTTGGTCACACGTTACCTCAAAAAATTTTCAGTGACTCTTATGCATTTCAATGTGCAGATATGAACAGGTGGTTTTTCTGCTACAAAATTTCCGAGTCTTAGCGGCTTAGACTTTGATGTCGTATGTATATACTTTACATATGTCATAGAAATGATGCGTTCATAGTATGAAGATATTTTTAGTCGGAGTTAATTATTCTTGGGGGTAGTTTTAGGACGTGAGGAAAAAAGCCTTGCCTTATTTTAGCTGCGAGGTCATTTTGCTCGGAATAAGTTTTCGGAGGTATAATTTTTAGCTCGAAGTAACTTGGTCCCCGCTCAAGGAAAAAAAGTAACTGTACGTATATGTATGATATAAAAACCGAGGATATAGTGATCTCGGAAAAAGGAACGTTGAAAATAACAAAATGGATGACTGAGACGAAAATTTGTCAGAGTATAAACGTGAAAAAATGTTCGTCCATATTACACGTGACTCAAATCGATAAATATATGTAACCCTCAGGATGAAGGAAGTAAAATTGGAGCGAATGGAAAAGTAAAATTTTTTTGAGGTCGAAATACGGGATTCGGAAAATTGTGCAGAGATTGATAGAGCCCTTTGAAGAGGGTGAGGAGCTTGTGCCATGGTCTGAAGCCGGGATTTAATCGAGCGTGATGGAGTCGTCCGCGATAGAAAACGCAACAGTCAGTTGTTTTTTCAAAATCCGTGAAAACAGTGAAAGCCCTAAAACCACAGTCTCGTATTCCGAAGCAGCGAACGGCACGAATCTGGGAATGGGCTGCTTTTAACATCGAATAGTATAGATATAGATATTTTTCTCTTTCCCATAAAAAGAACGTCTGAACATTTTCCAACCCTCCACGCGTGTTTCGTACGGTGTGTTTTGTTTTTTCTTCGAATAGCTTTAGCGGGCACGCCAAGCCTCAACTTCCCGGTAAACGCAGCTCGCGGGGATGAGGATAGAGGAAATTGTGCAAAAGAATTTTTGTCCTCCTTCGACTCATCTCCTCCTCCGCGATACGAGACTCAACGCCAGATAACACCGGCGAAAATCCAGGAGCTAAACACGGTAGGAGGATAAGAAAACGCAAAGACTAGAATACGCGATAAAAGCAGTTAGAGCTAAACCACAGAGCCGTGTTTACTCTCTTTCGCAAAACTCCGAAGCGCGGTATTACCGGCGTAGTAGTCGTCGAGGTTTGACGTAACCGTCGGCTTCAATCTCAAGGAGAATATGCCAAGGGCGAACAGGTGGTAAGGGGCGTATAAACGGCTCCAGGTGATCGCCGAAAACCGCCGAGGATCCGCCGCGTTCGCGTCAAGCACCTTGCGTAAGGCTGTAGGTGTCGCTCTGGATCAAGGTCAAAGTGCAGTTCACTTACGATCGAAACGTGAGACTCACCGATCGTCGTAGACGAAGCCTGCATCCAGGGTGTTGCGGTAAAGGGCAGCCGCAACGAGGGCGCAGGCGAAACCTAGGACATCCATGTCACATCGCGGCGGCCGCCACCCATCCGGTTTCCTCTGCTGTTGAGTTTTTTCCTGGAGACGCGCGGTAAACCTTCTCCTTTGGTGAATTCGTTTCGAGGACGAGGAGGAAAAGGCGGACGAGGAAGAGGACGACGATGATACGGGACCCGGAGACGCCTCCGCGACGGAGGAACAAGGTGACAGTTTCCTCGACGCCGGGGGGACGGCTTGCTGCCGATGAACCCGGGACGTCTTCACGATGTCCCACCCCGGGTGTATGAAGAAAAAATGAAGGAGGGACGATATGCCTTGTAAAGACTCCGTTATGGAGGCTTTTCCGATATCCGTTCAATGACAAAACCTTCTCCAACTTCCGCACGATTCTCCTCTGGCAATCGTATGAAGATGACCAACTGCCAGATCCTTTTTCGAACATATGTCAGTTACACCTCAGACGTCCTTATCGTCAAGGGCAACGTAATCTTGGCCCAACTTTTCTTCTTCCGATATTTTCCGATGAAGGAAGATAAAGATCCTCTCCTTGTGTATCAAAAGTGGCTTTCTATGGGTTGAGTGAGAAAAATCCATCCGATGTACAACCAACTTGACAAAAAATTTTACGATCACCTTAACGATTGGTTTAATGAAGAGGCGAAAAATTATACCATCGAGAAAAATGATAATAATAATTTATCAGGAGGCCCACTATTCGTAATACAGGCTATCAATATTCGTCGACGACACTTCACTTCACAAAAATTCTAATCACCATTGAATAATGAATGCGATCGATCAGTCTACCACGTTATTTGAACGAGATCTTTATTCAAGTACTCTGCATTGATTCATTTCTAACATTACTCTGTATGTATATGTATACGTTGGCCATAAGTTTATTGTCAAAGAAATTTTTCCAACCCCCTGGGGTCGATTTAATTTTTGGTCGTTTGCTTAGATTCTTACGTATTTTTCCAATAATTCCCACAAGAGTCGCGAAAATCCGAAATTACAACGACTAACCCGATCGTTGGGAATAAAATTCCACTTTCAAAATCTAAGGTAATCCAACAAAATCTCTCACTTATTTCATTATCGTTAATTTTCTTTATTTATATGTTGATTTTTGTTTTTTTTTTTTTTATCGCTTTCTTTCTACGAATTATATACGCACGCCGTACGAGGTGCCGTGCGAATCCAAAGACGCGCGGCGTCGCGACGCATCCTCTAAATGCGAACGCGGCAGACTGTCGCGCTTTCATGCCGAGAAGAGCTTTATACGGTGGAATCATCGATTCCTGGAGCGCGTGCGCTCGACATACGAACACTGGACTCCGGTTGGCGACTTTCGAAGCCGTTGGCACTCGGTACAACGCTTTGTTATAGTTTATATTATACGTACGATAACGTGTGCGACTATATCTGTTGAGAAAATACATTACGGAAGAGTCTTCGCGCGCGCACGTGACGTTTTCGTTCTACCAGAAACGGCGTGTGCAGTTGCACTCGCAGCGCGGCGTCATAAAGTACAGGATTGCACGGGGGTTGCGCGACGTGGCGAAGAGCGCCACGGCCCTGGTGGACTTTGGCACCCCGCGTTGTGCTCTATGTTATTTGTCCCTCGCGAAGAGATTAAGATAATGGACTAATGGGAATGGATAGTTGCCCGGCTGAGCGACTGCCGCAACGTTCAGGGATGATACGGCCGAAGACCACGCGACGGGACTTTACATATCCGAGAATCATATAACTGCTCAACGTCCGCTAACCGCGCGGGCCGATACCAACGCCATTTTTATGGTGTTCCGGATATTCCGATACTTTTTTATCTTTCCACGATTTCTGGAGTCATAGATATACCGATATATATGACGATATTCATTACAGAAAAATTACAGTCACTGGAAATCATCTGGTATACTCGATTTTCTATCCACTTTATTTACGACCGACCGAATACGAAAATATACATCATGATGGATAGATGAGATAAACTCCAAAGTTCGACTGAATTGAGAAAGTCAAGTGTCGTGTTATTAATATTTTCCATACATATACATACCTATATATCTCACCTCCTACTCATATCGAAAAAATAATAATTCCTAGAAGAAGCTGTGGAAGTCGCGAAGGTGTTGTCACGGTGAAAATATTGGAAAATTGGAACCGCTGGAACTGATATTTTGCGAAGAAAGCGGGGGCGGGAGTATGAGGGGGGAGGTAAGGGGGAGGTATATATTACACAGGAGAATTCGACCTCGAGCCCTGAAGCAAGGTTCCAATATCCGGTTCTGGAGCACAACTCGCTAATATATATATACCTACTCGTCTCTCTTTTTTTCAGGGGGGGGGGGGGGGGGGGAGGTACATACCCCCGAATTTCCATATTTATTTTCTCCCTGGGCATAAAAAGGGTATATATGCCTCCCCCCCCGCCGCTTTTCCCTTATGCGCGATGGTGCCCTTCGGGGATAAAAAGTTCTAGTTTCTCTGCCAGGTGGGCAAGTTGCTCATGCCGCTGCTGTTAGAGGAGCAAAAGCGAGAAGATTTTCTTCCGGAAAACCAGCACGTTATATGGAACCGAGAACCAATCGGTAAACCCGGTTAAATATTAAGGTGAATTCCGACAAGGTGATTTCTGTGGCAGGAGAAACTCGGCGTTCTCTTGCTGCAAACGTTTCCCTCCGCCTCTCGCAATAGGGTATCTTGAGGGAGGTTAAGGGGAAAAAGGAGTTAAATCCAAACGAACTTAGCAACGTTTTTGAAAAACCAATTGAGTTCTAACAAATTCAGTAGCTGTTAAATCTACCTGAACCGTTATAGTAATAAATACTTGGAAATGGACGCAATTAATTGTTCTCTAACTAAGATTTGTTACCATCTGATGAGATTGAAAGGACAGATTATTTCAGCCTAGGGTAAAAAAGACAAAAAAAAAAAAACAGAAGAAAAATAAAGGAAGAAAAAAGAATAACCAACTCGGAACAACTTACGAATTACAGTTTCACTTACCTAACTATACCGATGCTTTCAATATACATAGTATACCTGTATACATCCGCTCCGCGCTACTCGGAAAACGCTTTACAGTGGAGTGACACGAAACGCGCAAATTTTATAACGTTATGGTTAGCCAGATGAACAGATATAATGTACGATATTGCCGAAAAGTGAACACCGTCAATAATTAGTTTGATACGGAGAAAAAAAAATTTTTTTTTCATCAAAATGTAGCACGCTAAAACATGCAACCTGCTTCTAGTTATATCGTACATGCTATAAAAAAAACTCTTCTATCAAAAAAAAAAACAAAGCAACAAACAGTGTAAACGTAAAACGCTTTTTTATAACGAGAAGTTGAACTATACATCGGAATTAACGAATAAAAGCGAATTGTAACGGTTTCTCGTATATATATATTCACTCTAAAAATTTGATCCAAATTTTTTCATCGACGTTGAATACAAAAATGAAGAAAAAAAAAAATCCTTGTCACCTCATTCAAGGCAGTAGCCATTTATATCGAATTGCGCTAACGAAGTATAAGTATAATTAACGTAACAAGAAACTACATTTTCAACGCGCAAGCATAAAATTACAAACTTCCGATGGAAACAATTATAAAATGAATAAAGATCGAGCGGGGGTTGAATGAGTTTTGAAGGATGCATTCCGTGGTAGTCTTTGTACACTTATTATAATGTATACTTGTTTCGAAAGAACACGTATCCGTATAGTTAACTTATAGTTAGAAACATTCCATGAATTACCATAGAGACAACGCCGCATAACTCCGCCAACCTGCCAACTGAGAGGTACGCTACCCACGGTGTAACGGGGTTCGAAACATGAGCTTGACGACCGTGGAACGTTGACCCGAACTTAGAAGATCACATTCTACACCTTCCAGCAACCCCCTTGATATCGGAGGACTCGCTCTTCGTAAATCTAGAGGGTTGCGCGTGACGGTAATCGTTGAGGTGTTATACAGCGTTTGTGGTTATGTTCTACATCCAAAACACGCCTACAGGGTGCGCTGAAAAGATTGATGAAATTAAAAGATACGTCAGTAGTAATTCGCCTCGTCGAAAGTCGCGCAGAAATCGTTAGATGCCGAATACCTTTTTCATTGCCTTTTTTGTCCTTCGATAACTGACGGATATCTCGAAAACTATTAGGAACAGAATAAAAATTCCGGAGTTCCAGTTGTGAATGAAAAAAAAGCGAAACTTTACCACGTTTACTTCGTTTAATTTTCATTCACGTCACAAAATGGAACGTTCCTCTTGCTTCTCACCCTGTACGACTATTGATATTCTAATACCAGACACCAATACAAATGTGACAGAAGGTTCTGGTGTTACCTACGATATACCGTTACGTACCAGTATGTAGGTACGAGGTATAACGGTGCAAGTATTACGAAGGGTCGCGGTATCTCCTTGCGGGTTGAAGGAGCGTGGGTGGGGGGGGGGTATATAGTAGGTAGGAATGGGAACTTTCAAGTTCCTTGCCAAGTAATTTAATCCCTTGGAAACTCGCTGCGGTGGCATAATACAATGCAAATCACGGCGGGTGGGGTCTAAACGTAGGAGCCGGTGTATTTTCACCTCACGTTTCCAATTTGTATCCACGGTCTCGTGGTCAGAGTGAGTGCGAAGGTGATCGGAGGTTTCCCAGAGTTTTGAAACGACGACCACGACGACGACGCGACGCTACGTAGGTACTACGTACACACCAATACCAGCTACAGTGGTACGCGATAGCGTTTCCACTCGCATCGCCCGATGCGAAGTAGGCAGCCATTCTACGAATTCCCCCCCTGCAGATCGTGTGCAAGAAAAGCGCCGGCGTATAACATCCCCTTCGACCCAGACATCCCTCCGCGAGTCCCGGACGTCCCGGAAAGGAGGATGATGCCAACAGGTATCCCGTTTGGGAAACCATCCCGATCAGCGCGCCTTAACGCCTACCGATTTCTTCACAATTCACCTCCAGAGGTGACCTCGGAGAAGTTAGTTACGCCGACGCCGCCGCGACTCCCTTTTCTCCGGCAATATCCAGACAGGATTTCGGAAAATCTTTGGAATAAGGAGGACCTCGGCAATGTTGAACAAACCTCTTGTTTTTTTCACCGTTGAAATTTGAAAAAAAAAACGAAATCGCAGATCCCATCGTTGTAGCATTTGGAAAGAATTGGAAAAAAAAAAAAAAAATTCAAAAAATGTCACCATAATTTTTCGTGTGTCAAATATAAACGTATCACGATCGATATATGTATATACGTTCGATTACCATCGTTCTTGGAAACTCTGCACGACAAATACTTTCAGTCGCGTACCGTTTTTTTTTCTTCTCATCTTATTAATTATTCAGACACAAGGCTGTTCGTCGCGTGACCCTGGGGTGAAGGGGTTGGTAACAAAATGTCAAATGTAATACGAAGCGAATTATAAACGCGCGGAATTGATCACGGCCGCGATAATAACTCGAGTTTAGGATGGGTGGATATTAAATAAATATTTTTTTTTTTTTTGTTTTTTTGTTGGACTGACAATGAGGAGGTGCTGATATTATACCCTTGGAATATCAAAGGTACATATGAGTCTGTGAGAGATATAAATATGTCTTCACGTACATACCACATCTAAAAATTGGTATTTAAGCTCGTGGAAATCAAGTTTCCGTTGAAACCTCACATTTCCAGAAGAGGAGGCAATTGGTGTCCGGTTAATAGTTACCTCTAACAATTTTCCACCAACTGAGTTTAACGTTGTGAACGCAAGCAAAATTAGAATTTTCAACTTGGAACTGCAGCATATCATGGTCACAGACACGGTGAGGGTGGATATTATAGGTATACCTACCTGTATTTCTTATTTGTACTTAATTAGATTCTCATTTCATTAATTCATGTTTTGTTTTGTTTTTTTGTTGTTTTTTTTTCTTATCACTCGGTAATTTGGCATCATCCAACGACACGGGGGATCGCAATCGCGCGACGTTACATTCGAGCCTGAAACCTTGTGAATCTCTGATCTGTTTGGCAACTCGTCATTCGACCAGGGATCGAGATCAGCTGATTGGTATGCCGTCGCTCGAGACCAGAACAAACAAACGAGATTCGAAATACTACCGAATGTAAATCGCTGCTCTCGAAGCCTTTGTTATCGGGAGTGGTTTCGGTCAGAGTTGGGGGGAAAAAAAAGAAAAAGAAAAAGAAAAAGAAGAAATGAAAAACCGTCAGTGAAAGAGAAAGGGAGAGACAGTCGGAATCAGAGAAAATGAAAATATAAAGTGAAAAAATAATACAAAACGCTAATATATGTGATGAAAAGAGATTAAGATAAAATGAAGAAAATATCGGAACTACAAACGGGAAATAAGAGAGTTACAAATATGAGCGTGAAGAATGGAAGAAAAAAAAATGTTTCAAAACAGCCACAAGTCCATCGGTTAGTTGGCATGGATGTATACGACCAATGCACGCGCGCAACAGAGAAACAACGTACAAACAATAATAGGTAACACACAACGAGGAATAAGCCAAAGAGTGTGCAACGCTCTAAAGCTCCAATGGGGTAGAACGTGGGTGGTTCTTTGGGGTGGTTTAATCACCCGACTCCCTTTCATCCCCCTCTGAGCTTCACTCGCATTGTCCTTTGCTCGCTATCTGGCTAGCGAACAATGCGATGCGCTGCCAGATGGAAACCGACCTCCCCCAAACCCCGACTCACCCCCTCCTAGCTTCCTCCTACCTTTTCCCTCCCGCTGCGCCAACAATTCTCCATAGCCTCGTACTGTACTCGGAAAGCTCCGCTCTGTCCTCGTACTGTCCTTCTCTACATCTCTTCGCCTCGGTACAACCTGATACAAGTATACCTGTGTCTCTGTTCGAACCTATATGCAGACGTAGTTATACGGGTTATATTCGCACTATAATGCGGACACTGTTCGAGGTGGTCGACTAGCGAAGGATACCAGTTACCGGGAATCTCGGTTGCCTGTATCGCCTGTCGGATATCTACCTTTATTATCGGTACCAACTGCGCGTGTTCTACGATATTCTGTAGTTTCTGAGAATCAGAAATCTCGATACATTGTACATAAATACATTGTACTCACCTCTATACCCGTGTCGGATGAAATTCAGCAAAGCTTATATACGGATATACATAGAAGGGTTGAAAATAGCCGACGCAATGAAGTCAAAAAACGTTGAGATGGCTTTTAAGCTCTCGACGCACGCTGCGAAGGTTCTTTCTTCTTTTATCTCGTTGCTGTACACCCTTATCCCATTTCTCTTTCTTCGCTTTTCTTCTCTCTCTCTTCCTCTCCTCGATCCTTCGCTTTCTCACTCCCTCAAATTCACCCTCTTCTTCGTACTGGTTCAAGTTTTCGGGGACCACTTTCCAACTCGGCTACGTTGAATAATTCGTTGCATTATCTTCGAGTGCGATCCCAGAACTTAAACGTACTCGTATAAGACTTACTTACTTCCTCAGTTATCTCTACTTTTTCCATACTTTTCCCTTCTTTGTATTCCTCTCACCTCATTGAAGCGAGACAAATTCGATACCTAAAACCACCCAGAGGATGGAATCGCTGGAATGATGAAACACAATATTACTCAATAATATCGTCGTACCTGACCCGCCTGCTTTCATATTTTTACGATCATTTTTGTCCTTCCCTTCTCTCCCGCCCCTCTTTCTCTGCCTTTTCGACTCCCATATCAAATAATGTTATCGGTTCCAATGTATACAACTATCCAGTACGGGCGTGGCTTGTACCTTGCACGAGGAAGTATCCGGTTATACGAACAGCGCTCCGTCAATGAGAACTCATTTGTTTCTCGTGTGTTTTTTTTAATTATTCATAGAGTAAACTAAAAACGGTACGACTTGTTTTCTCGTATTCCACCAAACAATCGTATCGTAGGATCTGTACGTATCTAATAACCGGTGGTTTTTTATTCTCCATGAAAAATGAAACGCGTAAAAAAGTATGGAGAGATAAGAATTATACTCATTGCTGACGGTACGGATGGAAATAATTCTCTGATAATGACTTTGAAAAATTGTAATCATAATATTCTCATATTCGTAATAACGTTAATAACTGAAAGCCTGTAGGAAGAAGAAAAAATTCATAATGATTATTATATGACTTCCTGCTGGAAAAAAAATTTTACCTCGATATACTTTCGCCTCCTTTTCTTTCATCGCTTACGTATAATCTTTTCAAAAATAAAATTCTCAATACCCTCTTACTCCGCGAAGAAATAAATAAAATACAAAAACAAACGAACGGCGCAAAAACTTCCCCGTATCGATCAGAGTAAACGAGTCGCACCGGCTGTCCGACCATACGCGGAGCTGTATCACTTGAAGAGTCTCTGATGCAGGAATAAGCTTCGTGTCTTGCCGCGTTGGCGCATCGATCGTTCGGTGAAAATTGTCATTCAAACGAAATTGGAAGCTTCCGGGTGACCGCGGTGGCATTAGGTAATTAATGGGTGAAGTGTTCGTGAGAAGGAATACAAAAATTGCGGAAGATCGATAGACCATCGTGAAGTTTGCACTGCGGAAACAACGGCTGTCGGAATGCATCGAAAGAACGGAACGAATTCAGCGTGATTTTGTAGGGATAATAATTAGCACATGAATATAAGTATATAGCGCAATGTCGTTACGAAATCGAATGGTATTTTCTCCCCCATGATATGAGCGGAGTAAATGGGGCTTAAAAGGGTTGCGAGACGGTCGTTATATCGATAGTGTCGCATGTAAACGATGATATTCAGACCTTCGTATAAGACGGGGAGGTTGTGATACGGCGCGACTTGGATTGTCCCGTCTTTACCTTTGGGATCTTGACTGAACTGAAAACCATGAACCATGAACCATGACGCCTGAGGGTCGAGCGTTGAACAACAAGTATACGCTACCCATATATTGCGCTTACCCACCGCCCTTAATTGAATTCTGGCTTTAATGGTCCGCAAAGCCGTGCGAGAGCAGAGCCGCTCTTTCTCCTTCCTCGCGCTTATGTACGTCCGCAAATAAACATTCATTTGGTTTTGATTAAAAGCGGAATAAGACCGCTTTATGTCCGTAGCAATTACGAACGTGTCGTACGATTTGTTCTTATTTATAATGAAAGCAGAAAGTAGGAAGGAAAAAGAACACAACAAAAAATAATGAAAAATGAAAAATGGAGGGGAAGAACAATCGTTATAATAATGATATCCCGACTCGCGCATTCGGCGTCCTGCAGCAGGAAGAGGGATTCGAGCCGGTAGAAGGCAATGTCTGAGTAAATAGTCCGCTTTGCTTAATCCCGTAGAAATGAAGCTTTTGAGATGGAAAAATATCGCGAATTGTCTTCTTCGTAATGCTCGTATAATGCGAGCAGTTTCCTTGCTGCAAACTTCATATTCTCGCAGCTTCCTCCACACCTGTAATCTCGCCGTATATCCTATATACCTACATACGTAATGTGCGGCTCTCGCGCCGATCCTGAAACAATCAACGCTCCGCGCACATGACGTCGAGAGCCAGACGAAGAAATATAAGTACGAATAGTTATTATCAATCTCAGCGACTCGTACGTACGTGAGAATTTTTAGGCAGCAAATATTCACGGCGAATTTCAAAGACTCTATTTTCCCCCCCATACCACCTCGCGTTCGCCGAGCTGCATTCGCGCGCCACCCGGCATCGTATGCGGAGCGACGACTAATTGCGGCTCATTTTTCAATCTACCTACACTTATACTCTCGTTTTATTTTATCTCAGACAATTGGAATTTCTCGTCAATCATGAATAATTCAAGCCAATGTTTCCCCGTTTAAACTTGTTAAATTCGAATGAGTGAACTATGTATACATGGCTACCGCGCATACCGTACTTGCGTCACGTCTTTCACATTGTCTACTCGCTATACGTCAGAGTTACATTACCGTATACAAGGTGACTTTTGTATTTACACATAAGATACCGCTTCAAATATAGAGTGAAGTGAGAGAATATACGCAGACGTTATGCGCCAATGTAATTTGAATTCTCCGGAGAAATTAGAGATGCCGTACCGTCCAATCGATTTTGTAATTCGGAACGTTTTTTTCTCCGTTTTCCAACAAGTACAGACACAGACCAATACACGTTCCTGTTGCGAAGAGTTTGTCTTGAAATAGTGCGGCGTTGGCGGACCCGCGCGGTGAATACAAGGTTTCCGCAACGTACCGTAGCAAAAATTATTTCTCATCAAATGTTAATCCGGAAGGACGTCGAAGGAACGGTGGGTCGGGTAAATTGGGCTTTATCCTTCCCAGACCACCTTCCTTATTTATTTCTTTTTTTCTCTCCTTTTTCTACGCTTTCTACTTTTTCAAATTGGCCCGTCCCTCCGCCGTTCGCGCTCGTCTATTTTTCATGGCCCCGAGCGTATCCGCCCGGAGACTGTACGACGCCGAGCCTACAGCGTTAGCTTTTATCTCGAAATGCCTCAACCACGGCGAACCACCAACGAACACCAGAGGACGACGTACGCGAGTGTCCAAAGATTGATGAGACCGGGTTCTGGACCCGCATCGGGTCGCCTGATGAGACAATCTCTGCCTACTGACCATAAAAGGATTCTCACTTCCCAGCCTCGCTGGGGTGTCCCTGTGTCCGTCCCTTCCTCTGTTCCGTTCATGGCGTTAAATCGTCCCTTTCACCGCATTTTGCGACCGAATGTTTTGCGGTTCAATACCGCAATCGTCAAACGAATGAGATGGTAAATGTCCGAAATTAATTCATATTTCTTAAAGAAAAGCGTCATTGGAAAGTCCGTTTATTCGGGGGGTTGAAAATAAGAAGCAAAATTATCGATGCGGAGGGCAGCGCGGTTACAGGCGTTTCTTAATTATCAAAGTTCTCGTGGTAAACTTTGTCAGAGACAATCTGGTCACGCAGCTGTTCACACGCGTTTGGTGGCCCATTATCGAATCCCATCCACAAATTGTCACCGAACTTCAATAACCCCGAACTTCATCGATGTGGCATTTACACGTGACTGTGCAGTTGACGTGAGTCGAGAATCGAGGCGATTCAAACGAGGGTTGAAAAGGGTGAAAGAAGAACATCGAATATCCAGGATTTTGTTCTTTTCTTTTTTTACCTCCAGAAACCGAAGACTAACAGAAACCTGTTGGCGGACTGTCCAATCTGAATCGTAGAACATCCGGTTCGTTCGTCCAAACAGCGTAATGACATAAGCGAGAATTAAGCTTTCCGAGGTCGCCTCCTCATTCTTCGAAACTGTAGTGAAAAATCCCCGCGGAGAAGTTGCATCGGTGGATATCTAGGGAAGCGGAAATTACTGCGAACAAAGCAAAGTAAAGGGACGAACAATCCACAGCTGGCTCGACGCGGCAGCATGTGGACCCTGACGTGGTCACAACGACCGCAACTACCTGAACAACAACTACCACTTTTAGCAGCACTATCTGAGTTTCTCTTGCAACTACCACCACCACCGCAACCGCAACAATTTCCGGAAAGGGCCCAATGGTAGCGCGGCAACGAGAGTAACCTCTTTCTACTTTACCTCCCCTTTTCTCACCCCTAACGCGGCCGCCCCGCATCTCAGGGTAGAAGTACGAGGGGGAAACTTAATCAGCAAAGTGGGTATGTTACTTCTTGCTTGTCCCTTTCGTCTTTTGCTGCAGGTTCACCTTTCGCCATCGGCGTAATACGAACTACGTTCTAGTGTATAGAGACCCGGTAGTTCGGTGTCGGATAAACTACGCTATAGGTAGGTATCGAAGGTCATTCGGTAAAGACGGTAACCGAATAGGCTTCGATTTTCGAAGATTTCCCCTATTTTTCGGTATCTTTGTATATTCTGTTTTGCTTCATTTACACCTCAAAATGCTTCGATTTCACGGAATATTCGTCCCATTTCGATCTGTCGATGAAAGTAAAAACTGAAAAGTAATCCAAGTAGGGGCTTCAACGATCAGTTGTTAGCCGCGTTATTTGACATGGTTTTGTTCCAACCTACCTGCACTTGTTTTACTCTCCGTCACTTTACCATGTACGTTTAATTCACATAGGTATAGTATGACGTACCGTATATTATGTGTTCCGACAATGAACGATGACCTATATTTACGAAGCCGTTGCACCAGTTCGCTACACGCCGAGATGTTGAAAGCGAACCAGATACACACACAGAGACACGTACGAATAAACGCAGAGCTTTTTATACACTTGGAAAAAATTTTTTTCTAAAATAAAAAGAAACTTTTACACTAAGTACGAGGCACGCGACTCGATTGCTATCAACGTTGAAAGGGGGAGAAAAGAGAAGAAAAAATAGGAGAAGAGAAGAAAAATAGTTCGAAAATTTTGCTCCAATTTCAAACTCTCCACCCTCGCACAATATCTTTTGCTCTTAATTTTCGAGCCATTTCCGAAACACATGGCGCGCGCGGGATGAATATATTCGTTGTTTTTGTTTCTCCTGGGAAAAAGCTAGTCTGCAGGTTGTTTTCGCAGAGACAAAAGTTGCGGATGCATGCAGCTGCTGTTCTCGACTCTTTTTACGATGTAGAAAGTGTGCCGAATATATGTAAACGTAGAATATAGATATGAGTTCGGTATACGGTTGAATAAATTGACTGTAGGCACGAGCGTAGCTGACGTTGAGAGAAAAAATATTTCTCTCTTTTAGCGGGTGAAAATGTCATCCTAATTTCTTAAAAAATTTATGTCTAATTGAATCTCGAAACGGGAGGTGAAAAGCTGGGCGACATTTCATTTGTTTGGTTTCTACACAAAGTCAAGTCGCAGATTATGGGGGCCCACTGTACAGGCGTATCACAATTCTAATGGGGAAGACGAGAGCGAGAAACAAATGAGCAAAGGTCTGTAATTTCGCTCGGCCGTTTCTTCTCAGTTTACGGAGGTCAACTGGGACCGGAAGTGGCAGCGAAAGCGTGACGAGTGAGTTTCACGTGTCGGTGCAAAACGGTGGAGGGTCGTGAAGATCCAAGCGGACGGTTGGAAGGAATTAAAAGAGCTTTTTCAAAAACTCAAATTTAAGAAGTCGCAATTGAGAAGGAAAAAATTCTCCAGTAATATCGAGTGCTTCGAGTGCTAAAGGTGGACAATGGAGGGATTAGAAGTGGAGGAAGAGAACTCCTGGCGCGAAAAAACGAATTTCACTCGAACATACGTACAAAAGTGACTCCCGATACGCGATAATAAAAAGTTGGACTGATGAAAAAGCTCATCAATTAGAGGAAAAGACGGTTTTGCGGAACGAATCTGCGCCATTGAATTATACTTTTCATTTAAATTCGGAGGTGGTTATTGTCCGTCGAGTGAAAGTGTAATAAGGAGAAGAAAAGTGAAAAAGAGAGAGAAAAAGTGAAGATAAAAATTAGACAAAAAGAGTCAAGAAATGCGATGAGAAAAAATTTGCGAAATTTCACCCTGAGTATAATCCAGGTTTTCTCTACTGTTATACTATCGGTGAGGATTTAATACACCCCTGATTTTTTTATCTTTTATTTCCCAATTAACCATAGCCAGTTAATTAGTCGTGTTTCAAGGAAACTCCAAATATATATTCCCTCCCTGGTTCAACGGGAATTAATGAAGGGTGGATATATTTTCTCGTGAAACCCTCTTTTTGTCGCGATATCATCGTTGCAGCCTTTCTTTGCTCCGTCTCGATGCCTGTGTAGTACAGCTTATACAAGGTCGGGCAAAAAACGAAAAGTACCTTGTATCTAGAAGTATACGTACTGCCAGTTTGAAATATGAGTCGTATCGTCTCAAGGTATTACGGCACAATGTCGTTGCTGCGAATTATACGAATCGTTCAATTTGCGAATAAAAATTGAAAATACCCTACGAGATCCAGTCCTCTCAACCGGATAGCCATAACAACTGTTGTTGATAAGAATAAATGCAATAAAATTAAGTCAAACGTTCGCATAAACAAAACGTAAAGATAGCGCGCTACAGAGAAACTATGCGGAGAATCTGCTTCAGACGCGAAGAAAGAACGGACGAATGACGGATAGGGTGGTGATGAAAACCTTTCAGACAGGACTCACCGAATATCATCCAAACTCGACACCCTTTACACTAGCCAGTGTTTCTCAAATTAACTACTTTTTTTTTGGGCCGGAGGATTCATGTACGAATATAGATACGTAATGTGGCAGAGAGGATATTTGGATGAAAATGAAAAATAATGTTCGGTTTCTTTTATGCATTATTATGGGCAAAATTCGAAGACAGAAGAGAATGGAGAGAGAGAATGAGAATATGTGAGTTGGAAATGATGTGAATTTGGAATATCATTCTTAATGGTTCAAAGAGTTATCTCAATTTCCCAACCTCGAGAGCGTGAAAGGGAGCTCAGGGAATACTCATAGGCGCGGAGGTGTCTCTGATAACGAGAAGCCGAGCTCCCTTCTATTCACTCAAGTTCTCAGAAATCATCTGAAGTCGCTCGTGCGATTCAATTTCAATCCGCCAACGACGTGTCAGAATCCATATTATCTATACAGATATAGGACCTGATCGTATAGTTATACCACTATGTCGAGGTTCGCTGCATGTTCTTCCGCATGTCGATTAGGAAACCTGTGGTGGTGGTACCACATATATATCTTAAATCCATATAACCTATGTACTACAGATCCCGAAGACATGTTCGTTTTTATTTCCTATTTTTACTTTTATTCGATCAGCTGTATCTTTACAGACGTATAATTGATAATTCCGAGTTACCATGGAACGGTTTTGATGCGAAAATTAATTTATCTAATAGACAAATAAGGTATAGTCGGGCGAATTAGTTATTTGATCAACGGTGGCATTTGATTTTCATTTTTCCGATATCGTCGACCGTTTCAGTGATTCGCGATTGATTAGTTATGCGTTAGAGATAATTTTCTCACGGTCAAAACCCGCATAACTATGCAGAGACTAGGGGTGAAAAAAAATGAAGGAGGATTTAAGCGAGAGGTAAGGAGAAATACATAAATTGCGAGAAGTAGATGGAGGCCGAAGGAATGAAAAAGAGAAAGGAAGAGAAATGGATATGTATGTACAGGGAGAGTAGGAGAAAGGGAGAAACTGGCGTGCGGTGTGCATCGATCGCAAGCGTCCCGACGCCTGGGGCGACGCACCACGACTTGTTGAGCGCCATCTGTCGCGATGTCTCCACCTTCTCAACCCGTTTCCCGATTCCAGTTTCCCGTTTCCCGTTTCCCGTTTCCCATTTCCCTTGAAAGAGGAAAAATTAAAAAACGAAAAAAAATAAAAAAAACACCCTCCTCCTCAGTCTCCGGTGAAGCTCAGAACTAGGTGAGCGGATGCAAGGGTGCTGCAGAGGAGGGTGCCGAGATATCGAAGAACAAAAGAAAAAGTCAGTCAAAGAGTCGATGAAATGATGGCGAACTAATCAAATGAAACGGGGACATACGTAGAGGCATAAGTGTGTGTAAAATACGTATTATACCGTCCACTTTGTTCGCCGTTTTGCAACGTACAGTTTCCTTGGGCCATCGTGTGCACGATTTTAGATCACAGATAAGACTAATTATTCCCTGTTACCAGCCTAGTAAAGTTACTATCGAAATCTTGCCGAGGAGATCTTGACACGCCTGTTAAACTTTCGGGAACTCGATACCCCCCCGGGTCTTATCGCTCCCCGAAATCGCTTCGATGAATTTTTCAATCAGATTTCAGATCAAAGATATCTTTTCAGGATCTTAGCGCCCACCGAGACGCAGGGAAAAAAATTTAGTCGGTATCTATAACACTCGCGCACGCCTGTATATTTTTCACGAAGATCAAAAAATTCGCGGTGTCTGAACCATACACACTTCGTATATGGGGGAGTTAAGAGTTTTCTGCTTCTTTTATTTTCGTTTAATCTGAGAACAAACAACGGAAGATTGCAAACGGAGTGAATATATCCTCCGCAATGGAAATTCGTGGACCAAATCCACATCCGAATCCCAACTCTTCGATGTGTCGCAATTGCCGCGGGCAAAAGTCGAAATTATCGACGCTTCGTCCGACCCGAGATGACGTGTGTTTTTTTTTCTTCTTTCTTTTTTCGACTCTACCCTCGCTAACTCTTTTTCATTCTCTCTCGAGGCTCTTCGACTCGATAACCCGCATGTACAGGGAATGATTTATAAAGCACAATAGATCGATCTCCTGAAAATGTATCTACGCAAAGTCAAGCCGCAGATTATGGGGGCCCAAATCCACGGCCTACTTTTATAAGCCCAAGATTGTTGGACCAGCAAAAAGAGCGTTATTTAAATCATCTAAAAAATGTAGGAAGTTAAAAGTTATCAGGTTGAAATATAATTCAAGTTAGGTACGGTGCAGGATACAAAACACGTGTGTAATAATTATTCTTCGCAGACATTCACTTTTTATACGTGTGATGCAACAGGGTGTACGGAGTACGCATCCTGCACCAGTACAGCGAATTTCAACAGCTTTTGTGAAAACTGGTCTAGGCATTTTCCGGTTTCACCACAAATTATGACTCTCACCTTGTTGACAGACATCCCCCCTAACCACTGCGAGCTGCAAACTAGATGAACGAATACCACGCGTGCATGTATACAGCATGTTAGCAATCACTGAATGTACTCCGATTATACCATGTGAACCGTTGCAATGGATATAACATTCGTTCGTACATGAAAAAAAATGAAATAAAAATAATAAAAATCGAACGGAATGGAAAAGTGACGGACAGTGTGAAGTCGGTGTGCAATGTGCATGTATTACGTGTACATAGGTGCGCATATATTACCGACATCACGTTGTAGCCTGCGATTTCGCAGGACGTAAACACCTGCATATGGAGATCGTATGATCTGAGGCGTTTCCTGCATGTCTTTTGGAATATACACGTCAAGTTCTCGTTCTCTCACGAGATGGGATTACATTTCAACGGGTAAGAGAACTTCGAAGCAGATAAACGATCCATACCTTGCTATATATACTGCGGGGCAGCTCTATATGCTCTGATAAGTCGAACCTTCTTCGAGAGAACTCTGTACCAGAACTCCCCGAAGTTGTTGCCTCACATGAACACATAGCCTATTCATGCCGAACACCTAACCTCACATTTGACACTTTTCAATTTGTTCTAATCCGATAGGCAGCAGCACAGAAACCAAATAACACTCGATTTTTTTTCTTCTAATTCTGTAGTCACGTGGATAAAGGTCATAGGGTATGTAACTTGTCGAGAAATGCACCATAGTATGTATAAATATCTTATTACATGAAATGCACGTGTGGGTATTTAATGTGTGCGTATTACATACCGGTGTATATTACATACTCGATGCAGGAGCGGTGAGCATCAAGATACATTTCAAGAGCTTTTTCATGTATAAACACGCCGAACATGGTGGAAAAATATCATTCAACTTGCTTTGTTGGTTAAAAAACGAAAAACACAAACTTTGACGCTGTGGTCAAAGTATTCCGCGTTGAGATGGGCGGATAAGTTGCGACGCGAGACAGAATTTGAAAAATTCATATTCATGATATGGCATGTGGAGTACCATGATTTACGTATAATAATCATGTATAATACAGGTATATATATCTCTGTAATGGGTACGTTATCATGATACCCGGAAAAGTCCCGGAAAAAAAATTACCATTCGGGTAATGAATTTTACGTGCATAAGCACAACCGGCGTATCAAATTATATCCTAAATTAAAGAGGAAAGAAGGAACTTTGACATGTACAAAATTACGCCACATTTCAAGCCTCCATCTACCAATTACCTCATAGGTACTTTCCATTTCCTAGATGGCTATAGATGTGCATTTTTTTTCTTCTCTGTACGACGAATTGTCATAACATGCACGAATGCATTTTATGAAATAATCCGAATTGCATTCATGCGTTTCTTTTATTTTTTTATTTTGTTCAACATTTCAAACAATTTCAAAACATGAATGCCGAACTAGAGGGATCCCATATTGAATCTCTTTGATCACAGATTCGCAGGAAAAAAACGAAGCCAGAAAAAAAAAAAAATGTATTCTGAAAAGCCAGTGAAACGAGACAATTTTTTTACTCCAAAACAACTACGGAATAAAAAATTTTAGTCTCCGTAACCCGTTTTCTGGCAAATGAAAAATATCGCCAAAATAAAAGATCTCCGGATGCAGTCTTCAGAAATCGACGCGCGTATAACAGTAAAATGTAGAGGAGCACGAATAACTTTATTAGGTGGTCTCCCAAACCGTCACCTCTGTTTTCCCGTTGCAGCTCCTCCCCTTTTCCCTTTGGTCAGTTTTCATGAAGGTCCCCAAGGTCCGAGTTGTCTTCCGACGCGTGAAGCGATTAACTCTCACCCGCGTACGTTTCACTACCACCACCACCACTACTACTATTACTACTACTACTGTAACCAGCTCCGTTTACCTCGGGTATAGGATTACTTTATACGACCGCTTTGACCACCGCCGAGATTTGCTAACTTGCAAGGAAATCCAGAGGTCCGATGTCGTCCCGCAATCGTTTCGCCTCGGAAAACACCTTGGGACACAAAATACGGTGTACGTTTCAGTCCTTGACTAGGTTACCCAACGTATTATACGATACACCTACTTTATATCTACCAACTTGAACCAGGAACAGGTGCCTAGTTACCTTTTGCCGCCACGCGACGATATGAGCTTCAGTATCCGGTTACTTCGGGTAAAGATTTTCGCGAACGGATAGGGCGAGGAATGCGTGAGAAGTGTACAAAAATAACTAGCTATCCCTCGGGACACGAGGCTGGAGTAATTCTATGGATCGCTTCAATTAAGGGAAAAAGCTGGAAAAAACTTATCGGTTAACTTTCGTCATCTCTTTCGTTATACTTTAAAATTACTTCCAAGACCTCGTCAAATTCAGGTCCAAGTACTTGACCCGGTAACAGTAAAGTTTTATGTATGTTCAGGAGCTCAACAGTCTAACAATTGATTGTGTATGCGTATATAATGACTGCCGAGATTCACATAAGGGTTGAAGAATTTGAAGAAAAAATGAAAGAAGAAATACACTCGTATCAAATCAGCGCAGATTTGCAAGAGAAGTAATAGGATCACAGTTCCTCGAATATTATATGAAATTTTGGAAATGGGTATATGTAGAATCTGCAGAAATGCTATACGATACGCGAGTTACGTTAAGCATACTGGAAAGGTTAACACGTGTTCATTACCGAGTGAACTTATGCACGAGTAACAAAGGCGTCTACCCAAATTAATCAACCTTATTTATATTAATGAACGGTTGAGCTTATCCCAGAACGGAAATGTATTGCGGAAGTTGTGCCAAGCCCACGACGTTAACGTTTCGACGCCCGTTGCCCCTTCGTCCCAACATCCCCCGGCGCCTGATGCAGTACCGAAGCTAGCTCGTGTCTCGTGTGATTAAACTTAATGATGATTAATTGCCTCGTGGCCTGCGGCTGACCAAACACCAGTCTGACATATTAGCTCATCTCCTGCCCTCTGCAACGCGTATTTCCAGCTTATTACGTCACTATATGGATTGACATCCATATATGGAGACCAATTCCATACTCTATGAGCCGCAAATTCCACCCAGTTGCCGCCCCTCCCCGTCGAAGACCTTCACACTCTTGACCCTTGACCGCCCGGACCTGTCACCTTTTCTACCGTTCTTATCATCCCTGTCTTCGGGGATTTTCCCGTGGGATATTTGTTCGAAGTGACGTGGGCAGCGGAGCGGTACGGGTCGGTGGAAGCGAATGTGAAGGGTGTATAGGCTGCCATTCCATATAGAACGGGCTTTCGGTTAATTGAAGAAACGCGCAATGAAAGCCAAGCAGTAACGAAGCCAACCTGCAGCCACTTTCTCTCGAGGAAAGCAGCGGCCATCTTATGAAGGACAAAGAAATAAATCAACTTCTTCATCTGGTCCGCAAGCTCTGGCAACAATGACCATCATTAATATCGTTCAAATGGCCATATTTCTGAAAATGCTGGGAACATTTAGAGATAACGAAAGTTGAACTGAAAATTTTTGTGTCTATACTATTCACGCCGAGTTGAAACCATAAAATCAAATCTTCCAAAATGGCGTCCTCATTAAACAATATCATTTGTGCAACCGCGCGTTTGCAGAATGTTGGTGCAGTGCATACAGCGGCCAATATAGTTCACTTCAATTTCAAAGCTCCATTCGCAGCTATGCAATTTATTCATTTAATATCACTGCGTGACCCGAAAACAAAATACAATGATCTACACGTGTACGAAGCATAATTACAGCGACCAATACAGTAACCGTAATGACACAACGGGCACTTTGTCGTATTATACACACACCCATACGCGTAGGGGGCTCGGCTCAATTTCGAAGCTTAATTATTTATCCCATTTAATATTCTATTTGATAGCCTTTTGTAACGGAACGAACGGCAAAAAAATGGAGGTAGAAAAAAAATTGATAGAAAGAAATTTATTCATTCATGTATAATTACGCGTATTACGTAGTGGCAGCGTATAATGCACGGTACGTTGCAATAGGCTGTCATTTTTCATGCAGAATGAGAATAGAATAAAAAAAAGAATAAAAGTTACCATTCATCAACGTAAGCAAGGTATCTTTGCGCGAGTAAGTATATCACGCGGAGTCTGCGAAGTCATTTCAAGTGATTTGTATTTTGTTAGTTTTTTTTTGTTGCTTTCTTTTTTCTCCTCACCAAAACCCTTGACCCGCGGCCACGTTGCTGTTTCTTATTTCTTAACCCTATTTCCGTGAATTTTCTCAAGGGATTTTTCCCCTCCGGATGATCGCAGATCACAGTAGGTTTCCAATTAATCGACCTGCTCGACCTAAGGAGCCGGGAAGGTCGCTCTTGATGAGACAAATCCAGGTATAATTACGAATTCAATGACAGGAACATGCGCCAAGAATGAAAATGGCCGGAAAATCAAAGTCGGTACAGTTCTCTTTTTTCTGTACTGACTTTTCTCTACTGACTTTTCTACCCATACGAATAATGCTGCATCTTTTGTCTCGAGTTTGAACGAGTGCAGGTGAGTAAAGATAAAAGCAAAAAAAAAATTGTAACTTTCCTGAAAAACTCTGGGTGGATAAAAAAATCAAAAGGATTAATAAAAGACGGTGTTTAGTTCATCTATGCCAAAATGTCATGTGGCAAATGAAACTCGGAACACCTGTCAGTGTTAATAACCGTAATATTCCCCGACAAAAATAGATCTGGATACCAGCGACCATACGTCAGCCGTGGACACATCTTCTTTCGGAGGTATCAATATATTCATACGTTTAGCCACGGAAAGTATAATAATGATCGATGAGTGACATATTCGCAGGACAACTGGATCATGTAAATAATCTTGATTCTATGAACGCCACAATTTTTCTATTCATTTTTTCCTGCACGCCTCGTGTGGTAATTCATTTATTCAGGGAATCTTCGAGCTCGTTTTATTTTCATTTTATTTATTTATTCTTTTGTTTAAAATCCTCTTTGCTTCGAAATCTATGCACTGCTTGAAAATATCTTCCTTTTTCTTATCCCGCGTCTGAAAGGCGCGAAAAAAGTCAAAAAGGTCAAACATGAAAACCCTGGGCTGGGCATAAGCTGCTGAGAAAAGTGATATAAGCTGAATATAACGAAGAATTCAACGTCAACGACTGACCATTTTTCAGGATCCCAAAAGGATCCACAGGATTCTTTGGGTCCGATCGAAATCGGCCATGAATACCGAACGAGTGTCGTTACGAAGATCGCCAACAGACTTTCGTGCATTAGATTTTATTACGAATCTTCGGATATATATTATGCGGTCAATGCTCACATATTCATGTCCTGAATAGAAAAGAAAGTAAAGAAAAAACCATGCGCATGCAATAAAATTTCCTTTAGAAAAATAAATAAACGAACGTTTAACAAGACGAGCTGCCGTTCAACGAATGAAGGATCGGTTGATTTTTTTTTTTTTTTTTTTGTTTTTAGTAAAACAAGCGTATGGTAGAGAAAATATTAAAAAAAAAGAAGAAAATATGTAAGGATATTATTAAAAATTTGTATTCCGATCGTTTTTCGCTGTTTTCATTTCTGAAAATAAAGAAAAACTTGCCGCTTGAAAATAGTATGGTATGGATAGACGACGTTTACGTGTGTCTAACATACCTATATATCCGACACACGTCGTGATACGTGACGCGTCCCCAAACGAGCCATTTGCGCCGGGACGCTAGGCGTCGTCGACTGATGACGACATCAGGACAAGCCGGTGCGTGAAAAATCGCACACGCAGAACGTAGAAAAAGATAGAAAAAGCAAGTATAATAATACCGAGAAGGGAGAAAAGGGGGTGAGAGAGAAGAGAAATAAAGAAAATAAAGAAAAAGGAAAGGTTGGTTCGTTCGTTCGACCAGCATAGCGCCCTTCCGAACTATTCGTTTGAAATTCCTCCCGCCCAGTTCCTGCAGGCCACGAAAAGCGTCCCAAGTGCACCAAACTGCCGTTCCATATTAATGCCCGAGTGGTACTTGGCGATAAAGTATATCGGTGCCTTCCTAATGTCCCTGAGCTTTGAAATATTGAAACGGGTTCGTTATATACTTTCATAGGCGCGGTATGTACTTATTTTACGCACAAACTTCTGACAAATCTCTGTTTGGAAAATAACCTATATATTGCTCCTATATGTATAGCTATGCACATACATACATATTGTAGGAAGAAGTACCACCGCCGGGTTTTCCTTCTTCTTATCCCTTTTATTTTACTCCGCTTTCTCCTTGTTCAAATTTCCTTATTCTTCTCCTCGAAGTTTCGCCTCAAGTTTCTCTAAAGCTCTTCCCAAGAAGTAGCGAGAGGCACGTTTCTTGATAACGTATATAACGAACATGTATTTTTGTATGTACCTATAGGTATAATAAGTACACCGAGAAAACGTCCTCGAGGACTATGCTTTTTGCAGGGTTGGGTGAGATAAGCAAATTGGCGATAACTCGTAACCATTGTTACATTTATTATAAATAGAACCTTTACTTTCGCCGCCATTGTTTGAGTTATACAAACTGCCGACGGAAGCACGAACATAATTTTTAATAACATCCCGAAAAAAAAAACGACGAAAAACAGAGACGGAAAATAAAAAAGAACCAACTATGAGTAGGAATTCGAAACTCTGTACGAAAAGTGAAGTGAAATGAGAACTAAATGAACGAATAAAAATACGAAAGGAATCGCATGGGCATCGTCAGAGCGTTCCAGAGGCCCTTGTTTGTCGTTGGACTCTACGTTACGCAAGGCGATGTGAAACGTATATAAAATTATTCTAGTACCTCGCCAAATGGGCGATCTAAATTCGCTCTACGAACCAAAAGTGGCGATATGTTACCGGTTATTTCTATACCAGTGGAGGAGCGAGCCGCGGCTTCGGAAATAAAACATCGCGCTCCAGAATCAACGAATTTAAAAATGCAAAGTACATAAATGATGTGAGAAGAAATAAACAAATGAATCGAGTATACCGGAAACGGTGATTCCTTTTTTGAAAATCGAAAAATTATTTTTCTGGAAAAGAGAAAAAAAAAAAAAACAAATGATAAAACATTTATATATACATATATATTTCAGTTGATGAAATTTTCGTGGTGCGACATTGCCTCGTCATTTCCTGCGGGGTAAACAGAGAACTCCAAGCATAAATCAAGCTGAGGTGCGGCCGAAAAACTATTCCCGTTGAAATTGTCGTGTTCGCATTAACGAGTCCGCCGAGCTTACCCGACGGCATATTTACTCTGAAAGCTTGGTTGAACTAATTCCACGGGGTATTAAAATAAAATGAACAGAAAATAAGCAGGACGAGGTCGTACCTTCTATTTTGTTTCGACTCATTTTTTCGAACCACCGCAACATGTAACACGCGCACACGTGGGTTGCAACGTCCGTGGAAAAAAAAAATGAAAAAGGATGAGAGAGAAAAGAGAAGAGAAAGAGAAAAACGACGTAGTTGAGTCGTGTGGAAAGCGGTAAAAAATCGAATCAAATAATTACGCGTTGAAATTGAAGTTTTTTCGTATATTCGTAGAGGAAAATTTCTGTTCGGTAGCCAAAATCCGAAATAAATAGAGTATAGCGTTGCAGCATCGGCGGGTAAAACGAGGCTCAAAATTTAGCCGCCACGCCGTTCGTTTCTACTCTGGATGAAATTTGTCACGGGAATTATTCATCCGTTGAACATTGGCGAGAGTATTTGGGATATGGGTATAATTTGTGTATGAAACATAGTAGATTATATACGGCTCAGCCGTGCATCATTTCAACTATACAGTAATCGAGTAACTTCTAATACTCTTCCTTTGATCACCGTGCTCTGCGAAGTTCCATCATTTTATGTGTGATATAATTGAAACAAACTTGTTGTACGTACGGATAAATACACGTAGACGCGTACGTGTACAACACATACATATAGAATGATTTAATCTTGCTTGATTTAATTTCACCGACCATATTCATAATATCGACTGCAGACCCATAAGGCTCAATAATTTTACTAATTACAACTAATTGCTTGCTTTGTGTAGCCAGAAAGATTAATTACCCAACAGCATCTATCGATTTATTTTCATAATCGGAAACAAAAAAAAATATATGTGCCTATTATGATGTCTTTCCGCCATTTTATGAGAATTTATAAACTGACTCATGGCAATCCTCCCTTCATCGCGCCGAATCAGCGATAAGAGTGCAAAGTTTATTAGCTCTCTGATATATTTTGTGATTCAGGTGCGTCGGTCCGCCGGCAACCCCATTGTCCGGTCGACAAATGCCCAGAACGCTTGGAAACCAAAACGCAGAATGCAGAATGCAGAATGCCATGCGGCATCTAAAATTCAGAATGTATCCCTCCCAGCCCTTCTGCCCGCATCCACTCCAACCCTCGCGCTGCCATTCCTGTCTGTATAGCATTACCACATTTCTGCGTTCTATGCACCTTCTGAATTAGTAATAGCCTGATGACAATGGCCGCCACATATTGCCATTCTACAGTCTCCGTACACGTGACTGTATACGAGTGTATGCGCCACATTTGGTACGCGTGCAGCGTATACGGTGCGTAGCTTCATCAACCGGCACGGTGGAAAAGAGTAGCTAACGATTGATTGTTTTTGAAAAAAAAAACAAAAAAAAAAAACGGAAACAAACTAAAAATGAATCCATATAGGCCGAGTAGGTACTCGAAACGGCCAACTTGGCTGAAGATAAAAAATTCAAGTAAATCTACTAGGAGTGAACTTCGAGAAATTTTTTCGGTGCGAATTGAATAAAATGAAGAGGGAGAAAATTGGGAGGCGGCAAAGAAGTGTAATTTGTTCGTCGCGTTCCGAAGAAAGGATTTAGACGATCCGCGACTGAAAATAAATTTCTTCTTAAATAGATGGGTAGTGTAGATATACCGCATCAAAAATGCACCTAGGAGCAGAGACGGAAGATTTTGAAACATTTGGAGATCGTCTCGGGTTGAAAATCACGTCTAATATACAGTGTACCAAAATGGCGTCGCAACTATTACGGTAAGAATTTTTTTTCTCGAAATTAAGGTTGCCCGCTGTCGTATTATATTATATATTAGATATATGTATATTATTATACCAGCAGCTGCAGCGGAGATGAAATTAATAAAGCTTCGCGAAGCACACGAGATGAAAAATAGCTCCTCTAATTTACGAGCATTTGATGTGGTTTAACGGGAAAAAAATTTGTAACTGATTGTTCTCGCATGTCGCAAACTCATAGAAAATTACCTTTGTAAGGGGTGTAGAGTTTTCATTTGGCCGGCATGCATCATTTCACTTTATAGCTACATAGATTTTGCGAAAAAAAACCGCGTCCGTATTACTTCGCGAATAGATATTGAGTATGCAAATTAATTTAGATGGTATTCCTGTATTCTGGTATATGAATTGCTTTGATTTTGCCAACATGTGTGCCGAGAACTGAAAACCAGAAGGGCGTAAATCGTCGTCAAATTTTTCCGGTTATTTCCAATAAAGGTCATGAAAATTATAAAATAAACAGAATCGAGAATTTAATTTATTCCACTTTTCACGGTTGCGTTCTTCTGGAGATGAGAAAGGCTTGCATTTCTATATATCCCTTGGAAATGAAAACAATTTGTATGAAATATTTTTCACCCCCCGTAATATTATAGGAATGTGAAGATAGTATCAAAAAGCAGACTCTTCATCTTACCTGCAGGCGTCTTTGGTATTTGAAATAAAGACGATTATATTATCGCCTGCAGAATAATGCTGATAATATCACCGTGCAATATATCTATTTCACCTTATTGTAAATACCACGCGTTATTTGAATGTCACGGAAGATATGTATAAAATTACGAGCCGTTCTTAGCTTCAGCTTCCTCGTCCTCCTCTTTTTATTCTTCTCCTCCATTTCACTATCGGCAAATTTCTCCGGATATCCGTTCAGTGATCCATCAATTTTCCATAGTAATACACTACAGCATGCACCTCCTTACAAAAAAGTAAAAGATAAATTTCAAAAATTGTGATCGATGAATCGATCAATAATTCACGCACACTCTCACGTACACGTGAATATAATCTACATAAGTTGGGCAGAATTTTGGTACGAATTGAAATATTACAATCTTGTTTGATGAACCCATAGTACACACGTAATAACCACGCGTATAATATATGAGGCACTTAATTTGGTTTGTATAAGAATTTGGATAACACGTAAATCTCTAAAACCAAAACTGAGTATCGGAGGCAAGTAGTACTTGCAAAGATTCTGACCCCGAAAATTGGACGAAGTGCATCTCTTTCGGTATGCATAGACACACACAGCCAAAAATTTTCCTTCGGCGCGTATAGGTTAGGTATCTCATAAAATTTTATGATAAATTCCGTACTCCATTTCTCTGCCTACGTGATTCTAGTGCGGGAGGCTCGTGTAACCGTATATTTTGTTCGAGCGGAGTATAATCCTCACTATACTCGTGCATAACGCATATCCACTTCTCAATTAACGGACGAATTATAATTAGAAGATTATAACTGAAACCATGCTGATCAGATTCATACACGGTAGGTATACCTATACCTATACCTACCCGTACAATTAGTACATAATGATGTTAAATGTAATTATATATGGGATGAAAAACAACGGCGTGCGCTGGTCTTTTTTTTCGCTTATAATTAGCCAGTTTCGCAGCTTTCACAAAACCATCGAATTTATATCCCAATCGCATACCGATGTGGCAATTTCACGCGAAGAATTTCCAACGGCGTCGAGTATCGCGGGAAAAAATAACTGTTAATACAAAGCAAACAACGCAGCTGATCGACTCGTTGGTCCTAACCAGAAGCCGAAAGCAAATAGAGGGTAAATCAAAAGGGGTATCTGTGACTCCCTCCTATTTTTTCTGTTTCCCGCACATTTCTTTATACATAACTTATACACCCGCCCACGCGCACGAGAGAACTCGGGTCGCGGCGCTACAAGGTCGCTGTATATTCATTCGCACCCTGCAAAAAACGTCGCGCATCGATATACATGTATATAGGTTCACACACAGTTATGTAATATACATGTGGATACGCGTATATGTGTTACATGGGAATATTCAACCGAAGTTCCACGTAGCAAATTGTCTCGTTTTTCTTTCAACCAAATCAAACTTGACGTGCCTGACTTTTGATTCCACATCGCTTTTCGCGCCCTCACGTTTCAACATAATTCAAGAAGAGAGAGAAAAAAAAGTGGCGATCATGTTTTTTTTTACATAGCTACCCGCATTCTTTTTTCTTTCAATCTCGCATCGATAAGATATGAAGAGATCGACTGTACCTGATATTCCTTTTCGGAAAAATTCCAGCAGATCCTGCACGATACCTAGAAAAGCTTCTTTTTTCAAGTATAGTATTATCACCCGTGAAAAACATGTCTTCAATAACTTCTTATATGTATATTTTTCGATCGTAGTAACCTTGCAGTATATTCATCAGCTCCATAATAGAAACGATCTCGGTATTCACCGTGAAACGCGCGTAGCGCTTCAAATATCGCGATGGCAATGGTGCGGAAGAGGAGATGTGAGTCGTTCGTGACTTTTGTTCCCAAGATAACCTGCGAGTGATTGAAATGATTGAAAAAACGAAACTGAAAACAAAAGTACACGTTACAAGTCGGAGTAAGTAATTGCTCGGAGTAACGTTCTACGTATACGTCGTATCGGTTGCGAGTGATCCTCCTAAGTAATGGAAACAGGAACAAAGAAGGAGAAAAAGAAAGTCAGTTTTCAGCTGGTGTAACTTTCGAGTAAATCGAGAATAAAAACTATCAAATGTTTTGGGATCAGGAATACGACGTCCGATAACTGGGGGCAATTTTCGCGTCTTAAAAAACAGCCGACAGTTAAAGCGTATTATGAGTGTAGGAAAAGTTACGCTCTGGCAGCATCGGCGGGTATAGCATATCGCATATCGTGCAATACGTCCAAACTCCGGGTAATCCTTTGCCGGAAGGACGACCGTGAGCGAGGAAACGAGACCTAGAGAGGAATAAGGTACAACAACCAACTAACGACGAAGTAATCTATAATAACCCTCGACCGAGGAACAGCCGGGAACAACCTTTTCCTTCCGCCAATCTGAGCGGTGCCCGCGTGTCCGCGGCGCCAAGGTGGCAGGAGGATGTAGTCGAGTTTGAGGGGGTGAAAATGGGGTGGCAGGGTGGGGATCGAAGGTGGTTCAACGGTTGAACCCTGTGTAGTAACCCCTGCAACTCCGACCCCTTTATTTTCTGGAGAGAAGCAAAGCCGAGCGAGTAGCTCCCGCTAACAAGGCTCAGGATTGAATCAAGAACGTTCCATTCCGTTCCGTTCCGTTCCGTTCCGTTCCGTTCCGCTCGCCACTGGTCCATCCGCAGCTCGTCTCTTCTCTCCTTACGTTACATATAACGTCCGACCATGTCCTCCACCCTCGCACTCAACGTTGGAGGGCTGATTGAGGCAACGTTCCACGTTACTATACCACCGAAGGAGGAACCTGCCGACTAATTATCCAGATAGCTACGTGACTTGGCGAATTTCACGTGATTATATGCTTAACTGTACACCTCTCCCTTCCCCCCTCTCGCCCTCACCGCTAAATTATACTCTACCCCTAGTTTGTCCGTACAAGGTGAGTCCTTTTCTTTCGATTCGATTCTTTGCCCACATTTCATTAACGCCCCGTATATTGGCACGCTATTTGTCCGTATGTCTATTTCTGTCGATCGCTATGTGCGCAACAATTTAGAAATAGTATAGAGGGTTGGAACGGGAGTTAACTTTGATCAGAGTGACAAGTGAGAGAATTCTCTAACAAGACGTACCTGTAGCAAATGTTTTATAAAACAGCTCCTGAAAGTTCTCTCTATGTATAGAAGCAGCATCGGCAGGTTGGTATATGTATACACTTATATAGTATGTATAGAGGTATGTAGACACCAATCAGTGTTCTATTATTCGTAAATTGGAAGAAGGACTTATTCCGTCAGTTGCAGGTGGTAATTTACGCTATAGGTAGGTGGCTACGTAGACAGCTGTAGAACTTCGACTGGGTGGTATAGGTTATGTATACGTATAGATAGTTTGATCCCCAGCAACCACTCATAGTTTCATCAATTTTTCTCCGCACGTAACCGTATAGCGTAATATCCTTTACTCCAATTAGGTATCAGAAAGGGGATATCACGCTGGGCGCGTACAACACCGTCGGCGGAAAATAAGAGAAATAATAACAATAACAATGATTATGGCCATGATAATGATGATAAGTAAACCAAATATCACACCCTCGTGCTAATTGAGGCAATCAAACTCTGCCGAGGCACCCTCTGAAGATCCGTGTATATCTCTGAGTGGGTTATTCTTCTTTTCCTTCAAATTATAATTAGTCAATTAACCGTGAAATAATGAAAAAAATGAAAACGCGCGAGAGAAAGAGATATTATTTTTATCTCAATTCGACGATGGATGTGTAGGGCTGGGTACGAGAAGGGCGTAACCCGTGAAAAATTGAGAATTTCGGAGCAAAAGCTCATGTTCTTTGAATGTGTAGAAAAATTAAAATTATTCAATCATACATAGGGAAAGCACGAATGAGTTGAATTTTCGAAAGCTGCAAATGACCTGAAAAAACTGATATTCCATGTTTCGAAAAATTTTTCTCTTCTGGGTGATACACCCTTACGACAACCCTCGACATTCTCACTGATTCTTATCGAGTACGGGTGGAGATGAGATGTGATAAATTTTTTTCTCTGGATTTTTATGCGTTTATTCCCCATTCTTCAACCTGAAGAGTTTTCTTGGATATAGTTTCTTACACTATTTCAACTTGGAAAGATACGCGGGGTGACATTAGTTGAAGAAGTTCCTCTACAGAGAGCATATGTTCCAGATAAACGACTTGGCTCGAGTAGGTCCTCGGACGACGGTGTCTTTCCTGTTTCCATAATATTACCCCCTTGACTTCTGCCAGTTTCAGGAAAATGTAGTTATCCATCTTTTCTTTAATAGAGTTGATGACGAACGAGAATATCAAATGCACACACTATAATACGATATAAAAGTGTATAACGTATACGTATACCCAATATACCCCATGCCATATATAGTATATATCTATATACCTCTATTCACCATGAAAGTACGTCTTGTGATTAGTCAGTTAGCCAGTTTCGTCGTTATCATAATCACGTTTGCCGCGAGCGTGCCTGCAGAGAATTTTCAGGGGTAAACCTGGGGTGAAGTTAGGAAGGATTTTGTATTATTTATAAGCTCCCGAAATTGTCTCTACCCTAGGGGGCCGAAGAAGCGCTGCATATATTGCCGCGGGCTTACGTCACCCCGACGACAATTATCGTTAACAAAAAGTAAAAAAAAAAAAAAAAAAAAAAGACGAAACAAGAAAAGAGAAGACTGAATAACCGACAAACAAAGTAACTCGAATAGAAACAAACACGGAGGTATGGGGTGTGCCGATACGGGGAATCTTGAATAGAATTTTCCGATTCGACCAACCAATGGCGAAAGAATACGGATTATTCCTCTCCACTGCTGCGTTATCGCTACGTAGCGGTAAAGCTGGTACGTCTGATGCAGAAAAAAGAAAAGTAAAATCAACAAAAAAAAGGGGGGAGAAGGAAAAAACGGAAACGGATCAGACGTCGGGGTGAAACGTGCGTTGGGTCCTCACATCCGGTTGACCTTACACCGTGAACAACGAGAAAAGGCACACAAATTCCCCTCCAAAAGTCTCGCAGCTTTTGACCTCCGCATGGTTATCAGCCGAGGGCAGAACGGCAAAGGCGTATAAGCACCTGCGGCGGTAGAAGCGAAAGAAAAAAAAAAACAAAAAAAGGAAAAGTAAGACGTAGAAGTATATTTTTGTATACAGGCTCATAAATGTGATTTAAAAAACTTTACGTAACGTTTATGAAATTCTGTAGATGACGCGAAGGAACTCCTCTAAAAAATCAATAATGTTGATGTAATGACGATAAAGTAAAGAAAACTTGAGAAATGTTGAACGAATGAAATCTCGCAGAATTATTGAGCATCGCCGCGACGATGTCGCTTTACAATCCATTTATTAGGTGGAAATTGTGTCAGCGATATGTACAGATAATGATTGCGCAAAACGCATGCGGGTACGTGTTGTTATCAATGAAATGATACGAGTGAAACGAGGAAAATGTAATTTGACGTGATTTAATTCATTGTATCAATTTAACCAGGATTAAATTACGTCCCCGATTATAGGGTATCAATTATAGTTGTTTACCCGTCGCATACCTGTGGATAGCCGGTGTAAATACGCGCAAAGTTGAATCGGTCAGATTATAATTATAAACGAGAATAAATACTCGTACCCATATTATGACATTGGCTATATTTGTGACGGGGGGTGTACCATAATTCACTGATTAGCATTAACTTACGCCACGTTACGCATAAATTAAGTTCATTTACAACCTGCACAATGAGTAATTCGATGTTTTATCGTGTTATAATTTTATGAAATCCGATTTATATACCGATTATCTGACAGAGATTAATTTTTTCCCCCCGGATAATGCGAATACAGACGCTACTTGATTCAACGATCGACGAGGTAGCTATCGCGATAATCGGTATCTACTCGTAGTCTGTCTACTTTGAAAAATTTGGCTCGAAAATTCGACGACGCTTTTGCTTCGCTAACAATAACTTACAATCATACAAAGTTAAGATCCGCGCGGCCCGATCGAAGAACGAGCGAGTACAGATAGTGGGCCAAACTCCGCGGTTTTTTATCGCTGAAATTTTCTAGATTCAAGAGGTCCTCGTAGAGATTGTACACGATTTTTTGTCGCAAATCTAATTCCTAAGATCGAAACGAAAGGTGCTGCAGGAAAAAAACGTCGGCGAGACGAAAATCTGTCACGCAATTATTGTATCTGAAAAAAAGAGACAAAAAAAAATGATAGAAAAAACTCAATAATGTAGATACCGATGTATATCCATCGACTTATTTTCCTTCGCACCAACTTTTTGTCATACTGCAACGAAGCTGTAGTTTTACCCGCGGTAAATCAGTTTTATTATACATTTAAAGAAAAAAAGGGGGTGAAAAAAGAGACGAAAAAAAGGGGTTCTTCGTCGTCCAGGATTTAATGTTTATTGATCGTTTTACAAATTGTACACGGGTATCTATAGATGCGATCGATATGTAGGGAATATACCTACATCTCCTGTGATCTACGGTGCGTGAAAGCATTCAGGACGTAATCATCGAATCTCTTTCCGTCGCCGTTTACTATAATTCGAAACTCTCGAATTGTCCGAATTGTCAAGGGATCAAAAGTCAGACCTTTGATGTCAAACTTCCCAACATATCCGGTGGTTTAGAGCTCAGGGGTTTCATCGGTCCGGGTATAAGGGGGTAAGCAATATGAATGTACCAAGTTTCCGTCTGCCACCGATTCGACTGTCTTTCGGACAGTTCGAATATAACCAGCGTTGGAAATTATTCAAACTGTGATGACAAATTAGATATCATTCTTGAATCCCTTTCTTATGTATGACCTCGAGGAAATTTCAATTATTCCCAGATTCCTCGAAAATTTATACAATTCTAGACCAAATTCTATTTTCAATGATAATGTTTCCGAAAATTACTCTGCACATCGATCGGGGTGCGAGGATAATTAAAATCGATTCAAAATTCCCATGTCATCCTTTTAACTTTTTTCCCCTCAATTCCCGCATGCGTGATCGCCAATCTTGAAATCCTATTATGCCTCTGAAAAAAAATGAAAGAATTCGCGTTTTTTTTTTTTTTTTTTTTTTCCACGACACCGCGCACGAATAATAGCAGACAATGGACGTCCATGTCTAATTACACAGATCGAAAAAGTAGACAAGGGAATGGAGCTAATATTAGTTGAATATGCACATGCGTGTTAGTTGAACAGTTACGATAATGCATAACATCATCGGCCGTAATGTAACCGCCAATTGTACCCGTAGTTGTAACGTTCGGCGGCCATTTTCCTTTTTCTTTTGGTTTCCCAATTTTTCAATTTTTTTTCATCTAATCAGAATCAGCAAACAAAAGAAGTCTGGCTGTGTTGCGTGCATTCATTGGGTATTGTTATCGAGTTATCATATCATTCAAGTAAAACAGCGAGTTGAATAACTGGTGCTAAAATTCCAATTACAGATGAATTTTAATACTTCGCATTCGTTCATCTTCGCATGTATGGTACGGTATACATGACACTGCTCGATGCCGATGAAATAAATGGTGGAAAAAGTGTTTTCTGTTCAAGCTTTTTAATTGGTAAAATTTCAATAACGGCGCCTATACCCCGGTTTTATACAACACACGCGTTACAAATAACAATTAGAATGTAAGGTTTATAGCGTAAAGTGAGAAAATTATTTCGTTTCACGGTGAAATTAATATTATTACGATTTCATATCCATCTATACCTACGTATAATTCGATAACCAAAAGAATCATTAAAACTAGAAATCATGGGAATTATACGAATGAAAATTCTTTCTCGGAACAAATTCAATCTCCTACGTTTTAACGTTTTTTTGTTTCCTTCATTTTTGGTAGCCAACTTATACGCGCAATTTTTATAGAAGTTTGCTCGCGAAAAAAGCAAAGATACGAAAAAATGAATTTTCGAATTATGTACTTAGTTTATAGTTGGACGAACCCGACGTAATTTCTTGCGTTCTTAAATTCCCAGCTGATATATATCTATCCATATCGTCTGGACATTGTGCGGTCCCTGATACAGCTGCAGTGATGCTGCCACTGCTACAGTCACGGTGAACGAACAGATGACTAAAATCTCTCTCCATGACCAATTTCTGTACAATATATACAATTATCAAGAGGCCAGAATCCTCCAGGCCATAACTTGATTGATGAAGAAAATAGGGCTATCCCCCGATTCCCCGGGTCGGACATCAGGGTGTAATAAAACCGACGCTAAATCACACCGCTACATATAGTTTATACCATTCTCGTACACATTAACACTCGTAGAAACTACCAGCGTAAGTAACCCTGTTGGTTACTGCAGCATACCCACCTTGGAGTACAAATACATGGCATATGTACGGGGACATGTACACGGTTTCTACAACTCCATACACTTGCTCGATGTAACGGGTGTCTCAGTTTAAGCAACGAATCAAACGGAAACTTCTCCGAACAACAGAAATAAAAATTCTATACCACGATCATGTGCGAGGTAAACGAATTACGGATTTTTTCTCAAGACGCATTTTACCTGATTTATTTATTAATTCGATTTTAATTTTTCCTTACCCGTGTATAAGTTCATCGGGGAAGATGGAAAATTTAAAACGAGAATATCCGACGAAGGATATAATTTATCCGAATAAAAGTTGATTCCCCGGCGATCGACGAAACTGAAAGTGACACTCGATTTGGATGGTCCAACCAGAACACCATGTACGTATGTACGTACATACCTATATTATGTGGTGCGGAGTAGATACGTGTATAACATGATACTAATACAACGAGGGCGCGACGACGCCCAGCGCCGTCCACCCTACACGACCCCATAGCTATACATGTATAACCTATCCTACTACCAGCTATATACCCACCTCGAAATGACATCAATTCCGGGCATCCAATTCGGTGCCCCAAAATAATTTGCGGGTAATGAGAACACTACGTCACCACTGTGCGTCTCTCTTAGTTGGTCGCGTGCAGCGTAGCGTTGAGTATTATATGGAGAATGGAGTATCCGTATAGAGGTATAGGTTAGGTATATTGACGGGAGTTTGCCAGGGACTGGTCATAGAGATAATACTGGGAAACCCGTTAGAGCATATACCTATGTAAGAAGTCCTTATGAATTATTCAGGCTTCGCGAGATAACCCACAATCTTTATCTTACTGATTACACGATTTATCGTGTATCGAAATACCCGCGCTGCCTTATCCCGTACGTATAAGGACTTCATTCTTGACCTTTTTTTTCCTTGACTTTTATACCTTATTACCACCCGCTGCTCTGTACAACGGATATATAAGGTGCCTTCTATATTCCGTCGATCGTTAAGGAGGCCCTTATGCTTATAACTCCGAGAACCCCTAGAAATGCGACCTTATGTACCAGAGTCGGTAGAAATTATACCCTGCGGTCAAGTGGATACAAAGCTTCGCCCTTTCTCCCTATTTTTGTCCTTATCCTTTCCTTTTTGTTGCCTCTTTGTATATATATTATATACTTATACAGTATACTGCATCGTCTAACACCAAGTTCAAAAGAAACTCTCAAAATCTCTTCAAGAATTACGCGATAAAGATCTTTTTTTTCTACCGCCTTATGCCGCTGCTGCGGGCTACGGACTGTCGCGTAGGGATCATGCAGGTGGTCCTTATTTAACCCTCCTTTCCTCTCTCCTTTGGATAACGTCAAAGAGATTTTAATTTTACGTATTTTTTTCATCTGCAAGTATGAACACTTGTAGAACTTGACTACCTATACTTTCCGTCATTCGACAAAAATATCGCGAGCTCAGATACAAAATTAACCTTCTTTTTTGCACAGATAAGGAAGGAAAAAGCTAGTTTTTATGAAATTAATTTTAGAGGTGATGCAGGTAAAGGATGAAAGCAGAGGTATTAGAAAAATGTCATCTATAGGAAAGAAACAAGTCCTAAGAAACAACTGGAATAAATGCTCGAGATTCGAGCACCGAAGTTCACCGAGCGTGTGGGGGTTAAGATATGCTCTCTGAATAGAACAATACCTCCGCAAGCTGTGGGCAATCTTATTACAAACTCCACCGAGCTCAGTAGCATCAATTTCGCATCAATTCTCATTGTTCCAAAGCTATTCGATTCAAACTATTCCAGAAACTAGATTTCGAGCCAAAACTGTTCAGCTCCAAGTACCTCAAAAATCACCCAGGTAGGAGAAGTCGAAACTTTAACCTCAAAACCGAACTTTAGTTTTTCAAGTTCGACCTTTCGTGAATGGTTTCCCTACAGCAAAAAATGTTACTGTACACCGCAACTCTTGAATGAATTCCAAAAAAATTATTATCCACCTATGAAAGGGTCACAAGGCATCGTACGGAAATTTCAGCGTTCTTCAAACGCACACCGATTTTCGTTTTCAAAATGGCCGCACGGTCGGAAAATTTGAGGACGCGACCCACCATTGTAAAAATTGTAAAAATACATCATCGAGAATTCTGTTAAGAATTTTGCATTGATCCTGTTCGAAATGATGACAACGAAGCTCTTTGGCCAAACCGCGGTTCGTTTTATATTGTTGGCAAAGTTATGGATCACCGAGTAGGTATAACCTGGTAGGTTAGAACGGCTTACTATCGCGTCACATATTTGATGGATGTCAGCCTAGCGCACGACTTGTGTGTATACATATAAATATTTTTTTTCTTTTTCTTCACGCCTGGAGAGAGTGGTTTGGGGGTTGAAAAGGGATAAAGTGAAAAGAAGCAGCAAAAATAGGGAGTTTGGTTGACACGCCTTTTCTTCCCTTAGATTTTTCTTTCCTTTCTCTCCTCCGTCTTCTTCCCGCGGAACCACCGTTCCGTTTTTTTTCCACATCTTTTTTTTTTGACTCGCGAAAATTGAAATATTGAAATATAGTGGCGGAGAATAAATCTTCCTTTTCATTGCTGTCACGTTTCCGCTACGATTTCACACCACCGCTGTACAGCCTCCTTCTCTCCCCCCCCCCCCCTCCCCACTCCTCAACTACCGCCCTTTTCCCGGTCGGTAAGGGCTTTACGAGGGTTCAAAACACCCAATATTCCAACCCTTTGCTTTGCTTCCACACAGGAGACTACCTCATTGTTAGTTATGTTTGCAGTTTTTAATCCAATTTGCTTTGTATTTTCTCTCATTTCACGGCTTTATTTATATAATTTACTCCTCTCCCGACGTTCATTGCAGCGCGTATGCAAACGCAAACAAACTGTTGTTCCAATAATATTTCAAAAAAAGCATGCAATTATAATTATTGTGACGGTGAGTTGTTTTTTTATACTTTCTTTTTATCCGAATCTGGAACGAAGATTACGAGGACTATTAGTGCCTCTAAAAAAAGTGCGATTCTTTTTTTCTTTCCGAGGGAATTAACAAAATGTCTGCAGAAATATAGGAGATTCGTATATGATAACCGGTGAAATTAACCCAGGCAACGTAAGTATGCGCCGTTAATTCTGCTCGCGGAGATTAAGGCGAAAAACATATCAGATATATTACGCTCTGATATACCCGCAGGATGCGGATATACCTAGACGTAATAGGATACGGAAGTCTTTCAGTTTTCCGAGCATTTGCAATGCAAGTGGCAATATTTCGTGATATGATTTATAACGTATAAACACGGATTTAATCAAGGATGGGATGGAAATCTTATTCATAGTCTCCGACCTGCAGGGAAGAGGGATGAGCTTCTTTTTTTTTCTTTTCTTTTTCCCCCTTGAACGTGAAGTAGGATAATCTATATCATTGAAATTCGTGATTAACTTTTTTTTCAGTCTTGTGATATTTTTTTAACTGTAGTGCAGTTCTATAATCTATCGTGCGTAGAAGGGGTGGTGTTTCTCCAGATCGGAGATCGACAAGAGAAAATCGTGCTTCGAATAACATAGTAAAGTTGTCGGAAATGACGTCATATCAGACAGCGATTGGATACCTATACTCTGCGGTTGAAGTTATCGAATAGGCGGGACCCGCAGCTTCAGTCCGCATCAGCTATAATTCGTAATATACTTTACGATGGGTCGCCCTACGAAACTCTGGAATTCCGAACCCCTCGGCTGCACGTAGCCAAAAGTATGGGCGTATAGCTTCTGTCTTTAGTCATTTAACTGCTAAATTACGATTTCCAGTCCCCCGAATTTTCATCGTCTCCGATTCTTTACGACCGATAAAATATACATCGATCTTTAAGTACGATTTCAAATTGCTTTCGAATAGCTTAAAGAGTACGAGGTATTTTTTTTTCCTTTATTTGATTACAGAGCGTAATTTTGAAATTACTTTTTATTAATTTGTATGCATGTGGAAAAAAAAGAAAAAAAATAGAAACATATAGAAAACATTGCACACAGAGTAAGCGAAAGAAAATTAGAAAGAAAATAACAGCGGGTGGAAGCAAAGAAGATTACTTTCTTCTCAATTTTTCATCCCCTACTACACTGCTAATAAAACGGCGTTGGAATTATGAATTTTCCTTTTTGCTTTTTTGGTCTCTCTTTTTTTCTCTCTCTTTCACAATATCAGCATTTTCACCCCAAGAGTTGCTCGCAGCTTCGTGCCGTCGTTGCCCGTAATTATAATCCGTGAATCCGACTCACCTATTCAGGAACAAAATAATAATGAAAATAAATGTATAAATAAACAATCGCCGTAGAAAAAAAAACAAATCAAAAATTAAATTAGTAAATTTCTTTCGAGTTCTCCGGAGCAGCTGGTCGCGGTGGCCGACGATGAAAATATGTGTGGCTGCGTTAATTCCGATCTGATTTTATCCACACCAATTATCGTTACAAACCCCATGTTTTTTCGCGAAAAGTTGGGTATGCTTTTGTTCACCCCATGTTTACGGGGATGTAATAAATACACGCGGAGGCGGATGAAAAGTTTCAGAGAATATTATAAGGGTGAGGTCAGGGTGTCCCTTTGAATGGAAAATACCCTTTCTAGGTACCTATGCCGCAACAACAATAAGGGAGATCGTTAGGGTTGACTTATATTATACACGAGGCAATTATACACGGGAAACAATTTTAATAGGTTTTTATAAAGCTTCGCGTTACATCAGGTCTTTTTTTAACTATTCAACTATTCCTCGAAATCCACAGCTTTCTCGTACAGTTATTGTTGCATGCTCGGTGTGGTTATTATAGTAGTTGAATCAACAATCTATGTTGAAGAGAAACCGCGCTAAGTAGAAAAGCAACAAGCACACAGCGGCGTTTTCCTATACTCATTATTTCTATCCATATTATGCTATATACCTATACTTATAAAGGAGAGAAAATTGGAAACGTAATAAGCGTGCTGGTTATTAATTTTATTTTACACGAGAACCAACGACTCGACTCCTCAAGTCGCGTTTCTATAGCGCGAGAAATGAATATATAAGGTGTACTGAGATGTGAGGGTTCGGGAAAAAAGTACGTTCCTCAACCACAAAATAGAGTTCGCCGAAGGTTACCAGCGTGTGAAATCGAAAAAATTACGCATCAATTAGGAGCACTAGGATATGTACAGTGGAAAAGGAAAGAGAAAAGAAAGATTTCATTTGCAACGACTCCCATTGGTGAGAAACATCATATATTATGCTAAAGTATAAGATCTGTTCCCAAGTCAGGTTTTGGAAATTTTATACAACAGCGGAAGTTGTGTAAACGCTCGGTTTAGTTTCTCTAAGCTGTGCGAGTTTATTGCGCTGGAGATATGCTCGAAAAAAAAAGAAAAAGAAAAAAAAAATAGCCACGTAGGAGGATCTCAACGCGCAGTTTTCGCCCTGAACTTTCAGAGTTCTTAATTTCCGGTTTTTCCCTCGCAAATTTGTGTACAAACGACTCCAAGAGAGTCTATCCGATGTTGCCGCATCTAAATTGGAATCTCCGGGCTGCCATTTTGTCGTCTTCAGCTCGGCGACGAATCGAGCGTCTGTCCATCTATTTTACGTCTACCCGTCCGAGGTGAAACGAAGGAAAGAAGAATAAAGAGAATAAAATAGAAAAAATAGAATTAAAAAAGAAAGAAAGAAAGAAAGAAAGAAAGAAACCAGTCGAGAACACGACGACGAATCAAACAATATATCGAATGTGATAAGAATCCAGAGTCGAGAAAGTTCGTCCTGAGGTTGTGATATCGTCGTCGTTGCCCCGACGACAGAAACTGCTCGTTTGTCGGGGTAAAATTGAGACTTGACCTCAGCAGAGAAAAAGATTACATAGATGACGCACCCGAAGAAGAGTACTTCCGGTAGCCGGTTGATCAGATTTATGCCACAGGCAGCGCTGATCACTTATATACGTGTATAAAAAAAAAAAAAAACAAAAAACAAACACACACGCGCATAGATTTTGACTTACCAGATCGCCGAGTCAGCGTCTCGTTGAATGAAAAAATCCTGTTCTCACTACAGCTATCGCTGCTGTATACCCACAATTTTGACGTGTCACGTTTTTATAAGTCCGTTTTAGATTTGTGAGCTGACGATCGCTGCAGGAATACCATTTGGTATTGGACGTATGTGTGGAGGTACATGGAGACATACATCTAATTTAATACGTACGTAAGTATAGGTATAGTCGCCTCTCTCGTCCAACTTTACACGACGGGACAATTCAGCCCCGGAGCAATTGCGAGCGTTCGACTGACAGGTTTAACTGATCCGAGTGAAATCGAATCACCGGGAGTCGAAAAAGGGACGAAACTGCATACAGGGTGGAAATCAAGACGTCAAATACAGGATCACACACTGAGATATCAAATACTTTATACTGCAAGGTAAAGAATTCGCGATATTCAGCACCAATGATTTCTCCACACATCTCGGCTCTCGTACGATCCAATTCTTATACGTCGTTCTTCTTTACCATCGGTTAATTTATTCACCCCATGGGTCAATTTCTGGCTGAATTATCTCCCGCTGTATACATACACCCTTTAATAACACGTCTGACCATCCCACGTGAATTATAAGGGTTCGACTTGAATAGGAAAAGGAAAAAAAGAATTTGGGTTCAGGGAGACCGACCATGGACATTTATGTCCTTCTAGAACAAGGCTCCATAGTCGAGGGTTAATGAGCAGAAATTATTATAAGAATCAAATCCCGTGTGTATTTTTTTATTCTCTAAACGATTTTGCAATTATCTCTCAAATATTTCTGTCCCTCGATCTATCTGTACGATTAAAAATGTGATTCCGTATTCCTGTGCAGTTGTAACTATCGAACAATGTTACAAATACGGTGCGTTACCTCGGCGATTATTCTTGAACTGGTGTGTATTCCGAGGAATATATAATCAACTTGGAGACCGGGGGATAAAGTACAGGATGACGGAGTTCCGGAACAATTTGCACGTACACACCAGTATAAGGGATGAAACTCGAATTTCCTATGTCCGTTTATCGACATAGCGATCCGGTCACGACACGCCGATCACGAAGACGAGGACGTTTAATCGTTCGCGAGAGATAACGGATCGCCCTGCAATTCTCTCGAGTATAATACTACTACTATGTATATGTATATCATAGGTATATACCTACCTTGCACGGGACTCTGTTCCCGACAAGCGTTGAATTTGTAATTCGAACGCTCCTCAATTGTGATCCCGTTTTATTATGAAGCAACCTCCAGGTATGTAGATATTATACATTTAGAACGATCGAGATTCCAGAAATAATTGGACAGACGATACGCCCCTCCCATTCTCCTTTCGTTTTATATCATTTTATATAAATTATACGAATTCCCTTCCTACGATATAATAATAAGGAAAATACAGAACAGAAAACCCTTCTTTTTTTTTCTCTTTTTTTCTTATTTATTACTTTTTTTTTGTACGTTGAAGGAATCGATTACCTCGATAATAATACTCGGTATAACATGAACGTGTGCGAGTTACGTATACAACGTGTACTGAGCAAAAGAAAAAAAAAAAGAAAAAAAGAAATAGATACGCAAATAATCCGGGATAACCGCGTAAAGTCGATTATATAATTTATGTGAAATTTACAAGCAAATCAATGTCTGGTGAAACCCTTGCCTCCCTCCATTACCTACTCTACTTGTACGGGACCAATCTCATCCGCCACATAAAAGATTCAAAAAAGATTGAAAAAGATTTGCTCGCTTCGCTTTCCAGCTTTGGTATAAAGCCTCCGGTCGAGATTCTCTTCTACGAGTCGATAAAATAATATTAAAACCACGAGCAGCCAGCGGCCTCCCTCATCTTTTTTTTGTTTTCTTTCTTTTTTCTCTTCTTTTTTTTTCGTCTCTTTGCCGTCATCCCGATCCTCGGGTATAAGCATCGGCACCCCTCACGCTCATCCAAAATTTCCCACTCTAATATTCTCGGTCCTTTACCTCTATCTTCTTACACTGCAGACGAAGTATATACAGGCCTAATTCTTCAGACCGAGAATATAAACAAAAAAAAAAAATGGCGGCGCGAGCGTGCGCCGTATTATACGGCCTAGCGTACGCGTCGTAAAAGTTGGCGCTGTGGATGACGAAGAAGTCACAGGGTATTCGACGTGGTCATATTATACACAACAGCTATACACTTTATACCTATACCTATAGTAGAGTTTCTAGAGAAAACGTAGGTACGCCAGCTGTGCTTGAAATATAAATATGGGAACATTTTTATGCAAATTTTTCCATACCTCGCATTCTCCCCATAGACGAAGCGAAGCGAAGCGACGTGACGCTGCGGACACGACGTTTTGGATTCATCGTTCTCTTATACGAACCTTGAAAAAATGTTCTGAAGAAAATAGGAAAATATAATATAATACATATATTTTCGAGATATGTTTATTACACAAACGTAGGTGAGCATATAGTGTTCGCAAGAAGAAAAGGAAAGAAAAAAAAAACAAAAACTATAGGTACAACTCGTTTGGGACACTCCTCGGCCAGTTGTGTTGTATATTATACACTTTTATGTATACCTATATGGTATATACGTGTGTGTGTACGTTATATGTACGTATTGTTCCCCGGAGCAATTCTACCGAGTTCTACCCGCCAACGCAGCTACTCGTAAATATTTCAGAGTGAGCCCCCCTGGACGATTTCGTACTTGGCAAATTTTCTACGAATTCACTGGGAGTTTTTCGCCAATTTTTTTAACCCGGACATTGTTTAGGAGACACACAACTTCCTCACCCGCCATATTGCCCGGCGTACGTGCAGCGCGATGTTCCCATAGAAAACGACGCGCATTATATATAATTCCAGCTGAAAATATATTCCCCAGGGTGACCGATTGTGCTGAGGACTTTTCATTAGTGAAAAAAAAAACAAAAACAAACGCTCGAAGACTTATTTTCGTTTCCATATCCGTGAAATCTCTATAGCGATCTTCGAGTTAATTGATTCCGGGTTTTTTTTATCTAATTTTACAAGACCCATTATGGAATCGGGTACATGTCTTATAAGTTCGGGAGGTATAATAGATACCGATAATTTTCATATGCGAGAAAACCAAGGCCGTTCAGAGGTGAACGAATGAATATCTACCAAATTAGTTATCCGAACTCCCATTTGACTCGGAGCGAAGAAACTTCGGAAACAGTTGAATCCCAGAGTTACAGATCTGCCTCAGAGTTTTGGAGTTTCTCAATTGATGATGAGCACCTATTACCGATCTCTGCCAAACGTAAACACCCGAGTCCTCGTCAACGAAACTTGATCTCAACCTCTCGTGCGGCGCGGCGGTTTGTTGGCAATAATTATTCTGAAAATGAAAAATAAACTTTCCATATACATCGCGTCGGAACGAGCTTCCATCCGATTTACATTCAATCTGAGAAAAAAAAAAAACGAGAATTAAAAATAAAAAAAAAAAAACACAACAAACAAACACAATCTCACACGTACCTCCGTATACCGTTCCGCAATCTCCATTCTCGGCTTGTCTTTTTATTTATTTATTCATTTTTTCTTTCTCTCTCTCTTATGTTTGCACATAATTTTGACTCGCGAACCAGCGCGTATGACTGCGGAGTTCCATTTATACGTCAGCGTCGTCGTCGTATACAGTAGGCGGTTCTGCAACATTGCGGAGTTAAGAGGAGGCCCAAAGGTCAACGTAAAGTGAATTATTTCGTGGCATAATTAAAAGTTTTACGCGTTAATGCCAGTTTTTCGCAACCCCTTCTATACGAGACGTCCCCTCGGTATACCTCTGGGGTAGCATTTAATCTCCTTATGCTACATAAATCCGGGTACCTTGACGACATCGTTAAAAAGTGGAGTTTATGTCCGTAGTAGCGGCAGCAATGGCACAGCGGTAACTGTGTATGGTGTTTGCGCCCGTAGGAAGACCGGGGACAAGGGCAAGGACGATACGGGTATGTGGGTGTAGAGGGTACACAGGAACGTCGAGTAGAAAACGAGGCGAAAGATGTACGTATAGTGCGGAACGTGTGGAACGACAACGACGTATAGTAGTGTAGTTGAAGAGAGGGGTTCTCCGCGAATACGTTGCGTTGAATTACGTCATTTTATTGCCTCGTAAAGGGTGCCCAGCGTCGAAACTTATTTTGTGTAACGTGATTATTATACGATGCGTGTAAATCGCGTGGATATTCAATGGGAATATATCAGCTACCCAGGTTGCGGTTATAATGCCATTTATCATTCACCTAAAAGATTATAAAGTGGCTTTCCCCGCGACATAATTATTGCACCGCGTGCAAATCGGATGACGAAAAAATTTCCCATTCGTTGCTAAACGCGGACGATTAATAGAGAATCGAGATGTTCACGTAGGGTTCAGACGACTGCATATACGCAGATCTACGTAACAGCTTTGCGCCGCGTAAAAGTTCGAAAATATCTGATAAATTGAATAAATCGATGAATTGAAAATGTCGTCTGCGTCAGACCGAATATACGCGGATGATGGTAAGAAGTTCGGGTAGTCCGGATGTACACCTATAAGACGAAAACGAAGAAGGAATGAAGAAAACGTTGTTAGCGAGCTTTGTAGCAGATTTCTGCTGCAATATAGAGGAAACAGGGTGGTCCCATCTATCTGTCTTGGTCTTAAGTGGGCTGCCTCTTTGAGCTGAATAAATGCCAACGAAATAAAAGCTCTCGGCTACACACAAATGCAATTACAAGGCGAACGCCCGTCCAAACAACCGTCCAAACTGAAGATGCATGGCAGCCATCCGCGTCACTTTACCTCCACCGCGTTTCTTTACTTTCTGCATTGCCTCCTTCTCTTTCCATATCCTCCTCATTGCCTCCCCAGTCTTATATCGTTGGTACACCCACAAAGCTCACCGGGTCGTCAGGGGCCGCCTTAAACCATGGGCAAAATTAACTTCGGCAAGGAAGCGGAGATTCTAAAATTAATAAATAAATTTGATTCACGTATACCCATGTATTATAATTTTTTTCTTTTTTCAAATGAAATTAGATTTTCAAATTCAAAATATATATCGATGTTCAGTGAATGTTTCCTGTATAGTATTATTTCGACGGGATTAAATATTTTATTAATAACCCGAACTGTAAAATTTTCGACTGCAGGGGATTAATTTGTCAAATGTACAGAATAACGAATTCGATTCATTGTCAGTCGCGTGAAAGGTTTTACGCGTTTGGGAGATGATCGTTGAAAGCTATACGAAATTCAAACCGGGTGCAGAGTGGTTCGAAAAATCATATATGTATACGTATAACGTGTAGATGGATGAAAAAACAAAAACAAAAAAAAAGAATTACCATCGGAACCATAATCTTTTGCGACTCGCTCTGACGCTGGCAGCGGACAGGAAACTAATCAGCTGCAGCTAATACACTGGTCAGAAATGAATTTTCAATGAATAAAAATCACTCAATTAATAAATCGATAAAAAGCTCGACTGAAGTCAGGACATAAATCAGATGTCATAAGCTACATACGTTATATTCTCGATCGAATTAATTGAACATCCGCTTTTGTCTCCGATCCGATGACAAAGAGGTTCATGAAATCTAAATCCTTTCCCAAATAGAAATTCAAATATCCCAGGAGACTTGCGTCACCGTATCCGCTGATGGTCAACGTGCGGAGCCAAAGATTTAGCACTTCCCACGTGTCCAATTCTCACGTGCAGTTCGTGGTCGGGACATCTTCGAGAAACGAAGGTCGTTACTCCGTGTCACCGCAAATAATGTCCGTCGATGCAAAGTACATCCTCTGCGCGTCGTGGATTCGGCGATGAAAAATTTTTCTTGCAAAAAATAATTATCCTAAGAATTTTTATGCCCTACCTTGGAAGTGGCGAACTACGTATTACGGTCGTGTAGTTTATGAACGTGTATATAATACGGCGTAGAGTCGCCGTGGGATTCGACGTCGGCGTCGGCGTCGGCGTCAAAAAATCATCCGAGGGGGCAACAATATCTCATCAACGGCACGCCTGAACCGCACGAGCCCCTCAGGAGCAACGCGATCCCCCGGTTATCCTGAAAATGTTGTTAATTTTTTCATTCACATTTTCTACCGCTCAGGGGGAAGGGAAACGGGTTGTGAAAAATGAAAAGGAAACAAAACGAAAAGGAAAACAAATGAAAAATGTATGGCGTATACGCGTGTAGAGTAAAGCGTGTCGAAAATGACCATTGGCAACGAATGTAAAACGCCTACTCTCGCAGTTGTATAACGGGACGGAACGCGGAGACAAACATTTTGGGCTTAACGCTCGAATTATAAAATGCGACATGAAAATCCACCTTCAACGTACACCTTCTCCCCTTCCTGTTTTCGTTTGTCACCCCGCGGCAACGAACGAAACAGCAAATGCCCCCGTTCACCAGGTTGGGTTGTACCGAGTTGGGTCATGTTAGGTTGGATCGAGTCGAGCTTGGTTACATCAGGTTAGACTCGTATCTGGCTATACACGTAAGTCTGTCGAGTGCCACCATCTGGGATTTGCGAAGGAGAGTGATGTCTTTTTTATCCCCCAGAGGGTGGCTAGGGTAATGGAAAAAAGCCTATAAAAACTTGGATACACTATTCATTCCTTTTCCTCTGTATATTTATCCGCCCGCACCTCGGAAACCGCCGTGTAAAGATGTTACAAATGACTGCTTATACATTCGAACACCTTATTATCTCATATCCGTAATCGAAGGCGTACTCCGGGTCGCAGGTTGGAATCTTGAATTATCGGTGAAATTTCCAACGTTATGCAGCGCGGCATGGCTACGCTGTGGAAGACCAAATCGTGAGATAGTTTGAAACGTATGGTTACTTCCGATAATAGAGAGTAGCTTAGATATATTTCCTCGAAGACAAACTTCTGGGAAACCGCGCGCTGCCGCGTTCAGGGTGAAAAGGGGGGTTATAAGCAGAGAGGTCGCTGCAATAAGGGAACCGGGCGAACTTAACGTGAGAGAGCTTTTAGTCTTACAGCTTAATTGTCAGGAGCCATTAGTGGTTCGGTAAGATATTTGCCCCCTGGTTAGGTGACGTCAACCATTGCCATTGTTTCTACCCTGCGGGGATAATATCTGCGCCCTCTCGCCATCTATTTATACCATATATAGAGCAATGTAATTATCAGTATTGTATTACCCGTATTACAGGCAGCAGCGACGGTGCGGCGAGGCAAAGCGTCAGAATGACCTATCGCAACCAACGGTTAATTGAAAGTCAACGAATTTGTTATTGCGCGAAGCCAAAACTCCTCCGCGTGTTCGTGTATGTGGCAGGCGAGGTAGATCCCTAAAATCCGCGTGATTTTATTCTGCTTTAATAACGGCAAATTTTTACCATAAATCTGTAGGGTGAACCTAATTCTAGTAATTTGCAGCTCTGCAGCACGAACCGCGATCGGGTCTCCCGTCGCGTCGCGTCGCCATTCGGTGTACTCGACGCTGAACGCTCGACGCGCAGCGGCTGTACAAATCGCCCGCGAAAAAGGGGGGGAAAAAAATAACATGGGATTTGTTAAAGCGGGCGGAATGATATACAGAGAGATAGATCGACTGGAGGAGCGAAAAACGCTGTATTTTCTATTCTGCTTAATCGCACGAACAACGCAAACGGCTTTTCGCGGAATTAATATAAATTTTATCCGTTGTACGTTCGGTGCAACGCTTCTTCTTTTTGCTTTTCCTTTTTTTTTTTTTTTTTTTTCCACCACTGCACGCACCAAAATTCGGGGCTGAACAGGATTCATCCGATCCCAAATTATGTATCGAAATTGCAAACCTATCTCATTTGGGTCGAAAATCATTTGTCCGACGATTTTCATTTACACTTCAAAAGGCAACCACCACCCTCCGAAACCGCCTGCACAGAAATATACTGAAATCAAATCACGAATACGAGTTTCCGGTAGACGCTGTGCGTGAACGCTTCGTAATGGTGTGTCGGTGTAACTTACAGATGTGCTTCAAACGAGGCTTTGAAGGTGTATCAGGGCGATCAGTATTTGTGTGAGCTTCGTGCTTGCAAGTAGTTTGCTCGAAGCTTCGAAATGTACTTTCTCGGTGTTTCTATGGATTGCAGTAAAAATATCCACTTATTGTTAGATCCGCAGCGCAGTCTTGTATTTATATCTACACGATACCCACTCAGAGCCCACTCTAGTCAGAATGGAAATAATTTCGATCCGATCACACGTCAACGAGTTCAATTTCATGGCGAATATATCGGAGACCGTAGGTGCCCCGGAGTACATAGCACAACGAACTCTCGAATGTTTGAAATTTCCTGCAACGCGTTGGACGAATAAAAAATTATAGAGACAAATACACGACGATCACATGACGAGAAATAAATCGATGCATCGGAAAAACATCGGCAGGAGTCTCACTGCGTTGAACAAAACCGATTGAAATTGAAGAACGAAAATAATGATATTTCTGAAGCTGACTCTTGAATTTTTCGAAAGAGCCAACAAATCACTCGGTGACCCGATGGCACGATTTTTTTTTAAACTCCAACTTTTTCAGCACGGTACCGAGAAAGCAAAAACTTTTTACCCTGTTCAAAGTCGAAGAAAACTCAGCAGTCTCAAGGCCCAATTTGACGAATTTTCGTTTCCTAGAAAATCCCAATTTTTTGCCCAAAATAGAGATTTCTCCAAAAATTTTCGTGACTCACAAATTGATTGTTTATTGTATTCTCATGCATTTTCAGTTCCGAATCTGCAAACTAAATTAATTTACCCACCGAAAAGATTCGATTTGCCGATAGCTATTTTGAGGAAAGGACATCACCTCTATGGTTCGTTAATGTCAATAAATTTTTACATTTTCTAGTCGTTTTTCAGTTTGAAAGAAAATATTATGGATGAAGAGTCTATGCGGACGTGAATAAATAACTTGCAATTTCAAAAGTTATATTTGTATTTAAATAGTTCCGAAGTTATACGAAAGTTATAATACGACGTACCATGCCATGGACGTCGGAACGTTATTGAATCCCGATTTTTAAAATATCGTTCATAAACTGAACCACTATTTATGGGTGTTCATTACCTCGTATATAAGCCGTTGGCATCGGTAAACCTTTAATAATAACAGCTGATGCATGCATCGAGGAGAAACTGCTGCGATATAATACGCAAGTGCATGCTGCAAGTATATCCGAAAAATTTTATTTCATTCTTTTTTATCTCGTGTATTGATGCTGTTTTATTTTCTCCCTTTCTTTCGGGCTTAATCACCTAATTTAAACAATTTAAAATCACCCTTATTTGCTGAAGAAGTCGCCGACGAAGTACCGATGAAAAAAAAATTCTTCCATATTTGCGATTTCCTCACCTTCGCGAGACCAACTCGACCTTGTCCCACCGTTTGTCCGTCTGTTCTTGATTCGCAAAGTTTTTCACATTTTTTTTTCCTTTCTTTTTTGAAAGGATTTAAATAATCCGTTCGATTATCCAATCATTCCGATTTCGTCAATGAATAATCAGAACCGCAGGAATATCGGCAAAACTTTGTCAGAAATGAGCGAAAATTTGAACTGTTTAAAAACGCGAATTATACGTAAAGAAAAAAAAAGAAGCTATCCACGTTCATTAAATTTTGATGCGTTGTAATTATTTTAGGAACTGTGCGGGGGACGATGACTCAATTTCCCGATGATATCGATCTTTCGAAAGTTGAAAGGCATAATTGCTTTACAAGCGTAATAAAATTACGTAAATTGATCCAGTTTTACAGGTATGTTTAAAGAAAAAAGGGGTGTACAAACTTATGCTGGATAAAATAAAAGGATCGTACCACGGAAAGAAAAATGTTTGCACGTAGGACCAGGGCAAATATTAGATCGGTACCCTGCACCTACCTTTATTACGGGCCGGTACGTATAGATATTTATGAATATACACGTAAATATTGAACAATCTCATGACTCAACAAGCTCTTTTTATTTTTTTGTAATTTTTTTTTTATCTATACTTCGTACACCGGTTGTACGTGTGTATTACCGTGAGGACTTGAAAAGTTATAATCAAATTTGAACTATAACAGGCATGAACATGTTATTTACCGATGCGTGCATATGAATGTATAATAACACGGTATTAATACGGTCATCAACTTTCAACGTTTCTATAAATAGGTTTTTACAACGAAGCCACTGTACCCTCTGTATAATCTGAATTGCTATGCAAATGAGAAATAAATTTTTCTTCAATTATTTCTCGAGATAAGTAATGAGTTGTACGGTTAAAGTTCGGAATTCAATAGACTGCAGGATTATGTTGTTAGCAAAAATCGTTAAGCGAAATACCCGAAATTCGCGGTTGAGAATTAAATAGCTACAGCTCGGTATAAAAGAGTTTCAAGTTATCGAGACGGTGTCTTATGAACAAGTGAAATTTCGAAACAATATAAGTTTCGAAGCTGAATAAATAACATTTGCGCGAATTGAAAAACGCGCGAGGTTGCAACGATAATTTCATCTTATCGCAAATCGAAAGTCACGAAGAAAAACGAACGACATAATGCCCATGTGGGTTAGACCGGTTGAAAAAAAATGCTCGAATTATCACGACGCGCCCTCCTTCGACGCAAACGAGCCACGTGACCCAGAAGCTTTCGTAAGCCGCGTACGGGTATAAAGTAGAGGCCCGGTCAGTGGCTCCGGAGAGAACCTCGAGGCATAATTGCCAGGTGGTCTGTAGGCTACCGTCGAACGCACTAGACCTGGAAGCTGGCCCAGCTAACACCCACTTCCGGTGATTTAATAGCGCTTCCGCCAGCACAGAGCCGCCATGGCACCGGCCAACGACCACTCAATATTTTACAAAGCTCTACTATGTCCGCGGTCCCGTCGTAGATTGGTTTGTACATATAAATATATATACATACATCCGCACATATGTATTCACACACATACATATACATACATATATACGTCAATAAAACGTACATAGTTACATGTAAACAACGCCCGTGTGTACCCGCATAGCGGACGCATGTATAAATCCTCGATAAATACATACGCCTCCGTCGATCCTGCATGACGACACCCGATGACATTGTAAATATATACGAGAGGTCAAAGGGTCTGTCACGCCGAGGGCGGAAAAACGGGGGATTCCCCTCGTCGGCTAATATTTTCAGATTACCGAAAGGGAGGGATGCAGTGGCGCCGTGCAGCGGATGTGATAGGTTATGTAACGGTAGATATTGTAAAGCACCAGGTGTATAACCCCCCTATACGTACATTTCATGCATGTGGTCTTCGTATTCGACATTCAACACCCCCACGAGTTCACCTGTCCTCTTCCGAACCCAACAACGGATCTGTAATCAAGATTGGAGCTTTTGTTAACGCGACGCTGGATCTATTGGCGTAGCTTTTCCGAGCTTTCAGCTGTGCATAGGTGTGAGATTTTTGAAACGGGAGTAGACATGATGCACGGTGGGAACCGTTTACGTAAAGGGGAAAATGGGTGTTGGAAAATTTCCGAGTAACGTGAGAAGACAGGAATTTTGTTTAGAATCTATCTTAGTTAACGGTGTTTAGAGTAAAGCGTATATTTTTACTCGACGCGTATTAAGTTTTACGAAATAATCTCTAACAAATTTGCCCGTCGCTGCGAAACACACGTGAATACAGATGCTGTAGAAAACAAGAAAAGAAGAACAAAAACGGGGTTCTAATTATTACTTAATTTCACGCACTCGAGTAATGACAAAAAGCTCCACGCGGCAAAACCTTGAACCACATTACGTACCCTGTATATACATATACGTGTAAAGTGTGAACGTGTGAAGTGAGCGAAAAGCTCTTATACCTATTCTCACAATATGAAGGGGTTGGTGCGCAGCTCCGTAGGGCTAATAACGGGGTTTCAAAAGGTATATGGTTAAGAAAATAACTGGCTGCGTTACTCAGGGTGTAGTGGCAACAGACCAACAAGGCTGTATAATTAAAGGGGTAGGAGTAAATTTTTTGGAAAGAAAAAATAATAATAACAATCATAACAATAATGGCAATAATTACACGGACCAACTTGACGAGTAAAAATGGAACTTTGTTCAAGGGCGACGTACAGCGAGTGATGTAACGGAACAATTGCCGGTGCTTAGCGGAAAAGTAATTTTCTTTTTTTCTTTCCATTGAAATATAACCAAAAAATTTATGGATCATCTGCAGCGCGAGCGAGTACGTCGATTTAAAATATGGAATTCAGATTAATACGTGAGTATCGCACATATTTACACTGTAAACTTTGAACCGTATGAACCTATACATATAAAACTTGAAATTGCGTCGTGGAAAGCTCGAGAGTAGAGAATAAAAAATTGAAGAAAAAAGTCAGAGACAAAGAAAAAAGTCAAATCCACTGCCACTCTGCACGCGGTTCTATAACGTAATAAAAGCTCACAGCTAGATGTTCGTCAGGTTCTCCCCTTGAAAGAAGAATAGGAAAATCTTATATTTGAGATCTGAGTATAATAACGCAGGCTTCGAAGAGAAAGAAAAATAAATGAATGAATAAATAAATAAATAAATAAATAAATAAAGTAACAACTGTCTGTTATTTTTTTCCATCCCCGTATAATTGTTTCCTTCGTCCAATTGAATTCGGTAAGATAATTTCGCGAAGATCTTTGGGTAAAAGAATAAACACGACTCTGCAGCATATTAGAAAATAAAAATGAATTTCTGCACCTGCGATATCATATGCCAGGAAAAAACCCCGGAGGTATTTATCTATGTAGCGTGGAGATATTCATCTTCAATTCGTAATGTTCACAATACAAAATGGAGGTACAATGGAATCTAGTTTCCGGAGTCCTCGCGTCGATTGATTTTATCGAGTTGAACGAGTTTCTCTTTCCAATCCCAATTAACGCCGATCCAACCTCCTCCTCTTTTCCTTCCTACTTTTTCTCTTTTATTTCTGGTTTCTCTTCTTTTATTTTTTTAGTTTTTCCTCCTCGACCCTCTGCACAACCAACGCGAACAGCTTTCTCTCGGCCCGCGCGTTCTTAACAAGCACCGATTGTTCGACATAGCTGCCTTGGTATAGAGAACAAACGTATAATAATACCGCGCGGTAATATTCAACCGAACATTGCGGTTATTATTTTGTGCGGTCCATAAAAGGCTGGGAAAATTCTCGTTGGGCTAACTTTATCCAATACTTTATCAGTCAGCTAAAAGCCCGGTGCGTACCGCTAACTTTCTTCACCTCTCTCAAAACTTTCACCCTTCGTAATCGGACGATCTCAACCCTCGGCGGGCCATCCCTTCTCTATATTCTCCCCTCTCCCGCCCCACTTTTTCTCTCTTTTTTCCCCCCCTCGTTCTTCCGCCGCCCTTCAATTCCCCGTCTCTATCCGGCTTGTATAACCTCCTCCGAAAGGGTTGGCGGAGTCGGTTAGGTCGTGTAATAGATGCTCGTCCTGCACTATCACATTCGTTGTATGTACAAATTAACGAATCAAGAGGAAAATCACTTCGACCGTATGCGTGTAATATGTAATACCTACGTCTTTGTAATGGTCAAACTGACCCGAAAATAATAACACATCCCTTCATTCCCACCTCGCGTCGCTCCGCGAAGAGAGGACAACGTCGAAACTTTCGAGGAGGCAACTGGGAAGCGCAGGTAAAACCATGAGGTCGAAGGTCACGACCTCTTTAGTATCACCGAAGGTTTCATTAGGTGTACATGGCACACATATTATACGTACTTACACGCTAGAGAGGGTGTTAATTTACACTCATGCGGTTCTCACCGGGCTCTTCGTTTTTTTAGGTTTTTTTTTCTGGATTTTTTCCAAAAATCTTGTGTCAAGCTTCGTATATCGGAATCGCTGCGTTACGTAGTTATGCAACAAAGATAAGTGAGAAGCCAAATTGTCCTGTGGTAACAAGTCCTTCGAAATTTGATTCGACCTTGAAAATTCAAAGTGGCAACTCCAGCAAAAACGATAAAGATACGGAGGAAAGTACACACCTTGAACTTTACGTAACGCGCTCTACACATATGTGTATGTGTATGGGGCGTATGTGTGATTGTAATATAGGTATGTATAGATATATAGGTATTCGTGCTGCACATACGTACATTACGGTCTGTAGAAGAGGGCCCTGGTTATGGAGTTGTTTTACGGCTCAAGGGTCGGGAATAACCTCGCTTCATAACATAACCAAATGAAGCGGGTTGGTTCCCTCAGGAGGCGTCCGGGTCGCGCCAGGTATCCTTACGATGCTCTCATTACAAGGGACAGGATAACTCCGTGCGGGCAGATCCACGAAAATTGAGTTTCCAAGCGAAAAGGACGCCAGCCTGGATTAACCAAGATAAACGTTTGTTATTATTATCATTATTGCCATTATTATCACTGTTATCATCATTATCATCATCGTTATTATTATTGTTATATCACTAAAAACAAGCTGCAAGAAGGCATTTGCGAACGATATAATTGGCACGTTATATACCTAACATAAAAATCCTCAGGGATTTCAGTATTCCTATACCCGGGAGAAGTATCGAGAATTATTGTTTCAGGGCCAACACTCGAAGCTCTTTATCTTTACCTGAAGTCTGGCCGGAGAGAAAAAAGTCTTGGTTAAAAAAAAAAAAAGAATCACAGTCGGTCAACAAAAAAAATTAGAGGTCACACAATTGAGTTGCTTGAAAAATCCAATTGGTCGATTAAAAAGATTCAAATTACACGTGTAAGTTCGACGAACACCCCCTACTTTGATATACTGCATTGTGGCAGCATCGAAAAACAAAAATATCGAGAACTAAAAAATTGCACGGTAAAAAAAGGTCGATAATTATGAAGGTCATAAACAGTTACAGCTTGTTAGTTTGAAATTCAAAGTTCATTTATACCATTGCTGTAAAAATGTATAATTCATTTCCGAGGAAATGACAATATTTGTATGGCGAAGAATAAAATTTGAAGAAAAAACAAAAGAAAAAGGAAAAAGTAAAAATTAACATAAATTTTTCTACTTCCGGTGTAATTCTGAAAATTTTCCCCACCTGTACTACGTACAACCACGTGTGCTGTAAAGTGTAGGTATACCAATTTATATACCAGATGGAAAAGGAAATAAAACGAATAAGGTTCGGTGGGGTTGGAAGAAAGAAAAGCGGATGTACCGCCATAGGTATTATACGCAACGTTGGTGGTAGAATTAAATCTAACACAGAGGGTTGGTGTCCAGTTTTTTTCATCTTCTCATTTACTAAAAGTACTTTTGTTTTTTCGTACGTACGCCGTAATTTTCAATGACATTATTATTCCTCGCCAACTTTCTTCTGAAACATAACCTCGAATAAAACCGCATGTATACTTGCACAGGCTATACATGGTGACTTTTTTTATATATCAGTGCGGTATACACGGTGACTTTTTTTGTACTCCATATACTTCAGAATCCCTAATCATCAACCATTTTCACAACTCGACCCTCCACCCTAAAAATGAAATAGATTTTCATCACATCTACTCAGCGACTTATACTATAAAAATTTGAACACCCTCATCTCATCTATGAGCTTTACAACACAGGAAAAGAAAATGAAGAATATGTACGTATGAGAGAAAAAAGATTTTTGATACTCTATGGCCGCGCACGTAAAATATCCGAAATCCTCCCACGCTCTTCGCGTCTCTGATATAATTTGTGCATAAGGCAATTGCACATGCTACAAATTCACATAAATGACCCAGGTGTGTCGATTTCTGACCGACAATGAGATAACGTGGCTACTGACCTTGCATTTGATTATGCAGAATCACCTTCTGTGACCTTCTATGATAGAAATTTCAAAGTTTTCAAAATGTTAGCGTACGAACATGCAGTTCGTGTTATATATACTTATATGCGATGCACAAAACGTATAATCGGAGACATGAGTACATATACCTTTGAAAAATTTAGCATCTACTCGGAGTCTGGAGTAAATTTAATAACCGCTATTTGCTCTAGAAATGGTGTAAACAGTAAAACCATTGTTTAACGTTGAAGCCCGGAGTGCCGAGTATAGTAGTTATAGGTACGAGAGAGCAGGTGATTCTGGTGCAGGTATCAGGCCACAATCGTGGTCGTGTTTATCGCGCATATATATTATACTTTATGTAGCAGATATATAATTCGCAGTTTCTCGGTGCAGTACAAACAGCTACATAGAGGGAGGTCTTAATTAATAATTTCGTAGCAGTGTTCCTTGTTTGCTAGATATTTGCCGTAAAAATATTCAGAAAGAATTATAACTGCGAGTTCGCTGCCGGGGCGCGGCCGGTTATATTATAGGAATGTAAAGCAGTGAAATACTTTAGAATTTTTAATTAACGAAATAAAAGAGTTTTAGGTATCCGCTATGCCGGTTATTGTATAGCTACGTACATAAGTATAATATAAAGTACAGATGCTGCAGCTACGCTTGTTTCATAATTAAATATACGTATATAAGGTTGCCCCTGTAACAATTCCCATTGCATCGGAATATTATATTTTGCACACCATAACTTATACATCACGTTATTTCTTATCGTTTAAGAATTGTGAGGATAACGCGTTAAATTTCAACTGCAAATATCATTACATCTACCTACCGACGACCGTTGGCATAATTTCACTTTTCTTCACGCCATCATCTATTTTCCACAATTCCGCATCCTGCAGCTCATCTCTGTATATACCTTTTCCCAACGTCAGATTATATTTATACGGATATTATATTTTACTGCATTTTCACCGGTCCGTAACAACGACCTATGTTTATTTCATTCACTCGCACCTATCGCGCAGGTCTATCTACATCTCACCGCAAAAAAATTACCCGCCTCTCTTCCAGCCCGACATTAATTTAGACGAATTAAGAATTTTTCTTTTTCATATTTTTTTCTTTCTCATCACCCAAATTATACGAGCACCATGCATCGTTCAGAGTGCAAGCGTCACTCGTATGCCGTATTACCTACTTTTACAAAAAAAAAAATATACATATATTATACATACGTGGAAGAAGAAATGACGTATGCAAATCGGGTGAAAAATATATATGAGGAAGATGAAAAAAAGAAGGATAATATGTCGAGAATAATAAAAAAAAAAAAGATGAAAAAAAAAATAGAATAGAAAATAAAAGAAGATACAGCTGATATTCGCGAATATATATAGAGAGAAATATGAAAAAGTACGACAACTATTCTCGGCAAAGTTAACGACGCGAACGTGAACATAAATTTCAAACGTCAAGAATGAAATGTGCATTACTTTGCCACGTATAGCTTTGTAAAACGTATATACGTAGTACAGTAGCTGCCTGCACTTCATCGCTTTACGGTGTCTATGAAGATGAAGTTTCCATGAATAGTGAAGCATGTGACTCGCAAGAGTAGCTACACGTACACCTACGCATTTTACACCCCATTAAAAATTGTCGTCAATTCCGACGGCGATTTTTATTTATTTTTTAGATCGTACCTACCGTAAGATTCGGAAAGACAACGGTCAGAATTCCACAACAATATAGGCGTACCGGATATACCTACGATGTCACGTCGTATACGCGTGTAATTTGTAACATTAAAACTGTAATTTTGAAAGTTTTCCAACTCGTTATATTTCTTTTACGACCACTATTATGATAGGACCATACCGCGCGTTATTTCTCCTGTTCACCCTCAGGGCAGAGCTTGAAGTATTTTTTAATTAAAATATACACACCAACGTGCGAATGACCAACTTTCTCCCTCTGCACCTCGGAGTAGCAATTTTTTAATTTATTTATTTTCTTTCTTTTTTCTCTCCTCTTTTCAAGCGAAAACCCGACGCCGAAGAAAGAACTGACAGTCAACACCACGCCACGCGGCGCTGCAGCACCGTCTCACGTATATATATACATATATACCTACATAGCTAGTTTATTCACTTTACGTTATTTTTCGTTCTTATTTTATTTATTTATTTTTATTTTACTTTTTTTTTTTTTTTTTTTCACTTACTTTCCATTTTGTAGAAAGACGAATCTTCTAACAACGAAGACGAATGGAACCACTTTTTACCACGTCTCGAAATACGTCGCCTAGCTCTCACTGCAGCGGACCCAGTTCGGAACGAAGCCGGTTCCCAACTCTATATTATACATCATAGTTTATTAAAATCCTCTGCAGAAACGGAATACTTTAACGAACGGTGGAGTTTCGGTAGTAACTATGTATAGCGGTGTGCAGAGACCGCGGAAACATTCCTGCACTGCAACAGGCAACGCTTGAAATTATGCGGACGAATTTAGTTTGGTTGTGTGTATACGTATACGAGTATAATTTATCGTCCTAAAATAGACCGTTTTTAACGATAAATTTTTCCGACCCACGAACCAAAAATGTTGAGAAAATTTATTTATCATCTATTTATTCTCTTGCGTAGTGATGCGACGAAATCACGTATCTGCTTAGGTAAGGTACGCGAAAATGTACGAGCTGTTTCAAGCCCGTCAGAGTTTGTCGACTCTTGTCGCTGCGGAGAAGTAAGTAAGTTTACTCGAACCACGAATCTCTGGGAACCATTTACTCTCTAAATAACACATTGCGTGTATTCCCGCAGTGCGGCACCAGCAGATTTGGAATGGTCAAACCAAGAGTACATAGAAGTCAACTGGGCGAAATCCTTCAAGTTCTTGGCTGAGCTACTAAACTCCTGGCTGACTCGATTACTCGCTCATTCCTTCGCCTCGCTTATTTCTTGCCTCACAGGCCGAGGCATTTAACCTTTGTTTGATGTTCGCGGGGAAAAAAAGAGAAGCGAAGACCGAAGGAAAGAAGAAAAAAATATTATTTGCTGACCGCGGTCTGCACGTGCCATTTTTCTCAAGTATAGACTGTATAACTCGGATAGTGATGAACTTGCAATTATTCAAAATATATTATATCCAACGGGATGTTTCGTGTGTTCGGTAAAAAAAAAGAAGTCGAGATCAAAGTTGGCAATCGGTTATTCTACAGCTGTTATACATGTAGGTATAATGTGTACTAGAAGTTGAAGAACGACGGGGCTGAATAAAACTTCCGAAACTCTCGTTGAAAGTCTCATATAATAAAGCGTACGGTATATAATATACAAAAAATCGTTCGTTCGTTGAAAAAAAGAAGAAAAAGGGAGAATTATGAAAAGCGAGTTTCCCAAAGATCCGAGGATTGTCCGAACAAAATGCGCGGTGAAATTTCACGTAGAAATCAACGTCCAATCGGCGTATAGAGTCGAGCGAAACATCAGAGTAAACTTTTTCTCCATCAAAAATAATTCACCCCACAGTCTACCGAATTTTCCATTTTTCACGCATGGCATTAAAAACTTTAAACTACTTAGGAAGCTCTATATCCATTCGCTAAAAGTTATCACGGTGTAATCCAATTTTTTGTACAATTTTTTTTTTTACCTCGTATAGTACAAAAAAAATCGGCCGAGCGTCCCCGCCGGCATTTACCTACCTCCTCCCTGCACTATAGTTTCACTTTTTTCACAAATCGCGACGAGTCACTCGCTATCATTGTTCTTATCATGATGTGTAATTTCGACATGAAACACCAGCAACTTTTCGATCGATAATCTTGCGTTAAATAAATTTCCCTACAATCCAACGTCCACACTCTCTTGATATACGAAGCAAACTGAACTGAACATTCCGACGATCAAAGGAAAACTTGTGATCTCCCAATCAACAAAACCACAACAATGACAATGACCTCCTCTTGTCGGTACCTAATCCAGGAATATTTACGTGAAAATCAACCATATATGTAATTCCTGAAATATACGGAAGGATTATCGATATAATCAAGCCTATAGATATCAATCAGTCTCATCATCAAAATCCAATCAATTTATGCCGTGCACGCACTTGCTGCATTTAAGCTGCTCACAATGGCGGCCACCGATACGCCATAAGATAATGCACGTGTAATCGATTTGCCTGAAATAAATTGAATAAATGCTCGCGTGGTGTCAATGGAAAATGAAAGTCAATTTTTGGAAAGGGTGAAAAATGGTTTTGACGATCAACGAGCTTTTGTTGTATTTGCGTATAAGTTACACGAATGTCGTGTCCACGAGGCATCGCACGAGGCCTATCGAGTATAACGCGGGGGACATTAAGGGGTGAAAATACATTAAAACATTTCACCAACTCCGCCTCAATTTCTATCCGTTCATCGCGATAATGTTGGTCTTTATGACGTAACTACAGCGGGAGAAGCACCAGCAACAGAAGCGGCCATAAGGTGGCGAGTAAAAGTTCGAGAGTCTTAATGGTGAACAGCCGGTAACCATGGAGGCCCATATCGTACAACACATGGGACTCGTTATCAGTGTGCCAAATTAACGTACTTGAATGCGTACAATGGAAACGAGAATTAACAACCGGTTTGATAATGATAAAAGATGTTAGAATTGAACCTGTGTCGCGGGTCGCAATTGTGAACTGCAAAGTTTCCTCTTTATTTCTTCGAAACTGTAGCCATGCAACTCAGAGACAGCTCCTTTACGTGCGGTATTGATAATTAATTGTTCGAATTGTTAGCGCCGTTCGTATATATCGGTTATTAAATAATTATCCGTATTGGTAGAGACGATTGAACTGAAAATAATTTAGATTACCACGTGCGGTTGGAAACCATTGCGCAATAATCTTCGATACGGTCGATTGCAAATAATCCTGTAGCCTGCGGGTCGTGAATTTAATAATCATTGTGACGGATAATCGCAAATGCTAAGTTTTGCAAAAAAATTTTAAACTATTACGATATAACTGTATCGACTGAACGATGTATCGTTCCATTAATGAAATTAGTCACATGACGCACCAAACTGAACGCAAACAAATGAAGAGAAAAGTATGAAATTCTTTTAGCATGCATAATTTGGATCAATTTTGATAATTGAGTATTTAATTATGTGAACATATGAGCCAGTGTATTAATTTATAATTTCGGAGTAAAAAAATTTGCAAAAATTCAATATCATATCACCCGCGTCATCTGCAGGTTGGACATATAATTGTTGCAATTTAGTATCGCGTTTATCGAAACTCACATCAGAGGCGAGAGTTGGTTGATTCTAATCGGAATTCCCTGCACGGCCATTTCGTTTCAAATAAATTTTCATTTCGCGTGTACATGAAAGCGGAATATAAGCTTATTATGGGAATCAATTGAACGTAGAAACTCTTAAATATTCTACAGTATCAGGTACCAAACTAATGGTTCCAACTACAAGTGCAGAAAAAGAAAAAAAAAAAACCCCATTTTTATTAACAACGAAGTCAAACCGTTCATGAAAACACGTGTGGAAAACTGAAACATGTCAGCACGAGCACGATTCTAATAAATTCCGTAACACGAGACGCGCTTTTTCCCGTCAGGTAAAATTCGTGCTCCACGCCAACCCCCGTTCGATTCGAATGATGCGTTCGTTTTCGCTGTGGTTGTTACGTGCAAAAATGACGCGGAAACAAATTAGGCGTTAATTTTCGTGTCTCCCTCTCTCGCTCTCATACACTTTGCGCGTGTTGTCAGGTTCGTACGGGTTTTCACATTATGCCGACATATCTATAGGCGCAGAATATTCCCAAGGCATGGCGTACGACGCAGAATTACAACGTATCTCCTTCGCTAACCAGTAAGTATGAGTTTTCACTTAGAGCAGAAAACGCGTCGTCGTTTTTCCTTCCGTCGGGTTATATCAGCTGTTGCTAGTGTCACGTACTTATACCTCGCACCTCGAAGTACCCCTGAATCGTCCTTCGCTTTTCCTCTCATACATTTTCCGCAATTTCAAACTTATTTCTCCTAAATAATAGCGAGAAAGAAAAGAAATTAATAAGAATATAGAAACAGAAACAAAACGGTAGTCGCTGACGTCACCGTAACCGTATACATTATACATCGTCTACGATCACGTGACCATAATATGTGGCTGCCGCGTCATCGGGGTAAGTATAGTGTACATATGTATATAAACGTTTTTATTTTATTCTATTTATTTGAAATATATTTTTTACTTTTTTTTCTCTCTCTCTCTCTCTCTCTCTCTCCCAAGGCTCGGTCACGCGATGGACTGGGAAAACGTATATAACTACTTAGCATGATGTATTACGTATCTGACATCGACTCGATAGTAGCATCTAGCATTTATACATTCAGCGAGTTGTGCATGTCGAAAAGTACATCTAAACGGTATAAATTGCTTGCATTTAGTTTTGTTATCCTTTCAACTGCATTTTCAGTCTTCTTGCACGTTACCTAACCCCTGCACTTTGTACACACGTTATTATACATATATTCCTCGAAACAAACACCTGCAACGACTTCTATTATCCGTTCAAATTCCACGCCTCGGTATACTGCGGGATTATATTTCCGACACATTTTGTCTGGGGAAGGTAAATTCAAATTCCGAATTAACGTTTCGCGCAGCAGACACTGCGGACGGGGGTAGGTAACCCGCCGAACTTTTACAATTGGTGTAATTGCTCTACGAAACGGCAATGAATTTCAAACAAGTGGATCGCTAATTTGTCGAATTCAAGCTCAAAGGTGGTGGTACCGAAAACAAAAACTTTACCATATATTATGAATGAAAAATAAAATTTCCCAATAATGACAATGATAACGTATATAGTGCAGGGGAAAGTTTCGTTAGCCGAGAACAATTGAATAATGATTAATCTAATCTTAACAGCCGAGCAGAACGCGCGAGCTTGATAAATTAATTAGACACTTTTAATCTACACCTCTTACATCGGTTTAGAAGTTCAGCACCTTTATACAGTCCGGGCAACGACTTACTTTCATAATCAAGATGGCGCGGGCCGTGTGACGATAATTCGGGGACAAAAGGGCCGAGACATAATCTCTGTACCTGTATAATTCGGACGAAGGTGCTGCGCCGGATATATCCCTGTGTACCATGTACTTGACTGTATATACTTTCTATATATATTATACAGCATGTATTATACATACGAGAGGAACGAGGCTTTGAGATGGCGGAAGTAATGTTTCCACGAGACTTCCGGTCACCGAGGGTCCCCTGGCAATTAGGCAGGAAGTGGCTGTCACCCTTTGCTCGCTGTGAAACGAGCCTGCGAACCCCACACAGCGCCGCGGGACGCCGACGGACCTGCGGATCTACCGTAGGGAGGGTGCGAGCGACGTCGACGTCGACGTCGGGCGCCGGCGTCGCGGCACGCCAAAAGAACCTCCGCGACTGACTGAGAGGGTTAACTAGTCACGCACAAAAATTTGTTTTTTGTCCCAACGAGAGAAGCTGTATTGTCAAGGGTGGTTTTTGAGAGACCGTTTGAGTTACGAGAATAAAGAGAAGCGTATTTTGAAGATTTCACTTTTCCACGACATCCACCGAATAATGGAACGGGAGAAATCTGAGAAACAGACAATTGACGCACTCGATTTTAAAAAGCTTCCATCAATACCCGTAAGGTTTCCGTGGAGAATTCTTATAACTGCTCTATCTTTTTGTTACCATATATAATTCTGGCTCGTTGTCAGTTTACAAATTATTACAATACCCCTGTGAAATTTCTCGGCTCCTTTTTCTAGAATTTTACCTTCAAATTGTGGATCTGCACCCGCCGTAGCTCGTTTTCCGTAGACGATGAGAGCGAGAACAACGACACAACGAACTTGACGTTTATACCCTTGAGAATTCATCGCTACTTTCAATGCGCTACAACGTAAAATATTGGCCGACAGTTTAATTACCGGTATATAACGTGTACATGTATATTATCAAATAAATCGCAGATCATTGCGAGAAGAATTAACGAAAAGTTTCGCAAGAACCTTATTTTCGTTGAACATCGATGAATGTTCTTTCTTTCATTTTTTTTTTTGGTCCATTTTTTTTGTTGGTCTTTGCATGGCTATTGAACAAAGTGAGATACGGTGAAGGCGCGATATTTATAAGCCTGAAGAAAAAGGCTAAGAGAATTCACCCCCGCATAAAGATAACCACCTGGGATCTGCAGGGGGCGGAAGTCGCAGGTGCCTAACTTATATTATGTGTAAAAATACAGTCCTGAATCTTGACTTCTTTAAGACTCTGCCAGTTGGATGATCCCTCGGGAACTTAGCTATGGATTTCGGTGGGCGTTGGGCGAAATCTTCCCTCAGGGACCATTACCAATGATTGAAGTTGCTACAGGGTGAAGTCTCAAGCGTGGAACACCAAGTGTAGAGTGTAGAGTATAGATTGTGGTTTATGGATTGTGGAGGAAAAGCTCTGAAAACGAAGAACGACGGAAAGAGAGAGGGAGAGAGAGAGAGAGAGAGGAGGAGAGAAGGAAACCGCGCTTGTAATCAGTACAAACCTTTGGGATTCACCTCGCAAAACGAATGGTCGGTCAAAGATTAGAAGCCCGAGGAAAATATCAGTCCTGATATAGCATGTACGCCGATAGTGTAGGAATTGATGGCTTTTCCGGACGACTATTTTACCTGGAACAATCGTGAAATTAGAAATGTGAACCAATTTGAAATGAAAATTTTTATTTTCGAATGAATTCACCATATCTAGTTAAGATCGATGCGAGCACATCGAGATCTTTGCGAAACCGAATTTTGACAATAACGGGCAATCTTGCGGTACACAACATAAATTAAACCGACGAGAGAAACAAATGCTCCGAAAACTATCCCTACATTATAGGTATAATATGTAACAAAGTAGAGAACCGCAGGCTGCGAAACAGCAAACCCTCGACCTCCGGCCACTCCTAATGTGCAGATAATTATTACCCCGCATTGGAATGGAAGCGAAAAAGTTTTTCGATAAATTTTGGCAGGAATCACTGTGAGTGGACTATAACTGTAGAATACTCGTACAAAGTATTTCGCTACGGAAAACTGATAACGTCGGCCAATTAGGAACTAACCAATCACCGGCAGCTGCTCTTATCTTTATCTCCGATAGTTTGACGAAATAGGAATTAGGAAAACAAGATAAAATCTATGGTATCTGACCGAGCAACTTTCTCGGAATATACCCGTGAAATTCGTTCTATCTTATTTTTCTTTTATCTCAGGAGAGTTCCGTTCGGTTCCGATGAACAATATTGACCGTCGTTCGTTTGCTGGTTAAACTTCTCAACTTTCATTTGAATTTCGGTGTAAACGACGGTATAACCTTAATTTATATAGGAAAGTTAAAGACATTTTTATTTCTCAATAAAGTTTTTAGAATACGAAGCAATACGTTGGCATCGGAATGAATTCTAGGAGGCTCGTAAATCGAGCTCCGCCCTCCCTCCATCATTCCCTCGATTGGCTACAACCCACAATTGAATGTAGACTCTATAAATTTTAATCACCTTCAGCTTTCTATCCATACTATACGTGCAAACCTATATACCTCAGGTATAATTCAACGTCTCTAGATATTCTCCACAGATTGGATTTGTATTAATTCTACAGCTTTATTCTCATTACGCAACGGTGCAAGACGATCTTGTTATAGATGAAAAAGGGAAGAAAAAATTCCTCTGAATAAATCAATATCGGTGATATACAGTATTTCATGTACCTGGAAAGCTAGGCATTATTATACTCGTCGATGCATCGCAAGGGGGTTGAGTACATGATCGCTATATATTGAGGAATAAAATTAAATCAAACGCGTACGATAAAAGTGAACCCGGAGCGTTTCTGTGTATAGTGTGATATGTATTTACATATACATAGTACGGGATAAGCGGACTTACGATTAGCCTAAGGCGTCGCGACGCTTATCTATATCCGCTGCATGGGCGAGGACGGAGGTTTAACGACGCTAAGGACACGCGACAACCCTCCCCAGGGATATAAGCGCAACAAATGTCTTCCTATCCCTTTAAACAAGAAAGATTTACATCTAACGAAGTGAATCTTCCATGCATAAATTATCCGAGAATCGATGAATACGTACAAAACAAAAGAAAAAAAAAAAAAAAAAAAACAATAAGAAAAGAAAAGAAAATAAATATCCTTTTAGAACTGTTTCGAGTATATCTTTCGATTCTCGTGGATCGCGAAAATTCGATAAGAAGAAGAAAAAAAATAAAAAACTTCTCTTGGACGGTGATCTGGTCGTATGTTCTTGTAAATAATTCGATTTCTCCGTTTCTTTCTGATGTCAAATCATCACGACCATTAAACTCACGCAACTTTCTATAACTCTACTGCTCCTGCCAGCGACAAGGGTTACTATTTACGGTCGGGCAAAAAACACTGACCAAATTCGAGCACAAGTTAACGGCCCGCAAAGGCCCTGAGGGTTGTGAATGGTCGAAGAACTTATTATGACTCGAACAGAATCACCTCACCTCCAGCGGACCTACACGACCATGAACTGCAGAGAGAGGTGCGCACTACACTACCGCTTTCCGCGTAGCGTAATATTTTTTGTCTTTTTTCCCCCTTCGAAGAAATTATTTCGGAAACACTATAGGGGTGAAAATGATCTACCGCGAATCTTTTCTTTGTTTGATCTTTTTCGTCAAATGAGGATCACGTATAAGTCGAGAAAAAAAATTGAACAATAGCTTTACGTACCTAGACATTTTTCAATTTACGATTTCCACGCTTCGTAATGACCTTGGGAATCAAATACTTCGTATATAAAAATTAGTAAGAATTTGCGAGGATGATTTGAATTTGTGAAATTTCACGAGATATATAATATGGAAGAGAATAAAAAGAAAATATGCAATTTTATGAAGTACGGAGCGCAGAATGGGGAAGGGATGGGATTCGCGGTGGTTACCTTTCGTTTCCTATATCCTTTCCTCAGCCTCGGCGGTTGTGCACCTCTTTAAGCCCTGTGGTAAAGTTCGCTCCTTATTATCACCACCGCGCCACCGGCAGCCGGGGGCTTCTTCGCAGACTAACTTTTTAACTAGTTGCAAATTAAAATTTAACTTTAGCAACCCGTCCGAAGAGAAGCGAGTCCGCTCTGTGAATTTCCGCGTCCCTGTTATATATAATATGAGGTCGACTGTACGTGTACATTCGGAAAAAACATTTCACACTGAAGTTATTGAATATCAGGTAGGAATAGAATAATTTATACAATTTAATCACGCCACATGTATATCCCGTATCTAAACAAATAAAATTGACGTCCATCGTCCCTCACCACCTTCAATATTCGGTTGTCACGAAAATAATCAATGGTCTTTCAGGTGACTCAAATCCAGGATAAATATAACCCGCTAAAAGTTCGTCATGCAACAGCGAACTCAATTTTATCATGAAATAAAAAATAGAATTATGATTAAAATTAAACCATCAAGTATAGGATTAGTACCCATCTAATTTCCAAGCTGCTGATACTTCCTTAAAAAAGTTTCGCTAAAGTTCCACATCCCCTCTTATTTTTTATTTTTTTTTTTTTTTCGTCATGCGAATGAAAGTTTTCGCGTTCGGTTAAAAATTCTAAAATTAGGATACGTATAAAATATACCTTATATCCAGATTCGGATATACCCCATAGACAATCTAAGTTGGTTCTCTCGAATTCAACTCGAGGTTTCATAGCAATAGAGCTAAGTAAGCGTCAAAGAAGCGTCTCGAGACGACGACGGTGAAAAATATGATCGTAAAACGAGGAAATTCGTGGAAAATGCGCCAAGAGAGATCATTAGATCTCAGCTCCCGGATTGAAATTAGGCTCAAATGAATGCTTATCCGCGATTTATACAGCGAAAGCGATTTCAAATTCGCTGTAATATTAATAATATCGGAACTTTTTGATAAAACGCGAATCCCCACTTCGCCTCCGAGCGGTCCTTCCGCTATAGATACCCGCGGTGCCGTTCCGTTCTTTTGAATGTACTCGGCGCGAGACTCTGCCGAGTCCTTGATGATAAAAAAAATAAAATAAAATAAAAAAAAAAAATAAAAAAACTAGACAAAAAATGAAAAAGAAAACAACGAAAAAGAAACGCAACACGAACAAAAAGGAAGAAAAAAAAGAGTTAGAAAAGAGGGTTTGGCGAGGAAGCGGGAAACTGGGAAACCTGCAGGGAAGCGAAAGCTCTTCGCTTGTTAGCATTTAATTGAGAACTTTGCCAAGAGAAGTCGCTTCGTAACGACCAGCCGACGGCCTCGTTTAAATATTTTAATAATCTCTTGTATTTGGTTGCCATTCGAACTCAACATTCAAATATATACTTGACGCATACGATTTGACGACAAACAAGGCTTGAAAATATATGTTCACCGATTCTCGATATAAAATTTGAAATACAGCGTTTATAATATCTGCAGGTTGAGATGAGATAATTTATTTAAATACAAATTTATTTATACAACGATGCGGTATGCCCGTGAATTGAAAAACAGTAAACGAAAATATACCAGAAAAAGAAATCCACTTCGGAATAAACGTTCCATTTTTAAAAAACACATCATGTTCCAACACATTTCCTAACGACCTTCTACCTTTTGTATGCATGTGAAGTACAGGTACCTATATATTTACGGAAATGAGAATGTTCTAAAAAGTCTTCCACAAAAATCATTAGAAGACAATAGAGTTAAGAGTCGTTCAACGCAGATAGCTTCACATAACCTGTACACAATCTCCTCGCATAGGATATATTTCAATGGTTTTGCTTTATATAAATGTAGTTCGTTTTTGTTTTTGTTTTTTTTTTTTTTTTCTCGTCGTCGTTCCCGGCTTTCCTCGTTCGAAATAATCACCGCAGTCATTAATAATAATGAAAACAGTAACTGTCGCTTCGAATTGAACATCAGCGATTACTGCGGAAGTTCTTGAAGTTATGAAAGAAGTCATCAACGAATCAAGGAAGGAAATTCATAATTTCGATGTCGGAAACGATGAGATGAGAAACGAAACTGAAACGACATTGTTATCGAGGAATTATATTACTGCGGAAGCTATTATAAAAGTAAGAAACGAGAGGAGTGCGAGGAAAGAGGAGGGACAAAAAAAATAAATAAATAAATAAAAAATAATTTATAAAGTGGAAAGTCGATGAATAATTCGTTGAAAAATTTTACGATAAATTAACTTGGAGAAAATTGTTCGTTTTCGAAGAAGAAAATAAGGACCAGTTGGTAAACTGATCAAAGAAAAAATTTCTTTCTTTTCGTAAAACAGAGGAGAAAAAAAAACAAAAAAAAATATCTCCGTAATTGAAAACTTGACTGATCGTTGAGTAGCCATATCATTAAATGAACACTTTCCCGATAACTGTACCTATCGGCAATCGGCTCGACATCGAAGCAAAGGCGGCTGGATATGATAAGCGACGTTATTGCTCACAAGCTCGCGGAAGGTGCAGGAGAAATGGAAAAAAATCAAAATCAAAAAATCATAAATGAATAAAAACTTCCTCGCGTTCTTGAGGGCATAAATCAAAGTGATATCAAAAGGTAACCACCGGCTAATGTCGTTCTTTAAACATCAGAGACTCGCTGCTTTTACGAAGACCAATAAAATTGTGAAGTACTCCCTGCAGAACATCCCTCACTTTTGTTTGATGAGATTATCTTCGAGCGTTGACGGATTAAATATATATGTATACTCAGCGTTTACTCTTCCTTTGATGAATAAATTTTGACAAAAATATTAAGAAGCTGAGCGAGAGATCGCTCTAACCGATAAGACTCTATAAAAGAAAACAAGAACAAGTCTTCGTTGAGATCCTGTTTTTTTTTCGTTGTTTTTTCATTTTTTTCTAATCGTCCAAACAACAGATGAGTATGATTTGTCGGATAGAATGAATGGTAGGAGACGTAATTGTACAATTAGGGATACATCGGACGTTGTAGACATGCAACAAGAAAACGGGCGGACTTAATACACTTCTGGGGGTAACATTAACGACCGTGCGATCTCCCATGCACAAGCAGCAGTACCAATTACAGTGACTCTAGAAGAGATATTGAGTATACAACATGTATTATATAATTGGAGAACAGAGTATTGAGTTGTATGCTGAAGTGCTTTATATTTGGTGGTGATTATATTAATACCTACGTGGAATACTGTTCTATTTTTTAACTAGCATTGCACGTGCACCAATTTTCCGATCTTTTTGGTGAAAAAAAAAAGAAGAGATATCTCGATTGGTTTTACAATTAGTCGTCGCTCAATTTTGTTGACGGATTCGTGTTTCCGAGATCAAAATACATGAGCGAACGTCAAGATACTATGAAAAAGAATTATTGATTTTTGGCCCAAAAGTTGCAAAAATCCAAAGGGGTATACCTTAGATTTTTGTCGACTTTGAAGTAAAAAATCAACATTTTTTTTTTCGTCTGATTTTGACAGATTTTTATGGATAGTTTGAGCTCGGGAATCCGAATGTGCTAACAATAGTGATCCATCGATCGAAATGATCGAGTTATCGCCAATTTGTCGCTTTTTGAAGCGGAATTTTTGACTAGTGACGTAGAACTCTAGAACTCTTCGAGCACTATCGACTAAAGCAAAAAAATCTCATTTGGGCACATCTGTCGTGTTACGATAACTCATTCTTTTATCGCTCGTAACTTTCGCAGATGGATAAAAATAGATTTTCGACTCGTCAGAACTTCAGTATCGAGTAGTGTATCCGAATTCAATTTTTTCATTATTGAATCGATAGTTCACGTGGAGTTCTATAGTTTTCACTAGAAATTGCCTCGAACAGCTCAACTCGCACTCAGCATTACTCAAGGCCAACGGCGAGTTATTATTCTTGTTTCTTCATCAATTCTTCTTGCCTACGGATTTCCAAAGTCAAGAATTTTTGCTTGAATTTTTTAAGTAAAAATTCTTCAGTTCGAGTTGCGGATTTTTTTGCAAGAGTTCCGGGTAGCGCTACAAGAGTTTCAAAGATAATCCTCCTCAAATTTTTTGAATAGAGTGTAAACAAAAAACTTATCCGTGAATTAAAAACCTCACTTCCGTGAAGTTAGCCCCGCCCCTGATTTAAAAAATTTATTCGGGAGCTTGCACCTCCGTAACGAGCGGAATCATTTCCAATGCCTCCAAAGAATTCTACAACTATGCAAAATGAACCTATAGAACTTCGACGAAAAGTTGCATTTCACAAAAATGCAGGGGGGGTCAACTTCACAGGGGTCAATTCTTCGCTATTCGTCGGTAGTCAGAATACGTATCCATGCAGAGGCACATAGCTCATCCATGTATATCGCTATGCAGTTGCCCACACAATTGAGCAATGACGACAGATTTGAACGACGATCATAATCGCAGCCTCCAAATTTCCATTTCAACCAATCAGTCACTAAATAAAATATATACCTATATAACTATACACAGAGGTAAACGTAAACGCTATACAGTTGACTCTACCAGTCAAAGTCTAATTAATTTATAATCAAATCGGGTTACTTACTCCGCGCCAAACGTTAAAGCAAAGTCGAGTCGTCGACTAAATGTTTACCCGCTGCCGTAGTGCATTCGCTGTACAACTACCAGTACCTACCCTGCTACCATGACTGTACCGATTTCTGTTTGCCGCTACTCCGCTAGGGTTCCTGTAAACATCTCGCTAACGTGCTCTTCTGAAACAGCTGCAATGCGACTGTGGTGTGTCGAGATGCTTTTGGCAGGTAACTGGCCATCGCCATAACAAACTGTAGCGTGCGAGGTACACTGCACAACCATGAGAAATAAACCTTCCGCCAAGATAGGGAATCGATTCGAGAGAATCAATCGCGTATGTAGTTTGCAAAAATTTACGTCTCTCGTTTCCGACACGGTTTTCACAATATTTCGAACATCGGCTCCAACGGCCACTTGCCCCGTGCACGTTCGCGACTTGATCGACACTAAACGCTAATTTTTTCCATGAATAATGGAAAAAGTTCAACGATAATGATAGTACCTGACCGATCTCATCATCGTATCGGTTCTGTCGGATAATAAATTCTTGTCGTTCTGATCTAATCGCTTCGTTTTCAATTTGTTAAGAACCGACAGAATACGGAGGAAACATTATATACGGTGTGCACGTACACCTATAACCCATACGTATGACATTCGACACAGTCACTCGGTACCTGCAGATATTGTACACACAACCGACGACGCCCGAGGGTCGCTGTTGCATTGATGGGACGCCATCCCCGACGTACAAGCGGGGTCGGTAGCTAGGAAAGTGACACGGTTTCCCCATTATCGGGTGTTTACGATGGAGGGATGCGACGACAGGATGTGGCACGAGGCGGCACCAGATACCGAACGCAAGGCTTTCCAAGCCAGACATGAGCCGGGACTAGGTGTTGTAGCTGGTAGCGTCACCGATGACGCTACGAATGCAGAGGAGATGGGTGTACAATGGAGGAAAAAAAAAAAACAAAAATTGAGAAGGAGGAAGAAGGCTGAGAGAAGGACTTCGCATCTCCCTCGCCCCGCATAATAACTAGCTACCCGCACCACGCATTTACATTTTAATACACTTTCCACGCACCTCGTTGGGAGGGGTGAACGGGTGTTTTTTGTGTACGTAGGTGCGCCCCAGAAACCCAAGGGAACATTACCATGGCCGGTGTATAGTCTACGAAAGGGTGACCTCGTAGCTGCGAAGGTGGCGCAGGACTTTGTGCTCCCAAGATTTCTAACGCCAAGTTACCCTTGCTTCGCCCTTGGGAAATCGTCTTGTCGGATCTTTCGCGTCGCGGAGAATCTGCGCGCGGAAATTAACCGAACGGAAAACGCTGGATATCCATAACATTTACGCCGTCGTTAAGACCGATCGAAATAATAGGGGTTTGAATACTTTGCAAACTATGCAATGTATATCGCGATGCGCATGAGTCTATAAACGGGATTCTCCAAGGAACATACGGCTACGAACATAAAGTACATAGAGAGGATATAAAGTTCTCTCGACCTGCCGGAAGTTCCATTTTAAGCAAACATCGACTAGACGAAGCCGACGCTCCCGCACGGATCGGGTGCCGACCTCATATACCGCCCCCGCCGATTTCGTATTCCCAGGACGCTCCCCGGGGCGTTAGGATAAAAACAGGGGGCGCGCGCAACGTTTGTTTGGAGGAAGTGAACACTTTACTCGGGACTTCGTGCGGCACCGTTGCTTCGCGAATGCAAATACGTACCTTCTTTACCGTATAAAGTATATTCGCATACTCCGTAAAGTCTCGCAAAACCCTTTATACCGAAATAAAAATTTTCTTTAAAAACAAAAAACAAAACAAACAAAAAACAAGTGAATCTCGTACATCTGCGATACCCCAATTTGTGGCCCGGAAAGGATATTACATACAACTTCCGCATCGCCTAATTCTCTTACCTCTGAATTATCGCTTGCGCAGAGGAGAAATTTAGATGACTCCGCAGGTAACGACTAAAGATTTGGCACAGCCAGTCGCGGTTCTGCAGTGAACATTAATTGCTGCAGGTAGAAGTGCGGCAACCTTAGAAGAATTCTTGAGCTTCTATAACTGAGATCCCTGACTACTGCAGGCAGTTTCTTATATATACTCATATTGTTTCCGAAAGACAATACAATAATCCTCACAGCTGGGCGATTTCAGTCGAGCAAGAAATTTTATACTTATATATATACATAATAGTCCCGAGGTTGGCAGACCTCTGCATTTGACACCGACTCAATTTTTTTTTTTTTTCTTTCAATTTTTCTTTTCCTTTCCAAGTTTTTTTTTCTGGTATTTTTTTGGTTGTTTCATTATTTTTTTTTTTCCATTTTTTTTACTTTCTCCAATGAAGTGGGCCATGATATATTGCGAAGAACGTTGAATAATCTTCATCTTATCGTCTGAATTTCGGCGAGCGAAGCCCGAATCCATTTACATCCCTTAATTTGAAGTCGTTCAAACATGCCAGAATAATATATAAGTGGGTAACCACTGAATCGCGGCCTGGAATCTACGCAACACGAATCTAAATAATCACTGACTACATGTATACGCCTGAATACCTAATGACGTACGCATTTGTTTGTATTGTATTTTGATGGCATGTGACACTATAGCTATACATACACATGTAACGATCCGCTATATGTCAGTTTGTAATTTCGGTAATGGACGTAAAGCTTGCACGGTCCTGCAAATTGAAATCGCAGTTGCATGGTATATCGTCGTCCACTCCACATCCTCGTCCACATCGTTATCTCTAGCTACGGGTAGGTATGAAAAATTTTTGTAGAAGGGATGGATTATTATGTGAGGTTATTAAATGATTCGGAAAATAATTCCTCGGATCGGTGTGACTCCGACGAACGTAATGTTTGCGGTGAATTGGTACCAATAAGGATGTTGTTAAATCGCTATATTGTTGCCTTTTCCATCGAGAGATTGATCAAGCTAAGAAATGACTGGGGAAACCCTTATATAGCAGCCTTCAGAGCGTCCCACGGGAGTCCCTCGTCACTCCCAGCCGCAGCGACCCGACCAAAACAATCGGCTGGGCCCGTCAGCCGTTCCCTGATATATCACGTCATTATAGTAAATCGTTGAGAAACAAATAGAGGCCTTCAGTTTTCCTCTCCACCGTTCCCCCCTTCGTCATCCACCGCCCTGACTCCTTCCAACCTTTTTCTCCCGAGGGATCGAAAGAGAGACGGAGAGAAAAGAGAAGAAGTAAAAAGGGAAGGGGAAAGGAGAAAAATAAAAGGAAAGAGAAAGAGAAATACTCCATACTCCCGAATCGAGAACCAGGGGAGATGTCCATTAAGATAGGGCAGCGTGTTTAACGGGGAATTCAAATGTCGGCAACAGCGGTCCCGGTGGACACGTGGGAGCGGGAGATCAGCGGCAGGAAAAAAAATATATAGATGGGGAAAATTGCAAGAGGAAAATGGAGAAAAGCGTCGGGGAAGGGGGGAGGACTGGATGGCGCAGGTAGGCGGGGCCCGTGTGCGAAAAAATATTGCAATTGTTTCGCCTCGTGGTTTATGGGGGTTTGTCAGCAAATAAAATGCCTACGAGGACGCGCGCCTCGCAAAATCTCTTGGCTCCAGGGGAAACCTTGCCTCCGCACTGGGGTCGTTGTCGCACCGACCTATACGCTACACACATAAAATAGGTATATCGTGCTATATACGAGAGGATGATTGAAGGACGAAAAAATATGAAAATAAAACATCTCTTCTCTTTTTTCTCCTTTTTCACCCCCGGTTCTTTTACTGTCCTCAAAATGCGCGAGCGTTAAATGTCTAGCGAACGACCCAACGACCGGTGACCAATGGTTTCGCCGACGCCTCTTCCCGCTGGAATACACCAGCTATTATCCTACAAAATATTTACTCTCCCCCTAAAATTTCATACAGCCAGTAGCGAAAATCCGAATATAGGTCGGTAAACATTTTCGTCTTATAACACTCTATTTTTCGGTGATGAAAGAATATACGAAACTCGCAAATTTCTCCGATCTCACGGTTCGAAAAAACGTCCGACGTGAACTCGAGCTGCACAAAAGTTAACACGTCGTGGATGACAAACGAACGTTTAACGGACCTAAAACCGGAGGCATCGCGTCGGACAATTTATCAATTTTCCAATTCAGCTTGAAATGAAAGCGCAACAATTAATGGAGGTAGCATACCGAGCGGTTACGTGTCCACCTGAGAAACAGACCGGAGCTAAAGGTAAACGTTAAAGGTTAAACCCCAAACCGCGCTCCGAGTTCATTTGGCTGTTAACCGAAAAACACCACCCGACAAGGACCTCTTTAGCAACTCGATAATTTCGCTCAATAGTCGTTGTTTTATACCCGTTGAATTACCTCGTCGAATATTATGGTCGATGCGAGCGAAAAACTCGTCAGTCTACCGCAATATCGGATTAAAGAAGAACGAAGCGAACGCGAGCCGAAGATTCAATTGAATTTGGCAAGTAATAGGTATGTACGGAGCAAGGCACCCACTTCCGTACCCTAACCGCGCTAATCTATAGAGACAAGATGACACGCGGGAATGGCGCTTCATTCGCATTCTCACTCTACAATAAAACAGCTACCACAGCTAACCTGAAGAGTTAATAATAAGGGCTGACGCGGCACGCGAACGCATCGGTTTACCGATGTCGAATGGAGTCCATAAGTGTAGGTTGTGTACGCTAAATTTCTAGATCCTTCGCCACCAGGCGTACACGTGTATTATACGCATAGACACGAGGAACACGAAGTAGAAGATACGAGCGGTTTATACAATGGTGATTTATTAGGTGGAGAATTCCAATTCGCCATTGATTTATGGGGCGGCGAATCGCGTAAATATCTTCAATTTCCCCAACTGCTAAACTTAAATGGAATTTCGTGTTATTGCGGAACTGTTTATACGCGGGATATGAAAGGTCGTCGTGCAAGTTTCACTTTCACGCGGGAATATATTCCCACAGGTGTGTCGTTTGTTCAATCGTATACAAACATTCTGAAAGCCGAAAATATGCGCTGCGGATAGCGAGAACAAAAATAGGTAAATTTCGTCCGGGGATTCGGGGCATGCAAAAACTTTAGCCGAAGCAGCTAATTATCATCATCCCTGCACAGTGTAACGTACGAAATTGACGGTCTGGTGTACAAACCACTGCAAATATTTACCGTATGGGTAGCGTAATGCACTGCTGAGATGGTCAGGGTAAACACACGATCCCGCTGTAGTTATCTCTCGTTGAATAGATACGCCGTTTATGTAAACGTGTATAGAAACGGTCATCTATATCTACGATCTACAATCTGCGAGTATACCTGCTAGTTATCGTTGCATAGGTATATGCGGAATATTATAGATATTCTAAATAACGTGGACGGTCTGTGTATATATTTACTTGTCGTTAATTATCCCCTTTTGTTAAAGTGCCTACGAACCACATTCGTGGCCCGTATATATATCCGTTGAACGGAAATTTGGAAGACAAATGACCTGGGAGTTCCGACGACCTTGGCTTTGGGCAATTTTAGGTTCCGAAGTCCGAGTAGTTTGTATCGCGTTTGAAATCATACGTGGCAAAGTTTCCAGGACATATAGATTATACAGGTATATGCGAGCGTGAGGTATCCAGCTCGGTATCCCGATGGAGCAAGGTTCCTCCTCAGGACATTTGAATTTCAGCCACGTGGCAGCTCATATTTATGGATCAAAGAGCATAGATGCATAATTTATGGGAAGTGGCCATTCGGTTAAAACAACCTTCCTCGGCACATATAGTATAGTACGTAGCATCGGGACTGAATCCAAGAGAAACGTGGCTTCGAAAATTCCTTCGGGTTCCGTCAATAAAAAAGATGTAAGATAAGAGCTCTTCTAGATACCCTATTATTTCGCAGCATAGCCAAGGACGCCATACGGCGTAATACGCCGCCCATACGCCCCGCGTATATCCCCATTCCCCGGTATATACGAGATAACAGAATCAGATAGCGGTGTGGTATGGCCATCCTTTACTTGGAATAATACCTTACGGGGGCATAACTCACACGGCCAGACTAATATTTTCATGAGAGTTCGCTACACATGCGGCACCAGGAGCCACCCGGCTTCCTCGTCTTCTGCGCGCTGCGTCGCGTCGTTCGCCAAAGGACGATTCGGGGGTCCTCAACTTCTGCGGACGAGCATAACCTTGTATACGAAACTCGTTCGCGGTGGGCCCAAATATCGGTGGGAAGATATTAAACAATGATAAACTTTGGCGGGTGCCCCGAAATCCTGCGCCCCCGACCTGCACGCGCCGCCATATTCTCTTCTCCGAAACGCGTCCTTCAATTCCTTTTCTCAACCAGATATTGACCCAGCTCTCGGAGATTTTCATTTATCTCAAAATCCTCCGATCGAGCACCTCGGACGAAATAGATATATTATTATAGTCTAAGAAAATTTTTCGAGTGTTCGCTGAGTGGAGGAGATCTTATTATCGAACGAGATTACAATTAGGCTAGAGACTAAGGAGATTACAATTAGCCCGAAAGTTTGGGCAATTGCCACGAGCCTCGCTCCGGAGGGTAGAAACTGTTACATCCCATCTTCCCTGATCGATTCTTCAATTTTTATTGATTTTTTTTCTATTTCATGTTCATTCTTCGTCCAGCTTCGATACGAGAATTAGAAATCGCCTTCATTTTTCATAGAACCAGACCGCTTCGTACCTCGATTTTTTTGTTTTTCTGTTTTATGTTCCCGCGAAGAATGAAAGCCGATTGTGAATTCCTGAGAAAATTATATAATCTTTCTCTACATTATCTGAGTACATTTATAACTGCGGGTCAGATTTTCCGATATAATAATTGTTCGTTAGCAAAATAATGGGGGCGCTCAGCGGTCGCAATGAATTGTCATTGCCATCCTATCGGAGTATTCAGTCATAACTCACCGGTAGATTGTCGTTGTAAAGGAGGGGCGAGAGAGGAAGAAGCGATGATGAGTAAGAAGGGGCCCCTTGGAAGCCTGGTTTAATGCCCGCAAATTATAAATAATGCCACGACTAGCAACCACGGGGCCACAAATCAACGTTTGCTTTAATTCCTCGTCTGCTGCCTCTTACGCCGTAGGATTAAACGCGCCACACCTCGGACGGAGAGGAAAACACCATGACGGATTCGAGAAATCTTATGAGATATAAATAAAAATTTTGAAAAATAATTATAAATTCTACACTACATATGAGGGGTTCCACGCTAACCCAGACAACATTTGACTTTTGCATCTCCGATTTTTTTGAAAAGTTTTTATGTTTCAGTTCTCGTCGAGAATAGCCTCCGTGATTTTTTTCATTTTTTTTTGTCAAACCGTTTAGGATAATTACAGCCATTGATTTTTGAAAAATTACGTTTCCGTGTTTTTAAACGCCTATAACTTGGCGAAAAATGGGCCAAATGAGAAGTTTTTTATTTCAAAACCTTCGTCTTGAATCGTACTTTTGATAGAAAATGTTGAAAATTTTTAAACACGATATTATCATGAGATTTTCTATTTTAAAAAATGAATCGTCATTTTTTAAAATAGAAGTATGTATTGATTGATTTTTTTCAAAATTTTTTGTAAACAACCACTCCCGATTTAACGAATTTTAAGCCTAGTCTGATAATGGGAAAATGATGGAATCTATTTTTTTTTTTGAATTTTAATGATTTTTTTTTCTTGTTTTTCGTTTTGGACATTAACGAAAAAACAAGAAAAACAGAAATAAATAGAAATCGAAGAAAAAAAAAACCTTTTTTTAATTTTTGATTCTAGAAAAATATATAAGAAATTGATAAAAAAAAAATAAGATTGGAAAAAAAATAAATCCCATCATTTTCCCATTATCGAACTAGGCTTAAAATTCGTTAAATCGGGAGTGGTTTTTTACAAAAAAATTTTGAAAAAATCAATCAGTACATACTTTGTTAAAAATGACAATTTATTTTTCATACAAAATAATTGTCAAAATAAAAAAACTCATAATCATATCGTGTTGAAAATTTTTTCAATATTTTCTATCAAAAATACGTTTTAAGACGAAGATTTTGAAAAAAAAACCCTCTAATTTAGCCCATTTTTCGCGAAGTTATGGGCGTTTAAAAAAACGGAAACGTAATTTTTCAAAAATTAATAGCTATAATATATATCCTAAACGGTTTGACAAAAAAAATTGAAAAAAATCACGGAGGCTATTCTCGACGAGTACTGAAACATAAAAACTTTTCAAAAAAATTGGAGATGCAAAAGTTAAATCGTGTCCGGGTTCGCGTGGAACCCCCTATATGTATCTTGATTTTTCTGTTTTTATTTTGTATGAGAAAATGCGATTCTTTTCAAAAGGAAACAAAAAAACAAAATTAGCGTCATTCACGGCAAGTTTGTTGATTTTGAATTACTTGGATCGTCCTGCACTTTCGAAATAACATTTTACGATAAAGGACGTATAATCTTCGTTAAGATGAGAAATAAATAAAGTTACGTCGCTCGTGAAATCCTACGTTGCTGGGCAGCGCTTTGTAATCCCACATACATATACCTTATACTCTGAGTTTAAAACACTCGTTCGTTCTCCGGAGGAAAGTAAAAACGGCGATCTCGGAACGTGATTTTTCAGGTTATAACTTCAATGTCAACCGTCATAAGAACCGTCGGGGAATTGCGCCGAGATTTTTGAGGGCGAATACGATGGCTGCTGCAGCTGATTGGTCTGTCACCGTGATAAAACCCATAGATCTCGGAATGAAAATCCCCCGAGTCTGTATATTCGTACGTATAAAGACTTCAATTTCCACGAGCAATCTGCTGGGCGTAATCTGTTGATATAGGTATACAAGTTATATACCTAAAAGCACACAGATAATTTTTACGATTCTCCGAATCAATCCCAAAAAGGTAATATTGTATACACGTAATATACTTCGTCAAAGTAGGTATAATGAGCCCCCGTTTTCACAAAATCATATTTCTTCCGCGTTATTTTTATCTCATTTTTAGAATCAACAAATTAACTTCTTCAGCCACTGCTCCTGTTGCTGTATGTACAGCAAAGTCCCGCTACGAGAATATTTGCTAATAATTAACTCGATAGCGCTGTAATATTAGGTGTATGTATCCTACGGTACAAAATGAAAATATTTTTCCGAGCAGAGACGAATACGGCGAATATCAAATTTTCACATCATATAGATCGAGGAATTTGAAATACTAAAATACGCCGGTATATATAAATATAATTATACGGATACCGGAGAAACGCGATGGCGGCGTGGGGGGTTCATCGCAGGCTCGATACAGGATATCCATCTACTTCTCATCCTGCAAAGGAAAAGACCGCCGCGTTTGTTCGGTATAAAAGGTGGATTGAAAATTGATGCGAAGCGCAGCTCGCGATGGACGGTTCTCATTTCTTACAATAAAAACCGTTTGATGGTTCAATCGGAGAATTGTAGTACCGCCGAGCCCTAAACTGACTGGTAAAAGAGGGAAATCGCATTGGAATGCCCCGCGATGTCGGATGCCGATAAGGCATGTCGGTGCGACTCGCTAACTTCGCGAATGTAGAGAACAAGGCCATCAAACAGATTGAAATCAACGGACGAGGCGAGCAACTTCTTCCTTGGCGCGGACGAGCCAGATCTGAAATGAAAATCTGCGGCATCCCCGGGGCGGTGAGCACGGCGGCAGTAGAATGGGTAAAAGATACCTATTAGGAGTCAGCGTTTTGATCTATTACCGCCGTGCCCGCTTCGCCAGCCTTCCTTTTTTTTCATTCCTTGTCATTTTTTCGATTTTTTTTTTTCTTTTTTTTTCTTTTAACGCACTGAGATTACTTTAAAAAGGGTCGCGTGGTTGTCGCCGTACAACTCTCTCATATTGTACACACACATATTGTATACCTGTGTAATAACCGCTTGAATATATGAAAACGCGAGCTGCTTTCATTTGCCGATCTTCGCACGATAAAAAATGTAACCATAAAAGAATTATTATACGATCTGTCGGGTAAAAATATGAATCCAGAATATAAACGCAAATTCGTTCCATTCAAGTTTATCATCAGGTATATTTGATCGTTCTCAAAAACCGATGCGATTAGAAATTTTACCTATATATATTCTTGGTAATAAGGTAAAAATAGTTGTACGGAAAAAAAAAGAACCGTCGCACGAAGAATTGGGAAGAAGTTTAATATCTCGGTTGAAAAAGTAATTCGAGCCGTTTGACCTGGAATTCCCAATTTTCGATTTCGCCCGAAAATTTGGCAGTCTCCGGTAGTTGCGGCAAAGTTGTGATGGGAGCCGGCTTATCAAAGTATACCAAAAATTATCGATTTTTGGGGTAGGACCAAAAATTGAGAACTCGCACAAGGTGTACGTATTATACATGGAATATGGTGATGTAAATTATAGTTTGAACTAACGTCTATAGGGCATTTAACAGGCACTTGAACGTCGCATAAGGATTATATTGTTGTTTAGGATACAGATGTGCTTGGGGTCTGTAATTTGTGTTCTATTATAGCCTCCGCACGCGGTGCCCATTGAACGTGCAATATTGTACCCGAGCCCAGCAATTACCGAGCCATAATCTGCGAGGAAAGGCTAATAGAATTCCGATATGTGCGACGATTAGGCAATGGGAGAAAGGTGAATGAAAGAAAAGTGTAGGAGGAAGTGGAAATGAAAGAGGTGAAGAGGATGAGACAGAGTCGGGGTTCGCGTCGATGTCGATATCGAGGGGAAAAGGGCCTGGGGAGGAGGCAGACCTTGCATTCCCATGTGGGGCCACAACATGCCTACCTAATAGGGGGCAAGAGGTGGAAAGTGTAGAAGAAACAAGGGAGAAAGAGTAGAGAGGAAAAGGGAAGCGAAACCGACATGAAACCCCCATTACCGTGACGCGTTCCGATCGCCCAGAGCCAGCTCTCCTGTCTGCAGTACCTACGTATGTCGCGCGCACGGAAGCAGCTAGTCTATGTGTGCCGACTCGCGAGTCTGACTCGTCGCGGCGGCGTTCCCCTGGAGGTTAGCGCAGGTTGTCCTGCAGGATTCAGGTACCCCCTAGATCCCCCGGGTTTCGACCAACGTCCCCTCTTTTGTAACTGCGAACCTGCGCGCACCCGAGGTGACATGCTTTTAGCATTATCGGCTGTTTATGTATCGCAGCGTCACGTGCACGTGTATATAAGTATATTGTACATAAAACCTGCGAGGCGACAGGGGGATCGGTCGTCCCGTAGTTATCCTACAGGAGGGGTGACGATCGTTACCTTGAATTTCAGGGGACGCGTAAAGATCGTATCGCATATAGGAATATAGGTATAGGAACTTGTGGGATTTCTTTTTTTCATTCTAGCGAGGATCCGCGAGAAATCGGGTGAATCCAAACGCGTCGTCGATGGATATGAGGAAGAAAAAAAGAAACGGAACAAAGTAACGAAATAAGAGAAAAAGTAAAAAAAAAAAAAAACAGGGTGTATCCAAAACGCGTATCGCGGGCTTCTCTTTATTCGAGGCATCGGGATAATCCTTCGTCTCATTAGCGATGGATTATCGGCTATATAATTCAACGCACTGAATTTATTACAAGAAATCCAAATTCGATAAGGTAATCACCCACAACATCTGCAGGCGATAAAAATTATATAGTTTACCAACTGTTGCGATGAACTTTCATAATGTATATCGATATTTACAAAATTACCGAATATCAAGTACAAAAAAAATATCGACAAAAGTATAAAAAAAAAACGTATTTTGCAAAAATTTAATATCCCTTATCTTACACAAATATATCTTCAGCTTAAAATTTGTCATATAGAGTAAATATTTGTTCGCGTCGACTAAATATCCTTACGGAATCTATACGAGAATTTTTTAACGTTATTAAGTAACGGTTTTTTCTTTTATTTGATTTATTTATTTTTTTTATTCATTATGCCCGCAGTGAACACTTTTTATTTATTTATATTCGATTTCTTTTATTTCTATTACTTTTGTCTTATTTTGAATTTACCCACGATCGCCCACGCGGTATCATACCTATAGGCACACGAAATATTCCGAAGTATATCGTTCTTCGTTGTCGAGGAAGTCGACTCGTTAAATTTTGTATTATTCTTTCTTTCTTTTTTTCTATAGTCGATTTGTATAAGCAAGTGGTATAAGAATTTTTATTTATATATTCCTGTTTCCTTGATGGCTGAATATTTGAAAAATTCCAATTCATTAAGTACCATTATTATTTTTTTGATTTGATTTTTTTTTCATTCGTATTTATTCTAATTGCAGCAAAAAAAAAAAAAAGAAAAAAATCATTAAAGTGAAAAATTCAATTACTTTTTCCTACATTATTTAAAAACAAATGTTTGCTGGTAGTTAACAAATTATAGAAGAGCCGCGGCGAACTAATCAAAATCAGCGACGACTATACTGTGCCTACAACCAATCTCATGTAAATTTATGTAAAATTTTATTTTTCTCATATTATAATCCTGCAGTGGTTAGCAGCGTACAAAATCAAAATTCCCCTAATTTAACCCCGGGAGATTAGCTCTTTGGCATTATCATACGATTTATGGATTACAACGGTTCATCATTATGTAGGCGCTATTAATTCAACCGAACGACGGTCGCGAAAATCAAGCTGTGGCAGAGTAGAAAATTGAAAGAAAAAAAAAGTTCAATAAAAAGATACATTATATTAAAAAAATCTACATTGATAATGAAATGATGGGATAAAAGCTTCTCCGCAGAATATACAAATGAATAGGTATTATAGCTGGCGGTGAAAGCTGAAAAAAAAAACTCACGCATATCGTTCTGTACAAAATTATTGAATAGAAGGGAGCACACGCGAAATAGAGATGGCAATAAAATATGACAGAAGAAAGGAGAGAAAAAAAAAAATAGAAAAAGCTGGTGCGAGGGAAATTCGCTCACACGGCCTCTCGCGGCTAGTCCTGAGATTTAGCATAATTGAATGAAGGAGCGCGCATCTGCTGCAACCGACTTCCCGGAGCCCAACTCGTCCTTCTCCTCCACCTCCTTCTTTTCCATCCACTACCCCTTCCAACATCTTCGTCGTTTCTCGCTATCCCGTTATCCCTCTTCTTCGTCACCCCATGAAACTACGGAGATTTCCTTCTTTCTCCCCATTTCCATCCCACAGGCCATATACGTATAGGTATAGAAAACACGGCGGCAGCAACTCGTAGTAGAACGTAACGCAGTGAATCTATACTGCAGAAGTGCAGCGGGAGAAAATTGGTGCGAAAATGCATTCGTTTGGGGTTTCGTATATTAAACATTTCCCCGATGCCAGATTTCGTAGATAACTCGCGCCGCGATTTCCGTTTCGCTCCATCGAGACCCAAGACGTTTCTCCCAACCCTCAGCTGCACCGTTGCAGTCTTCAACGAACAATTCCACGTTACGTGCAATTATATTCCAGCGATATATCGTACATCTACATGCACACTTTGTCTTCCGCTATACGCATAGCGCACACCGCGACTGCAAAGGATTCCCGTATAACGGGGCGTCGAAAATTAATTTTCCACAAATTAAATCTCGAGAGCTTTTGCTCTATAACTTGAAACTTATGTTAGATACGTTTTGCCCAAGTGGCGCGAGCTTCTTGGCGTCGGTTCATAATTCCTTGAAAGTAGACGCGCGTCTGCTCGCGTCACACGAAACTATATATATGTATATATATATATGTATACATAGAAACTTGTACGTTTACTGCGTGAAATTCAAAAATTAATATTACTACAAAATTTTATTACCTAAAAACCTACTCTATTTTTTTTTTGTATTTTTTTTTTGCTTTCACGCTGAGATACTTCAGGAAAAAAATTAATCATATTTTTGCGTTATACGCGCTGCAAAGTTGCGACCTCCCACCGTTTTATGCATATATAGGTAAATTATATCTCTTTGCCTGCACGCGAGACAAACCTCCCTGCAGAGTTAAAACTTTGATACGATGATTAGATTAAATGGCGCGAGATAACTCCTCGTTAAACATTCGCAGAAACTCTTGGTCCTACAGCACGTATAACAGCCGCGGTGGAATCAGCTGGAACAGAAATTGTATCGGAGTAATTCGTTCTCGCAGAACAAATTAACCGCGCAGCAATATAGTTTCTGCTATTGAGGAGCTGTTATTAAAATAAGATTCTTTTTTATCCACTTATAAGCAAAAACCAGCGTTGCAATCGCGAGCCTCCCAAGCGCGTCACAATACTTTTCCAGGAGATATAAAGAGATTGACAAATCGTCAAAGCAACGAAAAAAAGAACGAAGGGAAAATGATGCTCCAGCAGGTAATCAGCTTACCGTAAAAGTATACCGTAATCGTGGAGTACCCGTGCCAGATAATGAACGGAGCTCATCTAAATGTGGTAGGATCTCGCCCGCCAACGCTGCTAGAGAATGACAGAAAAACATGGAAAAAAAAGAAGAAGATATATAAAGAACAAGCGAGTCATCTACAGGTGTGGCATCTGTATACGTGTATACTCACTTACCGCACGTATATTAGTATATATCTCTGAAATAAAGGTGGCCCCTGCACCGCTCGAGGGCAAAAGAGCGAGAAGAGGATATGGAAGAGACGGGGGTCGCATCGCGTCTCGTTAATTGAACTGAGGGTGCGATCTCGTGAACGACCAAGGGATTCAACCATGAGCCAAGCATCGCATATATATAGAGGCATGTATATACTGTACATGGGTCAGAGGGGAAAACGAACGCTATAGTCGTCCACCACAGAATTGCCCCAATCTCGCCACGCTGGCCTAAAATGTGAGCTCCGGAATCCTGTCGCACTCGTAGAAGACCTCAGAGGTCCGAGAAAACGTCCTCCTTCATTACATCCAACGCTGTTTTATGTATACCTGTATGGGTGTGTATAAAAGGGTATGTATAGATATACGCTATACTTTGCCTCGCTTTGTCTCGTTTGGAACCTTAATACATCGGCGAACGAAGCGACGTTGGAAACCTCGAGACGATCGAACCCGGTGACGCGTAACTTCAAACTTTTATCGACAGCCCTATCAAATAAAGGACCCGCGGGCGCCGTTTACTTTCGCCACTGTTGACCACGAATATATACCTAGTATATGAAATACAAGATGCGCCAGATATTTGCTGAGAAGGATCTAAATTTTTTTCATTCCACAGGATGCATGATACCCTCGATTCGTTCTTGAAAATTTTCAAAAATTCACATCGCATTCTACAGAAACAATTTCACCGTGTTGCAACAAAGTTTGAAAAGCTTTGCGTCGGTGAGAATAAAGTTAAAACGAAAAAAAGATTCGGAATTTCTAAACAAGCCAGAATTAGTGAGTAGAAGCTTATACTTATATAGGGTGCAGTATAATATTTTCTCGGAAGCGCATAAGTAGTTTTCAAATGGCCTCGATGTCGAGTAGAAACAGCATATTGTCGCTTTATAAATAAGTCAAAGCACAACGCTCTTTGTAATTAATATTTCCATTGAAATTGCGACGTTGTAAGATTTATAAAACTGTGCATAGCTATTATTTACTAGTTCAGAATACGGATTAAATGGGCAAATATAGATTCACATCGTTAAAACTTTTTCTACGTGGTAACAATTTTCAATTAACCAACTAACAAGACTGACGTCGTTTTAACGTCTGTGGCTAAGATATTAGAACAGAATTTAACAAAAAACTTAAAACTGCGGTACATTTGAAAAAAAAAACATCTATCGACGTCGCTAACAGTGTGACATGATTATAAGTACTTTTACTATTAAACATCCTGCATCGCTGCATTATTGTGGATATTTTTACTCGATCACATCGGTGAATTTCGTGAACTTTTAAAACATTCACCATAAACTCTTTTGAAATCCATTATATGGACACTTTACTTTCACTTGAACGAGGGGGTTGCGCCCATTTTAAGAGTCGATTTGTGAAGCCCATTCTTAAATCGTCGTTTACAAAGTTTCTACACATATGTGTAGATATAGAGCGAATATATCCATTGATGGTCCATTAGCGAAATGACCACGGACGATTCGACTGATCCGCGTTCACTTCATGCGATAGAGTCTGCAATGGATACCTATATGCCGCTTTGGTATACAACGGTTTTAACTGTCCCTGTAATGTAAGTCTAATACAAGTAATGGAGAGGCGCGTTCGAAAATCACTTGGAAGTTAATGTATATTTCTCAGCAGGAAAACCTGTAAACGTAAACAACCGTTAGAGGGGTTCAACTGTAACAGGCTGCACTTGTCTCGGTTTATACTAAGGGACAGGAGAGCCGGAAACCCGAAAATACCTTTTGACCTTTTGAACTTGATCCTCGCTAAATCGGGCCCTCCTACCGAATTAACTTCAAACAAATCTCCAAAGTGCCTCGTTCATTTTATACCATTGAACAAAAACAGTAATATGTACCTCGTTCGCAAATCTGGTTGAATTAAATTTCAGGCAACCTTTTCGACCCAACGTTTCATATTTTTTAAATTCAAGCTCAGCCGTCCTCTAAACAAATGCACTTCACCTTGGAAGATGGATCACCGTATGGATATGTTTCATGTCCTGTACCCCATGATCTACAGATTCTTAATTTATGGAAACGCATATTAATCCTGACCTCCAACGGGGCGGATAATCAGCTCGCAGACCTGCAGCAGATTATGAATTTTGTATCACACTTGAGTTTTTGAAAAACTGGAAATTCACAATCGGAAAATTCGAAGTGAATGTGAATCATGAGCTACGAAAGTTCGATCGCGTACCTGGACGTGTTTCGGGGTCCCCAATGCGTAGCTAACGGCGTTTGCGACGTCCTCAGGGTTCAGCGATGGTATGGCTTTCAGCTGCTCCGGAGTGAGGAGTGCAACTCCAGTAGAACTGATGAATTCCGTATTCACGTAACCTGGACTGATGCTCTGAAATGAACGACATTCTTCGCGATAAGATAAACATGATCATAACTGCATGCCTCCGTTCCCGATCGCTTGTATTTCAACTATAAGTATACTCACCGTAATTTTTATTTTCGTTTCCGCTAGGATCAGTTCCCTTCTTGTCACTTCCGTCATAGCGGTAACCGCAAACTTACTGCTCGGATACAAGGATATGATGTTATTTGCCGGACCTATGTAGTGACCCAATACGCTGTTGGCAAATTAAAGAATAAATTAATGACTCAAGTTCCGTTGATTACAAGCTGCAGTTGTTTCATTTTTTGCACGTTAACCTGTTAATATTGAAGATGTGACCCGCGATTTGACGTTCCTTCATGGATCGCACAGCTTCCCTTGTCGCAATGGCGACGGCCAGCACATTCACATCCAGGATACGTTTGAAGCCTTCCGTTTCTCCGTCTGATAAAAAAATGAACGAATTACGCAAGAAATATTGAGAAACTTACAGAAAAACTTCCCTCCATATCTGACACTACGAAAATAAAAACGAGAGCCAAAATTTTATAAATTCTACTCACTGCTGAGTGATCCGGGCACCAACAATCCGGCGTTGTTAACGAGAACGTCGACGCCGCCGAGGTTTTCCTTTATCCATCGGAAGACCTCAAGGATATCTTCCTCCTTGGTGACGTCGCACTTTCTCGCGTACAGTTTTCCTTTGGATACCTTAAGTTTTTTATTAATTTCCTCGATTCTTTCCACTCGCCTAGCCACTCCGACGACCTGAAGACCATCTTTGACTAGATTCTCGGTTATCGCTGCACCGATTCCCGAGCTGGCTCCGGTTACCAGCGCAACTTTTCCGACCCAACGTTCCATCTTTTTTAAATCTAAGCTTCGTCGGTTTCTCCAGCTCACTCGAAGCAGTTTCTACTAGCAACTAACTGAAAATATTTCCGCTGCTACTTTTATATAACAGTGAGGAGATCTGGTGAAGCGAGAAACCCGTTGTGGTAATCACATGAAGATATGTAACTGGTATAAGTGACAACAGAAGAAAAAATCACTGTGTACTGATCATAGTCCATTACGTTCAGAAAATCAAGTAGGGCGGCGCGGAAAGAGGGGGGAGGTTGTTTAAATAGACAACTAATAGATAGCTGACTCAGCACTGCTGGAAAATTATCAAGCCACACCACTGATCAAACATAAGTATCAGATTTGTATACTATGAAGGCAAGAGGAATAATTTTCAAATACCGCTTGCAAAATCACATTACGTGCACAGGATTGACGATGATGAACCCTGAAAATCCCATCTTATTCGGTTGATTGTTGATTTCAGAAAAAATTAATCCGTACCAAATGGGTGAATCTTATTCGGTATCTCCTGTATTTGCAGAGTAAAAACTGAATAAGAGGTTTATTTAAAAGATTGTAATTATTTTCCGAAGAACCGCTTAGATTAAACTACAGTGCAGTCTCGGAAGATTCAATGATATTAAACGGCCATGTTGAATAACGAAAAGAGGGACTGATGGCGGAGGATGCAGAGACAGAGGAAGAGGCAGGCGAAGGACAGCCGCCTCCGTTTCAGACAATAACAATTGCTTTCGTTATTATCCGTCGTTTTGTATGGAAATTCATGGGACGGGAAATGGAACGAGAATGAAAACGAGAACGTAGTGTAACGGTAATGGAGGAAATCATAAAAAACATTTGTACGCAATCGTAATCATCTTTTGCCAAGGAGCAGAGGGAGGGGGAGGGTGATACTGCGAAAACGAAAAACTGCTCTCATCGTATATATTGAAATATAATCGTTAATGATGATACAAAAAATTGACGATATAGCTATCGCCTTGTTCAAATTCAGACATGATATAGCGCGCACATACTACACAGATTTATAAATGTGTGTGTAATATAGGTAGAAGCTGTACGAAGATTAACCGCGTCATCAACCGTTCAATTCGATTACGTTTAAAATTACCTTCGATTGAATCGTTTTCCCAATTAAAATTAGTGCAACGTCGAGGTGATCGAAGTAATTTGCCGTTGGGTACGCGCGTGTGGCGGATACCCTTACGCGTAGAAACGCGAAATCGTGGGGTCCAGAAATAATCCCAAAATCATGGAGGGCAAATTTTTATGTGGAATAAAATACTCAGAACTTTCGCTGTGCGGAGAAGGAGGTATACTGTTTATACAATATTATATACATTATACATACCTATCTAAGGAGTAAAATTCTCCCCAGCAGACAAAGACGCTTTCCGGCGAGCGGAGATATATTTTATAAAGACGTTTAAATTCAAAGCAAAGCCTCGAGCAGCGCACAACGCGACGTGTGCAACCTCCGCAAGAACACGAGCATTATTAGCCAATTTAGCATATTCCTGTAGTTACACTTTTATATTAAATATGGTCGTGTATAGTAGGAAGAGTTTTGCGAGCTCTGCATACATCTGAATACAAATTCCCACGCGTTATTCGTCGACACCTGGCACCTCCACATTTTTACACCACCCGCCGTGGCCTAACCAGACCAAACATTTTTCTTTTCCCTTGCAGCCCCATTGTACATAGATAGCTCGTCACAAATTTCAACCAATCGATCCGAATAGTACAATATCCGAATCTTGGAATGTAATTTATATCGACGTGTTGCTCATGTTGGCTACAGAATCCTAACTAAAGTTCAGAAACCTCCAGTTTCATACGGAAAACTCGTCCCCACAAAATTCGTAGTTTTCCGGAGGAGATGGTACCGGTGGAGTATCTACGGGAACAGGCGTCGGAACATCACCAAGATCTAGAAGTCTCAGTCTCACCTCCATGTCAACGATCATATCAACGTCCTCGTAAAACGCAGCGCTGTAAACCTGGCGCCCTGAAAATAAACCAAAATCGTTGCGTTCCGCTAAAAATCATGAATTAATATTTTGTTTGTTTCTTTCTCGAATCATCACCTAACAGTGCGGTAAGCCCGTCGGTCCACAAATTATAAATCTCCTTAGTCGGTGCTATGAAGTCAAGAGAACCGCCCTCGTAAAGTAAAGAAAAAAAAGTCTTATCCTCCGAATATTTCCTGCCCTTGGCATGTGGACATCTCTTCCCTGTCGCCAATCCCGTTGCGGAAGCCAAGTTGATCCTCTTCTGCAAGTTTGAGTACGGGTGACTATCGGAATCCCAATCACCGTAGATCAGGACTCGCTCGTCGTCGGAGAGATGAACGAACCACCAATTCTTTGCTTTCTATAATATCAAAAGCAATAAATCAGAAATAACATATTAATTGAATAAATAATAAAATAAATTAAAACATAAAACTAAGGAATCAATAGACACTCAAATTCTGGTCGAGTTCCTCACCTGCGCTTTGAGAGTATCTAACTGTTTTGAAAATTTATTTCCAGCCTTCAAAGCGTTCAATCTTTGCGCTGTCACCAACTTCACAGCTCTAGGTCTGATTCGATTTTTGAGCTCAACGATAGCTGGGTGAGTCACTAAAAGTTTTTCGAATTTTTCGTGATGCTCAGTTGCCCATATTTCTTGTACTTTTTGAGCGGAAATTTCTTTCAAGTGTTCAGCTAACGCGGACAAAGTCGTGGGTCGTGCCGCTAAAGCTTCTTTCAGCTGCCGATGAAGAACTCGAAGTGCTACGATGTGATCCTCTGGCTCTCGAGTCTTCAAATCTCTGATGGTTTTTCCCAATGTCCACATGGCGTGGCAGAATAATTCCTCGAAAAACGGATCCCTTGCGCTAAAAAATAAAGGTGAATATCTCCGCGACGTCCTTCCATGACCTGTCCCTACCCTCAGCACCGAGCAAAGGACCTCGACCACGTCCTGAGCGACGTGATTCAGGTCGGAAAGAAGTTCAGCCTCTTCTTTAGCTTGCAAGTAACTGTCCTGATATCGTTGTGAAAAATATTCAAGGCAATCCAAGGTTAATCGGCTGACTAGAGCGTTATTCGAATCCGTTAACACCGAAAAGTACCTTTTCAGAGTGGGGGGAGGCTTCGGTGAAGGTAAAGGTAAAGAGGGCATGTAAATTTGAGTAACCTCGTCCAAGGCGATGGTGGAACTTTGTCTGCTAAGAATCGGGGACGTTGGTGGTGATTCAGAAGCATCGAGAATTGTATCAGTACTCATTCTTCGCCAAGAAAAAGACACGGGTGATTTACCATTTTTAAGATTATTTTCGACGAACGTCTTCTGACTCTGTCCCAGTATTGAGTTTAAAAGTACAGTTTGTAGGACGTGAAGTTGATGGGCCAAATCGTCGCCAGCGGCACGTTGTCCTGAACCAAGAACATGTCGAAAGATTATTTGCCTCCATACAGGTTCTGAGAGTGATTTCAAGTCCTCGTCACGTCGCGATGATTCTGAAGACAGTAACAAGGCGTTAACAAATCCTATAACGGCTACTTGAACTCCGGGTGACCTTCCCCTAACCAAGGTCAGGATCTCAGTCGTCGTTAGAGCGGCTCGTAAAAGTTCTCCGTGATCGGGATCGCTTTTAGCAAGAATTAAACATCCGATGAGCAGCGCTTCTCCAAGCGCGTCGCTCTCACCCGGACCAGCAATCTCTGCGACGACCCTGTCGAGACCCACGTGACAGAGACTTTCAAGGTGACCATGTTGCAGAGACAGTCTGAGACAGGCCAAAGCTGATGTGGTTTCGCCAGCAGCTGCAGCTTTGAGATTGTCCACGATTATAGACGGACCACCAACCTGAACGAAACACCTAGAGAATTCTGGATCTTCACAGGCGTGTGCAAGCTTCTCAAAGGCAGATCTACGCCTGGGTCCCCGTTCTTCGGTAATTAATTCCAGGAGAAGATGGACGGTTGTTGTAGCTGAGAATACCAATCTTAGTTCAGTACCATCGAGAACCTTTGAAATTAATGCTGGAGTAACGTAGCGGTTTGCTATCGCAGGGCTATTCGCCTTTGGCGACGGTCTCGCTATTTGCAGTGCATACTTGTGGTACTCTCCTACTAACCCGTGATTCGCGCAAAGATCTGCTACTATCTCATCCAGCGGTAAACTGCGATCCATTTTCACTAATGTCTGACCACTGCCGATAGCCACAGCAACGGAGACGATTGAGTCCGGCATTTTCACGATAGTTTTCTCCCGAATGTTCAAAACTGTAGATATGTGAATGACAATAGTGATGAATCATCAAAAATTAACGTTCAATACCTGACCTCGGATGGCGTGCACGCGTAAAAAGAGTTTACTATTTAATTAATATTAGTCAAGCCTGCAGAACAGCGATATATTATCAGCTAATTCCACGTACAAACAAGAATGAATTTTTTTTTTCATCGGTTGCCGAGTTACACCAATCACTGTACCGTTGAATTTTAGACCGCTATAATGTATTTGAATACTGAGCGACTTGTGTGTCGCGGTTCTATAATCAACATATATGATACAGAGTTCAAATGATGGTGGAAATTATATTAACGATGTTCGTGCGGCGTATTTTATTCTAGACGTTATATGTACACAATATCACTGCACAATCCGCAGAAATAATTAATGATTTATAAATTCTTCCGAATTGTTTTTTTTTTATTTGTTTATGGCTGATAGTTAATTTTACACAGATTTCTGTCTGTTGTTCACATCCACCGATAGCCACACCTGAAACCTCGTCGAAGGCCGATTACTAGCTGTTATCGTTACACTGATAACTCAGCGCGGATGGGCAATGAGTCGAGTGATAATGTAGTGGGGGAGAGATAAGTGATAATCACGCATAATGACGTTCTGGTAATGCGGTTTCCCGCCTCTACGGAAGTCAGCAATGATGCAGCGCTCGCGTGATACACGTGAATGATTTTCAATTTTTCTGAAATAGGTCAAATTGAACTAGGTATATTGTTTGAGTTTTCTTCTGTGTTTCCCTAATACATTTTTCTGTATTTAGTAGTATTGAAATTCCAGGATTTCCAGGAACGCTAAATGCTCTCGCAATGGGAATTGGGAATGTTCTACAGTAAAACTTACAAGTTAAGATATTTTGTAATTAGAATAATTAAGAACAGTTTATTCACTCTAGCAACTCTGATGAGATAAAAAAAATTATTCAAATTCGCTTTACAGTGTATATGTATACAGTAAAGCGAATACATAGAAGATTTTTACTTGGGTTACAATAAACTTGACCTTTGTCCTTGATGAAAATTACATATACCTATTCTGACGTTTAATTAATTTGTAGCATCGGTTACTTGAACTCGAAAATTATACAAAATGTCAAAGATTCTTACGTCAGGCATGGATTTAGTAATTTTATAAACCCCTTCTACAATCACCCACAAGAACTTTGAGATTGGAGTCACAGAACAAGAAATCCCAAAACTTTGAATGTGTATTAAGTACAGAGATCAATTCATTGATTTGCACTGTTTGGGTTGAATGTAGTCGTAACAAAACTTTGAGAGCCCTTGCGAATGGAAACAATAATTTCGTTCGAAAATTGATACAGAAATGATATCGACATTCAAGACGTAACTAGGACACCACAAAAATAATTAAGTATAATGTGAACACAACAAACTCCCGAACTCTGAAATAGATTCAGAAATATAATGATAGAATTCTTATCATAAATCTTACGCATCTAAGATTGCCCCACTTAAGAATTGCTAATTGATTGAAATCATTCACACTTGATTTTAGATTTAAAAAATTTAGTAATATCGTTATTGGCTAGTAGGTGGTGATCCACTGTTGTCATATTGGCTTTTGTTTTTTAGCAGATATCCAGCTAAGAAGTTTATGGGGTCTGGCGGCCTTTCCTTAGCAAGACTTGATAATGCCTGAAGCAAAATTGGTACCACAGTTTGATCTAAATACTGTCTAGTCGGAAGTGATTGAACTTCTACACGAGACTTTTTCTGGGGTACACCTGTCAAATCTGGATCTTTTTCCATTGCTATGATTTTCTGAAATTAAAAAAAAAATAATCACATTAGAGTATAAACTCAGCCATTCATGTCTGGAGTAACTCGATGAACATTGTGTTATGTCCATTCAGACACCAACAGATAATTATACTGCTGTACAAGTAATATAGCCACTTCTTTGGTGACACGAAAATTCAATGTTCAACTCCCTAAGAGATACAGCTCAACTTTGAGCCGGCGTTCAATCAGATGGACATAATTTTGAGGTTATTCTTACGTGGGCTGCATCTGATACTACATTGCTGATGGGTTGAGTCGATGCTGGTTCAGTCCGCTCCTCGGTTGTGGTTTCTAAAACAATAGAAGACATTGCAAGTCAACGTTGATATAAGGTACCAAGTTTGACGCACGTTTAATTAATTTCAAAAGATAAAATTGTATAACATGTATACACATACCACCGCTCGACGCCATGATACAAACAAAACTGTTGCCAAGCGCCAAGGCCTCAACAGTTTGGCCTCAAAGCTCTAGGGATCTCGGCCAACAGCCCTGAAGCTCAAAGAGCAATCCGGTTATTCCCGGCTAACTGCAGAACCGGTCGATGGCAAAAACGCAAGATAGCGGGAAAACAATGAAACTTTACGAGTCGAAAATGGTAGGTTTTTATAAAGGTACATCGCATGTATATGCGAAGGTATCTTTCAAATTCGATATCGAAGAAGATCTGGCAAATTTCGGTCGAATACACTTTCAGCATCCTCCTTTGCTCCATTTTTTCCATTTTTTCTAAAGAAAGAGTGTCATCTTTATTGATATGAACAATCGGATAAATTTAGGTTCGTTTTCAAAAAGGTTCATTGTACAATAAGGCGAAGACAATGAATTAATTCATCTAGTTGCAGACTGAAAATAAAATCCAAAATCTATTCAAATTTCAGAATGAATATAATTATCAGTAGAAGTTTTTTTATGTATTATTTATTTAACGTAAAATTAGATACTACAACTTTGGTACAAAAACATAAAAGAGTGGCACTGGAGAGACACTAATTATTCTGATCGGATTTTTGAATAGCTAGAAACGTGAAAAAACATTGGTTCCTCAGTTTTTGTTCTGTATTAAAACTTACAGTATGTCAAATACGGCAACTGAAATATGTATGACATGGAATATATAGTTGACAACAACGAAAATCTCCAAAATGCAAGCACATACAAAACCTCTGCGCAAATCAAAGTCATAGGGTGTTAATAATGATTATTTTACACAAAAAATTTAACATTCAAAATCGTACACCTATTTTCCCCTTTGGAAAAAATTGTGCACCAAAGCACTATAAGCAGCTTAAATTAAGCTATATGAGTGACTGTATCTTAATGTATTATAACTTTAATTCTTAGGCTTACAGTATTGGGAACTAAATGAAATTATCCGGTAACACAGCTAGACGTTATGTATTTATGTATACTTCCGTAACATCCCCATACCTAAAATGTTACTTATTATTACCATTGTGTATTATAGTATTGTGATTATTCATATCATTATTAGGATTAAACTTTAAACGTGATAAGCGACAAGCTTCTGCGTGTTAGTAGGTCATATTATGTAGCTTAGATATATAACTCTATCTGGATGTGCAATATGCAACACATACACGATACACAAAAATTTGCGCAACGATTAAATCACATCAATGAGTAAAGCATTGTTAGACTCAGCCAAATTGAGAGAATCCTGCTACAGATCTGATTGTTGAAACAATTTCACATTCCTGAAGCACCATACTGGAAATAGAACTTGTACCTTGCCATGTGAAATTTTTCCTCATCAAATCCTGTATCAAAAGACATGGGGCCGGTCCTACACCAACGTAAACGAGACACCTACGATATCTAGGGACAGTAGTATAATAAATACAATCATAGTATGAGATTCGTACTATATTCTTATACTAATAATAGTACCCTCTCGCGACCATCTGTCCTACTTAAGTCCTATCTAAGTTTAATCATTAATTAATCACTTACGCTTTTAATATCATCATCAAATTACAATTAATTAGCAATATATATAGTATAGTAGGTATGGGTAATAGATTAAATAGGATGGTTACCAATATAGTAGTATGTTTTCCAACAGTGGATTAGGTTTCTTTTTGATAGGTAATTAATAAGTTCCGATTTATGCAATTAGGAAATTAGGTAATGTAGTTATAATAATTATAATAGTTCACGAGTGCAGACGCATCGCTTTTGCCATACGTCTATCGTCAAAATTATCATCAATCATTGGAGACACAACCTTCGTTACGAAATTATAAATTGTTTGCCAACATGCGGCAGTGTGGCACAACCTCGACTCAAAACGAGAAACTAGCTTTCCCTATTAATCCTAAGACTTGAGAACTTTTGGATGTTAATAAAACGACACATTATCTATGTTCGAGGAAATTATTTATCGTAAATCCCGGATACCACGAACTCTTTATAGAATACGTTTGATTTTGTGCTATTAATTTGTATATTATTAATTATTATTTTCTTCTTCTTTTTTCATTCCCCTATCAATAAATCTTCGACCATAAATTTGAAATAAATATTAAAAATTACACATAAGTGCGTATGCATAGATTTGAAATCGAATGTATAGAGCTGGCAGTAAGAGAGATAATAGTATAAAATGGTAATATACGAAAGAAAGATTTCAGACACGAGTAATGGAATCATTAATGAATCACAGCACTCAAAATTGTTCAACGTTTTTCATCTTGGTTGGTGAGAAATATTGAATAGAAAAATAGTTACGAGTAAAACGTTTAAACCCGCAAAATGTTGCATTCCCTGAATATCAGAGAAACTTACACATCGTTGATTATTTTTCTTTTATGCATTGTCGGCGACGTCAATTAAACCCGAAGTAATTTAATGTGTCATTTCTCTTTAATCGGAAACATTCCAAAAGTTCATGATCCAAAACTAGTACCGCTATTAAATCACTTCACGCATTAATTTTGCGTAATTTCGTTTTATCATGAAACACCATATAGCATGTAATCGAAAGAGAATTTCAAAGATGTTTGCCATTATCATCTATATTAGATTATAAAGTAATTCAATCCTTATGTGATAATCAAATCTAGCTAACCGCAATGGCAATAATTTAAAGTCGTTGCAATTGGACTGACAACACTAGGGAAGTAGTATGTTTGGTATTTGTTTGCATATTCATGAGTGTGCCGCATACACTGAATATAGGCTCTTGACTTCTCCGTAGTCGTTGGGAGTAGAAGATTTACAAATTACACTGCCACAGTATCGTAGGGTGTGAGGAGTCCGCCGTGGCTACCGGGGGGGCCGCTGGTTTGCCTGCCGGTAGCTTCGTTTCTGTAAGGCGAATATTTTATAAAAATAACAATAACGTCATTTTTTACTATAGTAACAATCTGCTATCCATCGATTATGATTTTAATGACATGATGAGCAGTGAAACACATTTTCGAAACGCAAATGATGGTCCGAATTAATGTGTGTCATTAATTGATCTTGCGGTGTATATGAAATTTGAAAACATTGTGAAAATGAGCTAATGAATTTTATGTCATTTGCATGTAACTATGTTTTCGAAGAAAATGAATCTTCAATCTGAGGATTGCTGAACATAGGACACCAAGCTACTTTTAATTTAAATGTATGGGTTTTCAAATTCTAATGTATGATTATTGTCTACCGGTAAACAGCAGATCTTTATCAAATTAAGGATGATAGTATATTTTACGCATAAATAAATAATCACTAAAACTTTCTACAGGCAATGACAAACAATTTCGTGCAATAAATATGAATCTAATGTAAGTATGAAACAGCATGTTAATCACGTGTACTAGCGACATTTTTAGTTACACGCAAAGAGTGTGTTCGGAAATCCTTTCGATTTCTGTTATTACTTTTGTTTAGCTTGAAAGCTTCTGACGTTAGCAAGTAACGATTTCTATGGAGTAAAGTTTTCGAATGAAAGTTTCGATTATCAGAATACACTCAACGAGTAAGAAAAACACTTACGGTTTCCTGCACAAAGAGTCATGAAACAAGAGAAGTTCAGGATATGTTAAACATGATAGGGCTCCCAGGGTCATCCACAGATCGATTATGCGCACACACATACAAAATAACAAACTCTTAAAAAGTGCTTCAAACTTTTGCCGTAGCTGAATAATTCTCGCGCTAGTTTTTTTTTAGATCGGTTCTTAAATAATCCATGAGAAACTATAAACTCTCACATTCACGAGTGCTTGAATTCAGAAGATAATGAAATAGTGTATTGGAATGATTCTTAGTGCCAGGGTGATTTCATGCTATCTTAGTCATATTTATAAATATGTTTTTTGAAACTTTTATCATGACAATTGTAATGCATATATGCTGTATGTGAATTTCATCTATAAAGGGAAAGGCACTTCCAAACTCCGAAGTTAATTTCTATTAGTTGAATAGTTAATGATGATTTTTTAATGGTTCCGTGTATGTGCAATAATTTTTTGATTAAGTATTCTCAGGAGCTAATGAAAATTTGTTTTCGAATCAGATATATTTGTAATGCTCATTCGCTAATTAGCCAAAAGATTTTCATTCGTAACTCCAATCATTCGCGCTACTGACCTTTCTATGAGTTTTCGCATCTCCTCGGTGGTCATGCCATCCTTGTTGCGAGCATTCACTGAAATAGAAAAACACACAAACGAATTGACACAACGGTTACTACGACACATAACATGCTCCGAGACTGGAAATAAGCTACGCGTATCTCTGCTAAGTCTGCTGGAGAGAAACGCAGCAGCCTCTGCTAAAACATGCGAACCCGACCAATCATCCTGTAAGATTCAGATTCAGTTATTCGAGAGTTGTTAATAACATATGAGTAAATATCTCTTGAATCATAAGATTTAGGAACGGTCTAGAAACGTATGTATCATAATTGTTAGTAACCATTATTGAGAGTGTGATAACGTTGGAAAGTAGTTCCGTGTGTCTTGGCGCGATAATTCACAAACAGAAATATTTAATCCTGTTAATCACATAACAAACAACACAGGCTAAGAATTTGAGTACGAAGAAAAACGATTAAATCAGATAGTCATTTAATCAAGTGAAGAGTTTGTTGGTAATGTTCAAGAGCTGATTTCCTCTGAATCTTACGGATTTCCGGTTTTCTGGGCCTAGTAGTCATGTCTCGTGTCGTCCTTTCAATTTAGTAGTACTGACCGCCATAATTGCGGTTGACCATTTGATCGCGATCGCATTCTGCTTCACTAATCTCGTTGCTTTCTTTGCTATCATTAAAGCTGGAGTTGTTCGGATCGTGGTTTCGTGGTGGTGGTGGTGGAGGTTCAGGGGAACCAGACATTGGCAGGTTGCGAGCAGATCCTACACTGCGGCGACCGACAGAACCACGTGATCCGTAATGATCATAAGGAGCACCATATTGACCATATTGAGAACCATATTGATCTTCTTCAGGAGCACAGTTAGCAGGGTCGTCATACTCGGGCGAGAACATATTGTGAGGTCCACCACCTTGAGATGGCACGCGGGAGTAACGGCCATTTTGACGAGGCTGTTGGGATGAAAATTGATTTACTCATAATATTGTTGAGCCATTCTACTTTTGCAGTGTTTGTATGAACGGAAAGATTCTCACCATGGACTGAGATCCAGATCTGCTGTGGGCAGATGCATTAGTAGGATGACTAGAGGGAGGTCCCATGGTACCTGAATGTCCATTACCAGGATGAGGGAATGTTTGGAACTGCATGGCTTTGCTTGGATCCATTTCTTCGCGGAAACCTAATAGATGGAAGGTAGCATACGGGCAGATCTCATCCTCCATGCCTGAAATCATTTTTACAGGGTAGATGCTGCTTTTAATACTGTGGTGATGACAAATTTATAAACCAGCTGCCTTCCACGGATGTAGGCATACCACACAGGTGTTGGTAAGATGTATACCATCCTTCGAATTCTGATTGAATATTGCACATTGAGTATCAAGACAAAAAATTTTCAATATTCTTACAGTATACGACAACATTTCTAACATCTTATAGCAAATTAGTTAACTATTATTAAAACGCAACTATAACGGCATAAACGGATAGCAATGGCATAGGTATATGTATATTGTATATGATCCATTCATTATGTCACATGCCATACTTGACATGCTACTACGATCAGTGCAATGACGATATTTGCTTATTGATTGGAATTAAATAAGTATTGTAGCTAATCTCTTGTACGATATATATTTTACGATTTTGATGGCATCATGAACATATGCGATCCGTTTAATTAATTGAATAGTTAATAAAATCAAGCAAACTAAAAGAAGAGCCGTTGACATTGGAATGCGGCGCCTAAATAAGAGGGTAGCCGTGATGAGAAAAGGTAAAAATAAATACAAGAAACTATCCCTATCATGCAGACGTGCGGACATTGAGACTTTGTGGAAAAACTAACACTGAACATGGAGAACTTACATTACGACGCTGTATGACCTCCACCGTTTGTTCAGATTTGTTTTAAGGTGTTTGGGATGATTTTATAATGTTTTAATGAGTAGAGTAAATATTGTGTAGTCAACCAATAATAACGATTTCAAAAGGTAATCAATTTGAATCCACATATCATGTATTTACAATTTATATACTTTGCAAACTTTTATAACTCTGTGAATTATCATCAAACGATTCTGAAGGATCACTAGTTTCCGTTAATTTTTTATGAATGAAAGGTTTGTTTCCCAAGTTGTATAAGGTTCTATGAAAAGGCGTTAGGACCAATGAATATAACAAGACTCGATAAAAAGGCTTTAGACCAATTTGTATGCAGTTACACAAGTTTAAACAATCAAACAGATTTTTTGGAGTAAATATCAAAATTAAGAATAATACCATACATAATGTGCAATGTATTGTAAATGAATGAATGATGACAGGCGAAGTGTGTCTCGTATATACCAACCTCTATGTGGTAGCCCTTCGGCACTGCCCATATGGGGAGGTGGTGGGCATCTTCTATTCGGTGCACAATGACTCAATTCTTCGTACATGTGTCTTCTTGGATCCCAAGTTGAATGACTTCTTAAAGAGCCTGTCCCACCTGTCGAACAAATACTACAAAGATGTTCTACCACTGTTGCCTACCAAGCACTTCGATTAAATTCATTCATAATTTCATAAATTTTCTTGTTGTATGCGCAGGTATTTTGCCAAAGGTGAATAGCTATCAGTATGTGTTCATTTAGTAGAAGTAGCAGACATCTCTCATATTCAATAAAATATTTGTAGAAATAGAAATGAACGACTCTACTTTCAAATGAAGTATCTCTCAAGTAAGCAATTTGCTGTCGATTATAGTTGAAATTTTTAAACTTGATTTATTGTACTTGGTACGCAAAGTGCCTGAAGCTTGAAATGAAATTCGAATGTGCTCCGAGGTAGCAGTAATGTCCTTGGGATAAGGCAAATAATAAAAAGCAATAATCAATAATGAGAAATATGCCGATGCATGCGCCGTTAAACAAGTGACACCGATAGTGTTTTAGGAAATGAATCGTCGTGCCAATGCGACAACACCTAGATGAAGTTGTTAGTCAAAGTGTTGGCAGGTATGGCTTACTTATCACTGTACCTCGCTTGATACGGTCACAAGTATTGTAGTTTGAGCCGGGGACAGGTGGTAGCTTGCGATTTGGTGGAGCAATGTAACCAAGTTCATCACGAAGATCTGGCCTGCGTTTGTCCAAAGTAGCACCAACGACTCCAGTTTGTTGGTAAACGACGTCATCTAGAAAGTAATATCTAGGTAGTTAATAAAACACGCTTTTGAAAGAAGCTAGTAGAAAATACTTAACAATTTACAATTTTCGTATTTTTCATGTCATATTTGATCATAGACAAATTCGAATTTAAAAAGATGGAAAGTACTCGATAAATTAACGTAATGGCCGAGCATTGTTAACATTTTCATACACTTTTTCAAAATGAGTGTAAATTCTCTTTTCGTAGGACAATGTGTTCATATAATATTCTATGAATGTTGAATGCTGACGTTTTTTCAGTAGTGTAAAAGGAGTGATGAGCCGATTAATATAAAATGAAGCTTTGGGTGGAGTAAATTATTTCATGTTATAAACATAGGCATGTGACTGGCATAACTCAAATACCATTTGTTCTATGGGTAGGAATAAATAGCATAGATTCGAGTATTATATTGCCCATTAGCAAGATCGTCATCACAATACATTTATAGCTAAAATTCTGATGAATGGATCACTGGCATTTTCCTATATTTTATTTCAGATAATAAAATGTAAGGTGTATCAAAAATCTTGCTAATGTGTGATTTGAGTGTTATGAATAATGATAAAAAAACTTGTATACATTGTCCCTCGTAATATTTCTCGTCGGCTGATGAGATACCTCGCAGCCGTGTCTGTTCAGGCCCACGAGTTCTCCTTGATAATGCGACACAAATGACAACTATTCCGACAATAATGACAACGACAGTCGCCGCAACAGGGACGACGACGTTAACATCCAGCCAATTCGGAAGCCATGGGAAATACCTTCGTACATCGGTATTTTCTGGTCCACCATTTCGAACAGGTGGTGCGATTGTACCTATTCCAGAAAGTACAATGATAGTTTTTTTTTTTACTAACCCTTGTCACTGCCATGCCCTTTGCCTTTAAGCACACAAATCACGATAACAGCGACAATTATGACCAGAATAGCAGCAACAACTGGTACAACCAGATTCAAATTTGCCATTAGCATTTTTATTGGGTCCTCATCGTTAATACCACCGTTAACATCAGGAAGTTCGCGGGCTGGGGCAATGGTGCCTGGAACAAAAAATGTTTTTTTTTCTCAACTTTCTAACTCAAGTCCAGCCACCACAGCACCGACCCGATGTTGTATCAAATAATACGAGTATGGAATAGAATTTCTACGTTACGACTACGAATAATCTCGTACCCAAGAGACAAAAAGGTATAAATGTAACAATTAGAAGAGGTGATTTGTAAAAGCTTATAGGTAAAGTCTTGGCTCTTTATAATTTCTAGGCCATACATATCCGTGTGCAATTCTAATGATAAATAAAGTTAATAACGCACCACCAGTTACGGTAAGAGTAGCAAACTCGTATTCGGCAACGGCAAATCCAGCATTGTTGTGGGCAGTAACACGGAGATGATACCAATTTGCAGGATCCAAATCCAGAACTACAAAATTGCCACCTGGTTTAACATTATTAGAAACTTGATTCCATTCCTGCTGAAGTCTGAAAATGGGAAACGGTCATAAATTGAAAATAGTTCATGATAATTGAAAATAGTTCATGATAATTGAAAAATCCTCCATTACTGTGATTCGTTAATGCCATTTGCAATCTTGCTATTAATTGAATAAATCGTACCGAACATGCTACTAAACTCGCAACACATAGTGAATCTTACTTTTTTTTGTGTTCAACAACGAAGTACAGCATAGGACACCCTCCATCGGACCAAGCACTCAGATGCAGTGTTATGCTGTTAGTCGATACTTCGATAAATCTCGCAGCCTCAGGTATGATTGGTTTCGAGCCCTTGGTTCGTGTGTTTAAAATATCTGATGGATCTCCAGTTCCAATACTAGTGAAGTAAATTTTCAAATTTTTTATTTATGAATTACATGAAAAATAATTGTGATTAAGATAGGACAGAATAATCTTACCCGTTATAGGCTGTGACATAGATCTGATATCTTGATCCACACCATAGACTTTCCAAAGTGTATTTTTGAGCCGTTGAGCTAACTTGGAGCGTTTCCCAATCTCCAAATTCAGGTTTGTAGTGAATAGTGTACCCGTGAAGAGGAGCATTATCGGTGGGGTGCGGTCTCAGCTTCATCGTCAATGTATTTGTAGTTGTAGCTGTGAGTGTGACTTGCGGTGAGTGAGGAGGAGCTGAAGAGTGAAAATAAAACAATTATTCTTTGAATAATAATCTATCTAATATACACCACCGGAGTAAAATGATTATTTTCCGATCATTGCTTACCGTGAACGACTAGTTGATGAGTCACGGTATCATGGCCAAATGAATTTTCAACATGACAAGAATATTCTCCAGCATCAGCTCTGTCTACTTCTTTTATAAATAGAGATCCTTCTGGTAACTGTCTCAATCTATCACTGGGTTGCAGGGTTGCACCACGTACTTTCCATGTAACCTCAGGAGCAGGAACACCGACGGCAAGGCAAGGTAGTTTTACATCCTCTTTGTATGTTGCGGTAAATTTATCATCAAACGAGGCAATCTTGGCTGGAACTAAAGAAACCAAAAATTATGTCCAACTCAGAAATTCAATTTTCAAGTTGAAGGGATATAAGTATGAGGAAAAAAAAACTTGCCACGAGCACTTGGAGATAGCGTGACAATCTTCGATGCTTGACCTTCTCCGATATTCGTGCTAGCAGTAACCCAAAAATCATATCTATATTGCTTGTCTAGTCCGGATGCTTCATGAGTTAATTGGTTTGGTGAGACTTTTTGAGTAGTTGGTTCTTCTGCATTTTCAGCCTTAGCATAAATGGTGTATTGGGAAATCACTCCATTTGGTTGGCTTGGTGGACGCCATGAAACAAGAATTGACTCGGCCGACATTACCAGAGCCTTGATGGCGACAGGTGCTTCAGGCGCTGATGAAAGAGAAACAAATAATGAACTCGCTCGTGATGAAAATTCATATCTTTTCTTTTGTGATAAATTAGAATTATTATTTTTGGCGCTTGTTTCATGAATGTTGTGACAACATATCAGAAGTCAACCTACCGTCTTGTTCAGTTTGACAATGAATTGGTGCAGACTTGACACCATCGCCTCCAGAAGTAAAAGCAAGGACGTGCATACTGTAGTTTGTGTATTTTTTCAATCCACTTAAAATAGTTTCGCTTGAAGATGTTATCTTTGTGTCCTTGGAGTTTTCATCATACCAGGTGTCTGAAGGTCCATATATTACCTATTTTAATACAGAAGATTACTTAGAGAAACGTTCACGTATCAATCAATATTATCAAGGCTAGACACACATGTAGTGAGAATACAAAAAAAATATAAAATTACCTTGTATCCTGTAATCACGCCATTAGCTGCACTAAGAGGGGGAGACACCCAAGAAACTCTGACAGTTTGGGCCGTCAAAGTCGTGCAAGTTGTGTCATGGGGTGGTTGTTCAGGGACACCTTCAGCAGTGTGTTGTCTGCGCTCTTCACTCATAGGTCCAGCTCCAACTTTATTGAACGCTTGAACGACAACGCTATATTGAGTATATGTTTTCAAGTTCATGATCTGCAAATGATGTTCCTTTCCATCTTCTTTTGAGAATTCAACAGTTTCAAACATGAATGGTTTGTCGGCTGACGAGAGCTTGTAACCAACGTAGTAACCTAGGATTTCACCGTTCCAATCTTCCCGGGGAGGTGGTTTCCATGTCACCTAAAAAAATTTGTAGAGTTCTTTGTAGTACCCCATTCAATAAGTCAGATCATTTTTTTCCAGATAAGTGAAAGAGAGATCTACCTTCAAGGTGTGTTGATCAAGGGCATCAACCCTCACTGAGCTCGGTGGACCTGAGGGAGCTTCTTCAGCAGTAATAATGGTGACTGTGTCTGATGGATCTGACGCGCCAATTTCATTTTCAGCTACGATACGTAGATGATATGTGGTTGCAGGTCTCAGATTAAAGACGCCAGCTACATTTTGTTGAGAACCAGGCACTAGAACTTTGTCAATATCATTTTCCCAAGATCCCTTGCTGATTTTGTATTCAATGAGATAACGTTTTATCGGGCTGTTGCCATCATAGGGAGCAGCCCACGATAACTGAACCGAACGGCCAGATTTGTCTAAAACTTTCAAGCCATACGGCACCTCTGGAACCTCTGAAATAAATGAATGCAGTTTTTTAATATGATGTCTAATTTTCTGAAAATAATTCACTTACTCTTTTATGATATTCCAACTGTTACACAAAACTTGTGCTCACACCCACCTTGTACGATCATATTGATGCTAGTGTCATCACTTCCGAAAGCGTTTGTAGCAACGCAAGTGAATAGAGCTGAATCAGTTCTTTCGGTCCTTTTAATGCTCAAATCGGACAAAACTCCATTAGCTAATATTTCTTCACGAATTGTGTATCGGGCATCACTCTTTGGATCGAGTCTTTTGGTATTCATGTTCCATAAAATTCCGATAGGTTTTTCGCCTTGTGCTTCACACTGTAAAACAGCAGGTTCTCCACGACGAGCTGTTTGATTGCGTAGTTTGATCTCAAACTGGGGTGGTGCTGAAATGTGAAACCAGTAGTTAAAATTCAAGAATTCCATTTCAGAATTAACGCTCTGGCACAAGTTTCTAAAATCAAACCTGCAAGTATTAACATGACTTACACGCTGGATAATCTCAGAATCAATTAAAATGTATTTTTGAAATACTCGTGAAAGCAATGACAAAATAATCCATACCTTGAACTGATATAAGAATGACGGCAGACAATCCAGCTCCAATGCCATTCACAGCCTCGCACAAGTAATAACCTTCGTTCGTTTTCTGAATATTATTAATAGATAAAGTGCCATCCTCAATACTAATATCAGGGTTACTTAATTTCAAATCCTTGTAATCGCCAGGGGTATCTCCTGTAATGTGTATGACAACAATGTAATACTTCGGTACAAAGCTTCACATAATGTTCAAGGAAGAAACATTTGTAAAACAAAGAGTGGCATACCAGCAGCCCGTTTCCATGTTACTTGGGGCTTGGGAAAACCATCGGCTTTACATTCTACTCTTGCATCTGAGCCTTGAGCAAATGCCTTATCGGTTGGCTCAAGAATCCAACGTGGTGGCACTAAAGAATATAGTTGGTTAATCGAAATGTTCTTTTGGCTAACATCAACTACAGAGCGAGTTACCTCGTGCCTTTGGAAACAAATAGCGACTTTACGATTAATACATAACGACATCAGTTTCAAAAAATCAGAAATGTCTTGAGAATACATCTATGCTTGAGACCGATTGGAAAAAAAAGATTCACTGTTTACAAGTAGTAAATTCAACGACTTTATCTATATTACATTGAATCATGAATGGACATTAAAACGTAATATTTTCTGATCCATGCATATAAAAATTATATTTATCCGCATGGATTGTTATTTTTTTTACATGATTTATTGTATATTGGGACAAGGACCGCAATTGACTTGAATCTACAACAAGGCACGAGATACTGATTGAATGATGCATATGAAAAAACTCGCTCACTACACATTGACTACGTGCTACTGAATAATAATTATCCTCGCTCAGAAGGAGCCTAGCGAAAAACTGGAACCAAACACACACAGTTGCATGCTAAACTGTGATGTCAGTACTAGGAAGCATGCATGATGATACAAAATGAAAAGGTGAGAGGCATGGGTAGGTAAGGATTGAGGAATTCTTGATAGAACGATAAGAAGCGCAACCCGAAAGCCTATCCTGTAACAAGCGGCAGCACAGTCATGGATGAATAGGGTTTGGGATCGAATTCAGGAGAAGTGCTGCCTCCTCAGATACCGCTACGATGGATTTAACGATGCATCGAAGAATATGCCCTTACTCAACCATTCTGATTAAATGATATACACACAGGCAGACAGGAAGCCATCGGGTCTGAAGCATAACAGAGCGCATGATGTCAATTATAATGAAAATAAGAATGAATGATTTAATACTGTAGAATCACAGTAATTGATAAGATTTGATGTACAAATAGGTATTTTTCCTGGTTGAACAAACAATCTGAGCTCACGTATGAATTTGATACAGTGAACATGTCAATTTTAATATACTTTACAACACAATGATTAGCTGTTTATTTTCATAAGATCATCAATAGCATATAGCGTACAGACCCTCTATTAAGCAGCAAAATTCCTGATTGTTAACCATGGTTCCGACAACGAAAACTCAACCGTTTCAAAATAAATACACAACAGAATAACAATAGAATCATCCTCAAGAGAAAGCAACGTCAACGTCAACTCATTCAAAAGCGACATTATTAAAGAGCAGCTCATTTCAATGTGATCCCCATTTGTGGTATTTTTTTCCTTTCTCCTAACCATGGACTTGTAGAATTGCTTCGTAAACTGTCTTTCCTGATGGGTTACTTGCAATACATGCGTATGTTCCACCATGACTCGAGGTTACAGTTTCAATCAATAGTACACTGGTTCTTGGTCCCAGTATTCCTGTTGTGTATCCCATGAACTGGGACAATGGTTCTCCATTGAATCTCCAAGTGATATTTATTGGTGTATCTCCAACCATCACCATGCAAGCTACTTGAGCTGCTTGTCCAGCATAAATTGGCTGATCTCCAAAATCAAATGGGCTGATGCGTGGTAGTACTGGAATATGTTGTTGAATATTCACAAGTTGCATGGTATCATATCCGTCAACTTTTCAAATTTTTTTTGATTCGGGTTATCTCCATAAATCTTGAGTCCATGTTTTTTCAATTATAGTAAAAAGTAATTGAACGCACTATGCCCTTATGTCAGCAACACCGACCTATACATTTTTCCCTTCTATTAGCTCATTATGTTATCATCATAACACTTCAAAAGACGTTACCTCTACCTAAACATTGGTTGACAAAATGTACAAAATGTACATTTACCTAATTCGAAGTAACGCTATAATATTCAGAGCAGAAAATCGAACTAGACGACAATGGCCTCACTATTCCTAATAGTGGATTTTTTTTCTACACGAGGACATTACTGGAAGGATTGGAGAGAGGGCATCCCAAGCTACAAATATTTACTTAATACGAATTCAATCAAATGAACGATAATTTAATCTACACATTAATCCAAGCATCTATTCAATGCTTCGAGCGAGACCTGGACAGATAGCTTTGATACATATTACTAAATATGCGAACAGACAATTAAAGTTGTTGTACTATGGATTGTAGAAATAAGAATTTGTACAATGTTCAAAACTACACGTTTAGAGGCCGTATACCATTAACTTTTAGATGAGCGCTATGCTTTGCTTGACCGGCAGGATTGTCAGCAACACAAGCATACTCTCCGGCATGTTCTCCTCTTACAGCTGGGATAGTTAAAGCCGATACTCTGTCACCCATAGGAGTTATATGTACACCATCCCCTATCTCTAAATGGCGACCCTCAAAAAACCACCTCACGGCGATTGGTGAGTCTCCTTTCACCACAGCGCAATGAACTATTATGAGATCTCCAGAATTCATCTCGTCAAATGAAAATGGCTGAACGTGGGGAGCAACTGCAGAAAATACAAGGTTTCAGAAATTTAAGAATTATTAACTTCACGTTTTGGTCAAATGCCTCCCCAGCTATCTACCTAGAACGCTTCATGCTATGTATCTCAACAACAGCAAAGCGAATTTCTTCCGATTTTCTTTTCATGTTTCGGAAAAGGATGAACAACAATTGGATAAAGGAATGAATGAAATAAAGAGAAAAACTAATGAAAAAAAGCAATATACTCTACGACAAGAAAAAGAAAATACTGAAATATTGTGAAACAAATTTATACACCATTGACAACAAGATCTGCTGATAATTCATGTCGTCCAGCAAAATTTTCTGCTATACAAGTGTACGCTCCAGCGTGTTTTGCTTGAACAGACCCTATGCTCAATATAGCACCTCGTCCACCAAGGTCCAGAATTGAAATTCCAGAATGTGGTGAAATAGAATGCCCATTCAATGTCCAACTTAGTTTGAGAGGCTGATCGCCTTCTATTACTGCACAAGGTACCGTTACTACTTGGCCAGAGTTGAGAGGTTCGTCACCAAATGTGAATGGCAATAATCTTGGAATTACTGTAAAAACAATAGACACTCTCTCAAAAGACCTAACGAGACTACGACTCAAATTCAAGTAATTCTAACTATACCGATACCAACAGATTGTTGCAGACGCAATGTTCATCTTTTGGATTAAAGCCAAGAACGTCAGAGTGAAACAAAGGCCACTGTATCAGTTTTATTAGCTATGATGTTTCTTATTGATTAATGTTAGTACTTTTTAGTCAATTGTCTTTTTCACTTTTCGGTTTGCTCTACCATTGACTTTCAATGTCGTCGTGTAGCTCGTTGTACCAGCTGCATTTGTTGCTGTGCATGTATAGTTTCCAGCATGCATCGATCTAGCAGTTTCAATTATCAGTAGGCTAGTGCTGTTGCTGATCTTCATGGTTGATATTCCATTTGCTGAACTGACTAATTGTTCTCCATGAAAATTCCAGGCAATTGACAAGGGACGATCGCCTTTTGCCACGTTGCAAATAAGTTGAACATTGTCTCCAGCGTTTATATCTTCCGAAGCCGTGAAAGGTGCTATGTGAGGTGCGACTGGGAAGCAGGAATACATAGGATGATCCAAAGAATAGAATGATTTTCCACAAAGTTGAGGAGGAACGAATCAATCATACGTGAAGAATTGTGCAAGAATAATTCAATGTAAATGGATGGATACACTGTACAGCTATGGAAACGTTCACATAGGTATAGCTTTAGCTTATGAAGCCTAGAAAAAAATTCAATTGCTTTAAATACAGAAGAACCAAATACGAATAAAACTGATAGCGATAGCATGTTAAAGAAAATATATTTATGCTTATGAAAGGCGTTCAAACAAATGTTATATTCGGATCATCCTATCATTTGAAGGACAACAGCAAGTTACAAGATACGATCATTAATACACCATACAAGATTTCTTCTAAATCCTTCGTGAATTACGTACGAACTTGTTAAAACTACACCAGAATAAAAGAAATTCAAAACTTATCAGAATGCTTGAAGAGAGAGCAAAAATACTGAGGCAGTAGCAGGACCCGAGATTTTTTTTGTACCGTTTACTGCGAGGTTTGCGAAACGAACCGCAGATCCTGCTTTATTAGATGCATGACACGCATATTTGCCAGCATGCCTTCCACTTGCTGTTTCAACTGTGAGTATTCCAGTTCTGCTGTTAAACATTGTCGCCATTATCATAGAATCGGTTGGATCCAATGGCAAATCATTCAAAGTCCAAATTATCTGTATCGGAAGATCACCCTTAGCTACGCTGCATTGAATTGTCACCATATCACCAGCATTTACAAAATCTTCAGCAAACATGAGTGGCTGGATCTGTGGAGCAACTGACAACGAATGCTGCTACGTTAAAAAAAAAGTTCTCCAACAGTAAGAAGGGTATAAACGGAAGGGTAGGACAATTGTAAAGTTTCCAAACGAATCTTAATAATGATAAGATAGACTTAGAGCAATAAACATTGCAGTTATTAATTTACTACAATAATCACAAACACCTAAGCCAACTTTCCTAGTAGTATTAACAAAATACCATTGACATCTAAAGTCGCCGAATGAGATGATGACCCTGCTTTATTGGATGCAATACAAGTATATTCTCCAGCATGTCTCGCTGCAACAGCTTCGATGGTGAGTTGCTTCAGTCGTTTTCCTGAACTAGATACTGCAATATCTAACTGTTCAGGCCTGATTGGTTCACCCTTAAATGACCACGAAATTTCTAATGGAAAATCTCCCTTGATGACTGCACATTGGACAGACGCCATATCTCCAGCATTGATTGACTCATCACCAAACGAAAATGGACCTATCTGTGGAGCAACTATAGAAGAATTTGACACTCATGAAATTACATCAGATGCCTCAGTTTGTGATACAAAAAAAATCATCTTCGCCACTTTTTGGTGATGAAACAAAACGTGAATTATATGGTCAGCCACAATTGTGAATGGCGAGACAGGGAAAAGAAGGAAATGAAGTAATATTTGAGAACAGGAGGATGCCGAAATTATGCTGCTACTTATCTAACACCAAAGTGCTGAAACAAATAATAGATGACAGAGTACCATTAACTGCCAAAGTGGCTGTATGGCTCGTAGATCCTACTATGTTACTCGCGGTACAAGTATAGTCTCCAGCGTGATGTGCAGTAACAGAATCAATGCTGAGCAGTGAAATTTTTTTGCTTGTTTTCATGATCGAAATATCTGGATGATTTTGATGATTTATAAGCTCTCCATTTAATGTCCATTGTATTTCGATAGGATAATCGCCCTTTAGGATACTACACATGGCAGATACTTGTTCACCCCAATTGGCCGGTTCTTCTCCAATTGTGAATGAGGCAATCTGCGGAGCAACTAGAAACACCAAATCTCTAATGGACCGAAACAAATTGTATTTCATCCTCATAGATCATTCTTAAAATGACATCACAATGCACCTTCTGAACAAAAAATAAAAGTTCGACAAGCATCACGGAGCGAACAAAACTGATACGAAGTACAGTCGTGGTTGGCATGGAATGGGAATTGTCATTGCCCAGGATAAGGATTATTTAGAAAAGGTGTGTAATTCAGTACCATTGACAGACAACGTTGATGAATGACTGCTTGCTCCAGCTTTATTTGAAGCAACACAAGTGTATTCTCCGGCATGTCTTGCATTCACAGCATCAATGGTCAGTAAACTAACTCGTTTGCTAGTACTGGATATTACGATATCTGGTTGATTATTACTAAGAGTCTCTCCATTAAATGCCCAAGTTATTTCAATGGGATAATCTCCTTTGACAATCGTGCAAACGGCAGATACCGCTTCACCCCAGTTAGCTGGTTCATCACTGATTGTGAATGGTGCGATCTGTGGTGCAACTAAGAAGATTTTTCTATCAGAGCATCGAATTTCAAGAATATATGACTGCCCTACGTTGATGCTTTCAATAAACTGGAGGAAAATTTCAGGTCAATGATGGGATTTTGTATGAATTCGAAACCGAAATCTATGTATTACGAAAATCAAAAAATCCTCGGTGTTTTCTGGGATTATACCGTTTACTGCTAAGGCAGCGGAATGACTCGTGGCTCCTGCTTTATTAGATGCGGTACAAGTATATTCTCCGGCGTGTCTTGCAGCTACGGCATCAATTGATAACAAACTAACACGTTTGCTATTTGAAATAGTTATGTCTGACTGTTGAACAGTTATAGGCTCTCCATTTAGCGCCCATGTAATATCCATGGGAAAGTCTCCTTTCATTATAGAACATGTAGCTGACATCGCTTCTCCTGAGTTTGTTGGTTCATCGCCAAAAGAAAACGGAAATATCTGGGGAGCAACTGTAGCATCCATTTTTTGTTAAAAACTGTTAAAAACAAGAAACAAATGGAACAGAGTACTATATGGGAAATTTCTTCTTCTACCGACGAATAACAAGAAAAATTATGACCATGGAAACAATAATAAAGGTAACGAAAAATAAATTGTAAACGTAGGCTGTCATGTATGCTGCTGATAGTTTTCCATGGATACAAGGGTTTAGCTGAATTAATGACAGGGCAAGAAAGCTGGACATTATAACGAATTGTGCATTTGAATTATGTTGTGCTCATAAAGCAAACTAATATTAAATGGGTTCAAAACTATTGATACCATTGACAGCCAGAGTAGTTGAATGACTGACGTTTCCAGCTTTGTTCATAGCCATACAAGTATATTCTCCCGCATGTCTTGCTGCAACTGACTCTATGCTGACAGCGCTCATGTGTCTGTTGATTCTTGTTATAACAATATCTTCATTGCCAAAATTTATCGGATTCCCATTGAATTGCCAAACAATCTCTACTGGAAAATCACCCTTTACTATGGAACAAGTAGCGGATACCATATCACCCCAATTCGCTGGGCCATCACTGATTGAGAATGGGCCTATTTGCGGCGGAACTATAAAATCACAGTTTTTTTTAAAATAAAACCCTGATGGAGGGAACAAAAATATTGGGAAAAGATCAAACTAAAAGTCAAGTGTGGGATGGGAAATATGAAATCAAAGTTCTTACATCATTTATACAAATAATGTGGTACGATGTACCATTTACTACTAGTAATGCAGTGTAGCTCGTTCCCCCTGCAGCATTACTTGCAGTACAAGTGTATTCTCCTGAATGACTGGCTGATACAGCTTCGATTGTAAGTACGCTAACTCGTTTGCTAGTATTAATGATCGATATGTCTGGATAATTATATTTTATTGGCTCCCCGTTCAGATTCCATTCGATAGTGACAGGATGATCTCCTTTTATCACAGTGCAGGTAGCCGTGACAGTTTCACCCCAATTAGCCGGTTCCTCACTAATAACAAATGGTGCTATCTGTGGAGCGACTGATGAAGAAAAATTCTTAATCATTCAAACAATTATTGTAATTCGAAGTTTTAGTAGCGATTTGCTAGATAATAATTCAAGTTCAAATCCTTTGTAGCAATTCGAAAGATTTTCTTCTCCTAAACCCCGCTTTCTGACACACTGTGACAAATTGTGGAATAACACCAGAAGCTAGCACGAAAAAAATGCTATGAGAGTTGGTGGGATACTGAGTGTTGTTTTTTTTTATATTGTGAGGAAATTGGAACATGGGTTCATTTTTCTGGTAAAATACCATTCACAGCAAGAGTTGCCGATTGACTCGTAGCTCCAGCTTTATTAGATGCTGTACACGTGTATTCCCCAGCATGACGTGCGGCGATGGAATCTATGCTCATAATACTATTCCTCTTTGTTGTGGCGACGATATTAATATCTGGGTTATTTCTTCCGATAATTTCACCATTTAAAGCCCAAGATATTTCAATTGGTAAATCGCCTTTTAGAATAACGCAAACTACAGAGATGGATTCGCCCCAGTTAACTGGATCATCTGCCACTGTAATAGGTGCAATCTGCGGAGCAACTGAAATTTTTTCTCATCAATATCACAACATACAATTTAGAGACAGTTCGACAAATATTGCGTATATGAGCACTCTGCTGATTTATTACCGCTGCAAAATAAATCCCATAGCTTCTAATCTTCTCTATGAATGTGTACGTGGCATGGAGTTTGTGAGAAGAAGGGAGAGGAGTGATTGTTAAAATAATTTGAATTATTTGAAATGGAATACCATTCACTACCAATGTGGTGGTGTAACTTGTTGCCCCAGCTCTATTCGAGGCAGTACAGGTGTATTCACCAGCATGTCTTGCCGAAACAGAGTCAATACTCAAGAGACTGTTTCTTTTATTCTGTGTGATCGAAACATCACGATAGTTTTCTCCAATAGGCTCTCCATTAATCGCCCAATAAATTTCAAGTGGTGAATCCCCCTTAACTATTGTACAGACTGCGGATACAGAGTCTCCTGAATTCACCGCTTCCTCAGCTATTTCAAATGGACCTATCTGCGGCGAAACTAACGACCAGAAGAAAATATCAATTTCTCTCCACAAAATTTTCATCCAACATTCTAGAAATTCAGCTATATTGATCAGTTGAATCACAACCGGGATAGAGGATTAGTGTAGAGATACAGGTCAACGGGACATCAAATTAGGGACGAATCTTTGGGGTTTCATTGCATGAGATTGATTTTGGAAGTACCATTAACAGTCAATGTTGCAGAATGACTTGTAGCTCCTGCTCTATTGGAAGCGGTACAAGTATATATTCCAGCATGTTTTGCTTCTACTGGATCAATACTAAGTAAACTGCTTTTCTTATTAATTGAAATTGTAATGTCAGGATAATTCTTTCCAATTGGATCACCATTCAATGCCCATGAAATTTCAACTGGAGAATCCCCTTTTACAATAGAGCAAACAACAGATACCGAATCACCCCAATTGGAAGGCTCATCTGATATTTCAAATGGAACTATTTGGGGGGCAACTGAAACGTAGAAAGCCAAACGTCAAAGTAGGTATACATTATTGCATCGAATAAGATAATGAATCTGACAATGAATCATGAAAGAGATGAATTGTATGATCGAGTCGTAAAAATAAAGTGCAGAAGGATGTTGACATGGAGATAGCATACATATTCGATTTTATTCAAAGCCATATTGAAAATATTCGAATACCCAATTTCATCGAATTTGGATCAATCTACTACATGAAATTTTCGTATTTGTTTTTTTTTTTAATCTTGTACAATGACGAAAAACTGATTTCAATAAAGCTTTAAATATAAAGCATCGTACACTCTATTTTAAGCTAGTGCATTTATTTTTTTTGTGCATAATCCTATATTGTACCATTAACGGTCAGAATGGCTGAACGTGTAATGAATCCAGCTAGGTTGCTTGCTGAGCAGGTATATTCCCCAGCATGTCTCGCTGCCACTGAATCGATCGTTAATGTGCTAGCCCTTTTACTACTTCTACTAACAACGATATCTGAATAATCGTTTCCAATAGCTTGGCCATTTAATAACCATATGATATCTATTGGTAAATCTCCTTTTGTCACTGCGCATTGAACAGTCGCCATGTCGCCTGCATTTGCAGCTTCGTTGTCAAATGAGAAATGCCCTATCTGTGGTGCCACTAAAAGTTTGAAATAGACCTTTGACAGTTGAAGGATCGATGCTGATTATGGGAAATGGACAGTGCTAAGGAATATTCTGAAGTCTAATAGATCATATCAAGCACATGGTAGCCATATCAATTTTCATATTTTTTTAAGTTAAATTAATTAACGTTAACTGGTTGATAACCATGGATTTCAAACATACTAATAATTGACTAAATTGTTGAGATGGCATCACATTCTACGCCATATATAACATATATTAAATGAAATTCTATGGAAGCTATAAAGGAACTACACTACAATAATTACTATGTGCATAAATAAAAATAAGAGAAACAAAAATTGAACTACCAATATGTCATCCCATCTCAATGAATGAATTTTGTGTTATGAGGCCTCTCCACCAAATGAATCTAGATGGAATTGTTTTGCATAAGATTGATATGCGCTACTTTCATGTACGAACATTTTACAAAAGTGCTGGGGCTTATATGCTACCATTAACAGATAAGATGGCTGTGTGACTGTCGAATCCAGCTGCGTTTGCTGCGGTACATTTATATTTTCCAGCATGCCTTGCTGCGACGCTGTCAATACTCAGAAAGCTGACCCTTTTATTGTTGACGATATTCACATCAGGTTGATGATAATTTATTGGTTGATCATTAAAGGTCCATGTCAAATTGACCGGAAAATCACCCTTAACTATGGTGCAGGAAATTGATAGCATTTCACCGGAGTTGAGAGGATCATCGCCAAAAGAAAATTGCAGGATTTGTGGTGCAACTATAAAAATTTTAAGGGACATTTAGCCGGTTCAGATGAGATGCATGTATTATCATTCTCAAAGACGAAAATGCGTAGGTTGACAAAATACGAAAATGTCTCATGACCTCAGCTCATGAAGAATTGGCCAATGAAGTAATAAACCTAGAATCGAATTGAGGTAGACTATTGCTGACGTGCTTGCTCATCTGGAACTGGGAACCTATCAGAGTCATTTGCAGAAGACAGCAATGAACTGAAAATGAATCAGTAGACTCACCACTACAGGATTGGGTATTTCTCTCGGTGCATCTTGGTCGGAGGACAGAGGTGTGGATGAAAGGATAAATAGAAAACGTTACAGACTAGTCTTGTACCGTTTACGAATAATTCTGCAGAGTGACTTGTAGCACCAGCCTTATTAGATGCTGAACAAGTGTATTCTCCAGCATGTCGGGCCGCTACTGCGTCTATGCTTAGAAGGCTGATTTTTTTATTTGAATTGCCAATAGTTATGTCCGTCTGATCACTTTTGATTGGTTCTCCTTTAAATGCCCATGATATAACAATGGGAAGATCTCCTTTGATCACTGAACAAGTAACTGATACTAGTTCGCCCCAATTGGCTGGTTCTTCACCAAACTCGAATGGAAGAATCTGTGGAGCGACTAGGAATTTCCCGTGAGTTATTAACTGATAAATGTCAAGAGTAACACCCTGACGAAACGTATTGCAATGCCAGTGCATATATTCCGACCGCACATGATTAAAAAAACATAGAAATATTACGAAATACACATAAAAATTGCAAATACAAAATTCACTCAATGTCATTGACAACATAATAAAGATAAAATAAAGGTAATCAGTGAATTGAATTCAACCAACAGAATACTAACAAGGTAGATCAAGAGACAGTTGAATTGTGAAAATGGAGAAGAAAATTAAATTCAAAGGATAGGAGAGGAGAGGACAATTCTATGAACGTCATTCTTCTACAAATGTCAAATTAGCTACTCAATTCAACATATTTGCATATGTTTTAATAAGAGTGCATTTAAGTTATATACCATTTACAGCTAAATTCGTAGAATGACTGATGGTTCCAGCAAGATTTGATGCAGAGCAAGTATATTCCCCTGAATGTCTTGCGGTAACTCCGTCTATACTTATAGCACTCATATGTTTGTTGATTCTAGTTACAGTTATCTCTGGATATTCTGAATTTATGATTGCACCGTTGAAAGCCCAAGTGATATCCATTGGCATATCACCTTTCAGTACCGAACAGGCTGCAGAGACAGAGTCTCCCCAATTTGCAGTTTCAGCATTGAAGGAAATTGGACCTAACTGTGGACCAACTAAATTCGATATCCTGGTTAACCCGTCGATTGGTAATAAATACTTTCTAAATATTCCAGCATTATGAATTTAATTCATCATCACGATCTGGAAATGATTAGGAAAGGGAATTGGATGTAGATTTTGGAATAGAAATAAACGAATATATAATTCTCACGGGACTAATCTACTGCCGTAAAAATTCTACACATTTTTACCATACAAATGGAAACAAATGATTTCTCATATACCATTAACCGCAAGTCTTTCGGTATGACTGGCACCACCCGCTTTATTAGAAGCGGCACAAGTATATTCGCCAGCATGTCTTGCCGCGACAGCCTCAATATTTAAAGTAGTAACTCTTTTATTAACAGTGTAAGTTATTCCATCAGCAGCATCAATGTGCGTAACAACATGATCGCCATGACTCCATTGAAATTCTAAAGGTAAATCTCCCTTGCGAACAGAACATTGTACGCTGATACTTTCGCCAGCATTAGCTGGTTCATCTCCAAACGTGAATGGCATTATCTGAGGAGCAACTAAAATACTTTTCTATAATCATATGAAGTGCTTTCTCGGATTTTATGAAAATAAATTGAACCAATATTTTTCAAATTCCCTGTTCAATTTTGTACTAATCGTGACTGCAAAAATTCTTTCCATCACATTAGCTGTTCCGTATTAAAGGAGCCATGCCAACCATACCTTCTATGATCATGTGGATATTGAATTTATACTATAACTGTTCACTAAGTTGACAAGATCCAATGGCCCATAATGATGCACAGAAATATAGAACGTCTATAATGATTGCGAGACTATTAAAGCTTCCTGTGTTCTCGAAGATAATATAGGCATGTATCAAGTGAAAATTCACTACGCACTTACTAATTTCTATACCTAAATAACATATTTTCATGAAAATCGGCGATGATAGGATGAATTATTTAGGTAAGACACTGGCTTGAATATATGGATGGTTGAACCGAGTATTGAATACCCTCCGATTTTTTAATTAGGTAAGTACACATTCAAAGTCAATATTGAAAAAAAAAAAAAACAGCATTCAAAATTCTATTGTCTCTGAATTTAATTGACCGAGTGATTGATCTCAAAATTTCTCGAAAATGCCCCCTTTATGCTAAGTAAATGATAAATATTTCCAAACAATAAGCCAGTTGGAAAGTCAGGGTAGTGGGGCGCAACTACTTGATTGAAGACTAAGAATTGAGAAATTTAACAAATATGAGGAAAGTGCAGGAATGTGTGCTTGTAGCAAAAATTGATAAAATTCAATGCGGGCTACGCAAAATATAATCAATTGCGAACCATTGACTATAAGAAATGTGGAATGAGATATTATTCCAGCTGCATTTTGCGCTGTACAAGTATATTCCCCTGCGTGCCTCGCAGCGATAACAGGAATCATGAGCATGCTAACTCGATCAGCAACTTTCTTTGTGAGCACGCCTGAAGCACCACCCATTTCTTCTCCAGGATAATTCCAACGTATGCTCAGAGGAAAATCCCCAGTTGAAACGATACATTGCAGATTTGCAAATTCGTACGCGTTCATAGGAAGCTTTGTAAATGCAAATGGGGCAATTGTGGGTGGCACTAGGAGCAGAAATAATTACGACAATAACTCCGAGGCCAAACTCGATGCTATACGAAATTCCTAAACAGACTTCTCTGGCTCCTAATCAGAAAGTATGTTGCTGATGATTTACTGAACTTATCATTATCTTATTACGGAGGCTTATGACAGTCTAACATATATTTTTACGCAGTGAGCAACGTATGAAACTCACTGTCGAAGATCTGAAAACATCTGAAATACAAGCACAAAAAAATATTCACAAGGGTACTTGAAAATTCGAATATTCATAAATCTTCTGTAAAAGTGAACAATTGATAGTGTGACTCAATATTATGAATAATTGTATAGAACCAATTTAATAGAAATATGTAATCTGTAATGAAAAACAGTAAATCAAATATTTCGTAATGTTTTAAAGAACAAAGCTCAGTTGGTACATCATAAAATGTTTAACTGAAATGTTGCACATAGTCTGCAACATCGTTGGAAACTAGATTGGGCAAAATTTAGATATATTGTTATTGATAAACTGTTTGAATCCCAATTCGCTCCATTTAATGCAACGATTATATGCCATAAATTTTTGAATAAATGTAGTGTGAAACACGGGTTGATGAATGTTTTGAAGATAAAATATGGCTGGAACTTACCCATTACTTGTACTTCGAGAGTTCCTCTTGCGCTGTAACCTTGAGCATTGCGTGCAACACAGGCATATGTTGCTTGGTCGCTCAGTCGCTCAACGTTTTCGATGATTAGTGTGCCATTAGCAAAAACTTTTTGCTTTCTGTTGATTGGTAGAACTCTGCCATCTCTTTCCCAAATCACAGTTTCAATAGGGTAGCCAGCAACTGGACAAGTGACACGTAGAGTTTCACCAGCTACGATGGCTTTCTTATCCATATGACGAATGAAGGGTAGACCATAAACATTCAAACGTGCTGAGTGTTCAGCAGAGCCAACCTAAGAAGAAGAGAATGAAAGTTAACACTGCAATAGTGACAATTCTTTTCCGATCTATGACTTGCTATTTGCTTTCTTATGTACGAAGTAGTTATAGAATGTGTTCTGGGTTACTAGTATACCTTGGAAGCTGCAATGCATTTGTACATTCCACCGTCGTTTGTATGAATGCTCGAAATATTCAAATTCGAAACAACGTCTCCATTGACGGTCACGTATTGTCCAACTTGGAGTCGATCAGTATTAGAGAGCCGTTTTCCATCGAGTTCCCATGTAATTTCTGGAGTTGGGTTTCCACTGGCGATACATTTCAGAAAAACGCTGGGTCCAGGCTGCAGAGTGTCTTCGGCAAATGTCTGTCGGATTTGTGGTGGCTCAACTGCAACAGAGATGAAACCGGTAAGCTCGTCGATACGACATACATGAATCAAGTCAAGTTTTGTCAAGTTACAGTACATTGTCATTCGTCGATTTATTCTTATGCGCATAAGGATAGTACGTAATAATTAAAATCATACTCACAGCGTCCTCCAAGTTTCAATTCCGCAGTAGCCTGGGCACTTTCTTGATCATTTCTGACGAAACATTGGTACATTCCTTTGTCTTCTTTTTTCACTGCGTCAATTGTAAGAATCGAGTCTTCGAATTGCAATAGCTTGCCATCTTTTAACCAAGAGATAGTCTTGATTGGATTTCCCTCGAAGTTACATGCGAATTTAGCTGGTCTGCCAAAGTCAACCGTTTGTGTTCGAGGTTCGATTTCAGCACCCAATGGTGCAGTCACGGTAAGTACAGTTTCGACACTTTCTCCTCCAACTGAGTTATTCACCACGCACAGGTATTTTCCAGAGTCTTCCACGCGAGCTTCTCTTATAATCAAAGTGCCGCTTACTTGGCGAACGCGCTCATTCAACTGAACAGGATGCCGTCGACTGGTTCCATCAACGAATTTATACCACCTGAAACAAAATATAGATTTAGATATAGCAATCTATAGGCCTGGCAGTTGCCTGCCTTGTAATATGGACGGCCAAAATTTTGACTCAAGCAGGGATATAAGGTGTATAAAGGGCACTGGGCGTCTCTGATGCATTTTGAACCATGGATTACCCAAGCCACAACAGACAGCTCAACATAGCATTTTTTTAAATTTCTTTAGCCCTTTTCTCTTTTTACTTACACAATATGAATGAAATTTGACAATCCTAGTCTATCGAGATGAGATAGCAGATGTAAAGTCAAACTTATAGTGAATGAAATTTTTATTTTACATCTATATTCTATCTGACGGCAACAAATTATAAATGATTATGTATGTGTATACAATGAAGTATTTGATTTTCTAAGTATATACCTTGTACGCAAAACGGACTTATAAAGTAACTGCAAAAAAGCACGGTAATATAGAGAGGATTAGGAAAAGGGAGTAGAAGTTGATTTGGATAATAGGTGGTTTCGGATGGTTGGAGTCAATGGTAATGACAAGTTTGTGGTGAGCGGGGCGGCGGTGCACTAGACATACTAAAATTTAATCCAATATCGAGGCAGGCGAGATGCTGGATATAATGTGTGAGATTGATGGTTGAAATACAAAAAATGGATCGGGCACTGAGGACTGACGACGAGGGGACTTACCAGCCAGTCCGTGGACTGTGTAGGTGGATAGCCCACCTGAAGCCGAACCCAGAGAAGGCCTGGGCATCGCACTGCAGACCCCTCATCAACCCCACTTCAGGACTTATTCAAGCCATCACCGCTCACTTTGAGGACGACGTGTCCAGTCGGGTCTGAAACCAACACGCCTGATTGGCCCCGAGAGGATCTAAGGAAACTTTTCTTTCAAGGAAATTCTCAGAGGAAAATTCTTTAATGCTTTTCAAGGAAAGTAAAAAACTAAATCTGGTGCCGCCGCCCACGCGGGGTAGAGGGTAAGGGTAAGTCTAAAGAGAAAATAGGAAAACCAGGAAAAAGGAGCTAGTGTACCTAGTTATAGGGGCAGGAAACCCCTGAGCCGCGCATGCCAGCGCCAGAGACTCGCCCTCTACCCCGCGGTACTTAAGACCGTCTCCGGTCGCTTTTGGGGCGGTTCGACCTGATGGTTCTGAAAGGATAATTCATCTACAATGACTGTCTAAGCTATTAACCAACCTTTGGTTTGTGATCCGTGGTGCCCATCCATGAGATAAATCGGCCGGTTGTTGAATGCGTACTGTAATCTTATAAATATCACCTACCTTTGACACAGACGTCCGGAGTAAAACAATTAAAAAAAAATTCCTGCATGATAAGAAAAGAGTTGCCTATGTGCAAATAGAAGTCTATCCGGAGTGTGAAATAATTGTGCGAATTTCGTTGTCACAGTTGAAAAAGTAATTTATACCTAGTAATGGGAACAGGGAATCCTTGAAGAGCGCAACCTAATGCCACAGTTTGTTTCATTGATGTGGAAAGTAATTCTCTTTCGAATTTCTTTCCTGGAGATTTAGGAACAACATTAGATGTTGGTTCTGAAAGATGAAATAAAAAATCTTCAACCTCTACCTTATTATAGGAACAGGGTACCCCTGAACGGCACATCCTAACGCCCCTGTGTTTTTTATGAAGATCGTAACTAATTTTCCGCCTTCGTAACGTTCGCCAGCTACTCGTGGAGCAACATTGCTAGTCGGTTCTGTAAAGAAGACGAAACAAATAAGAGCGTGGTACCTTGTTATAGGGACAGGAAACGCTTGCACGGAACAGCTTAGGGCAGCAACATTCCTTACAAGAACAGTCGCTAGCTCTCCCCCTTCATATTTTTTACCAGCGATTTGAGGAGCAATGTTGCTTGTTGGCTCTGTAAGACAATTTTGCAACCCTTACAGATGAGAAACAAAATCACAAGCAGGGAAATACCGCTGAGGCACTGCCACCGATGTCTCTCTATACTTTACATCTACTTTTGTACATTTTGATCCGACTACCTGGATATTGGGGCTGGGAATCCTTGCGCAGGACAGAGTAACCCAGCTGTTTGTTTTGCTTTAATCAGTTTCTTCAAACCGCTATAATCTTTGTCACGTACGTTAGGCGGAACACTCGACTGAGGCTCTGTAATTTGGCAAAATAAAAAAGTGCTTAGGCGTATAATAAACTACGATTATAAATACTGAGACTGGGTATCTCTGTACCAAGGACACAAAACCAAAGAATCTAGAAGGAAACAATTACCTGATCTTTAGTTAACAACGTTACTAACAGAAGACACGTGTATTTGTTGAAATCGTGCAATGCACCTGACAAACGCATGCCATAAAACTAAATGCCTCACCTAAACAATGGTGGTGGACTAGACTGAGCTTCGCAATGCAGTGAAACAGATTGATATTGATCTTTTGTCAGCCCATCGAACTTGGATCTAGGCGGCAACCGTGGAGGACTACTTCCCACGGGTTCTAGAAAGCAAAATTCCGATATTTATGGTAAAAAGAAATTATCAATACCTGAACGAGGGTGGTGGACTAGACTGTGCATCGCAGAGTAATGTCAGAGGTGCTTCTACATGCCCGAAAATTGCATCTAATCTGGATCGAGGTGGAAGACGAGGTGGACTACTTCCAACAGGCTCTATAATTTGAGAAGTTTCGAACATAAAGTATCGGACGTTACAATCAATACGGAAACGACAAGGTCCTATTTAAACAACCAGAACCTATCGAAGGATGGCGGGAGTGTTAGTTGTAGGAAAACGATGTACCATGATCCAATCGTGTGCGGAATAAGTAATTGTTGGAATCCTACCTAAAAATTGGTAGAGGATTCGCCTGAGCCTGGCATAGCATTGTGAGAGCTTGTCCGATACCAATCATCTGGACACTATACTTTGACGTTGGCGGTACTCTAGGTGGTGCACCATTTACTGGTTCTATAAATAATTATACAATTCATTTAAAATACCATGAAACCAACCTAAAGATAGGAGGAGGTAATGCCTGGGCGTCACAAAGCAAACTAAGGTCCGTACCACCCGCCACTTCGAAGGAATCAGATTTTGCAGATTTGGGAAATTTAGGAGACACTCGTCCTGCAGGTTCTGATAAAGAGATGGCATTTGAAAAATACCAAATTTGTGAAACAATAAATCTAACGTTACCTGAATACTGGGGCTTCGGCTATAGCATACTCGAACGAAATAGGATATAATTGTTGGAATAGGAATTAGACTCAAAGTTTCAGATTTTCAACTGAATGAACATTCATTTACCTAGATATTGGAGTGGGAAATCCCTGGGCGGAGCATGAGAGACTAATTGGTAATCCTGCCTCACGAATATATGTACTACTCTTCGCGTCGCTTTGAAAAGATGGTGCTTTTGACCCAACAGGCTCTGGAGAGAATAGAATTCATCATCTTTATTCAAATAGTCTAAGACGATGCGAGCACAATAAATAGATTGCAATAACAGTTAATGTTCGAGTATCCCATAGAGTACAATTCAGATGTACCTGACGCTCTTTGAGATACAGTATCTGGAAAAAAGACTATAGCCTCTGTAAGGTACATGAAGTAATTAACATGCAGAGAACTGTAGCTATTGTTTGAGTATTTACCTGAATAATGGTACCGGAAAGCCTTGAGCGGAGCATAGCAAAGTAATAACTCCCCCAACAGGGCGGAAAAATGAGTTGACTCGATTATCAGTTGAGAATTTAGGGGCCTTTACTCCCATTGGTTCTGAGTAAAGTCGTTTGGTAATATGAAAAAAGTGAGCATAAAATTCACCAAAGTTATTGAAAAGACAGGAACACAAATCGATGTTAAACTACTGCACTGACACCGAATTAACTGTGATAATATTGATTCTACCTGAATGCTGGAACTGGATGACCCTGCGCCTGGCAAGGAATTACAAAAATCTTTGTCGCCTGAGTCTGTAACCATCGCTTTGCATCACCAATAATAGCCGGTGCCTTGCTACCAACTGGTTCTTGTGGGGGAGGAAAGAAAAGCACAATAAAGAGTAGAATCATTGGAAATGACGTAAGAACTGAGTATTACCTAAAAGTTGGGACAGGATGACTTTGACCCTGACAGAGTATTACAATATGTGTTGCCGCCTGCCTCTCCATCAGACTCCCTTTCTCTCCCAAAATTGACGGAGCTTTACTCCCTACTGGTTCTATCAATACAAGCAATCACAAGTGAAACAGATTAAAACAATGAATGAAATTACCTAAACGCAGGGACAGGGTGCCCTTGAGCTGGACATAACATCACAATACTAAATTTTACTCTCTTCTCCAACCATCCACCTTTCAAGTCTCCCGTCAATGCTGGTGCCTTGCTTCCGACAGGTTCTAATTCAAAGGCAATATGTCAAATGGAATTCTAAATTACCTATATGTTGGAACAGGGAACCCCTGGGCAGGACAAAATACTGTCAGATCTTGACCCGTAGCTCGGTCGTACCAAGCCTTTTTCGCATCAATAGAAAATGTAGGTGCTTTGGATCCAACTGGCTCTGGTTTTAGATGTAAATTTATGTTTAAAAGTTACAAACATTGCACACACCTGAATGATGGGACAGGCACACCTTGAGCTGGACAAAATAGAGCAAACTCTTGATTGGATTTCTGTTCGAACCAAGAAAGTTTGTTACTGCTTGAAAATTTTGGAGCCTTACTGCCAACTGGTTCTGTTTTGGAATCATAATATAAAATTAGCTTTCTATCCGAAGAATATCTGGCAATATATTCCTAGCCAATTCAACACATACACACAAACATCATCGATGGAACAAAGATTAACCATTGTTGAGTTACGCTCTCAAGGAAAACTAAACGACGATGAAGAAAATAACATAAAATGTCGTTGCTGATTAAATAATGAAAATATCAGAGCAATTATTGGAGCCGATCAAGTTTAAGACAGTACCTAGTAACTGGGACAGGATGACCCTGAGCATTACAGGGAAGACTTATTCCCAAGCCTGCCCTTCGAACCAACAGTGACAACTTGACGTCTCCGGAGAACGCAGGTGCTTTACTGCCAACCGGTTCTAAATAATGAAAAGAAAAATATGATTCCTAAGGTGTATAATTTTACCTAGTTGTCGGGACAGGGCTTCCTTGAGCGGCACAAAGCAAAGCGACACCTTGGTTATTGTATCTGCGAATTGTCCTACTCAAATCATCAGAGGATAACTTGGGAGATTTTGCTCCAATGGGTTCTGAAAATGTTTTTAAATTTAAGTATTGATGTTACCTTGTTTTTGGAACAGGGTGCCCTTGAGCATGGCATGTAAGTGCGATATCTGTATCTTTGTGCCTAAGGAATGCACTTAGGGAGTCGTCAGTAGAGAAAGTTGGCGATTTGAATCCGACTGGTTCTGAGGAAAATCGAAAAAAAGGAAACTTGAGGGAATACTCTACCTGGAACTATACACCTTGAACCTACCTAATGAAAAACTAGGGTACCCCTACGCGCTGCATTGAATCAATTCCAAAAAATTGGCATTTTCATGTATTTATTATCTCCACAGAGATTTTTGAATTTTAAAAATGATTTACCTAGTAGATGGAGGTGGATGACCTTGTGCATTGCATAACACGGAGACGCTTTGGTCTTTGTAACGACTGAAAGCCCTCGAAGTATCATCAGAAGAAAAGGTAGGTGACTTTAGTCCGACTGGTTCTAAAATATTAATCAGGGAAAAAATGAGCATTGAACCAAAAAACAGGACAGGTCACCCCATGGTCAGAGCTAAATACTATCAAATTCCTGTGGCAGTGGAGATAGCAACTAGTTGTTTCTGGAACTGTGAAACTGTGTTTAGCAAGGAAACTTACTTACCAAGTTAAGCGAAATTGATCGTCTGACTGCTCGGACTAAATAATAAATAATAGCTAGTAGATTGCGAAAACTATCTCACCTCGAAATGGGCACGGGATATCCCTGGGCAGGGCACAAGAGAGCCACTGACTTTTTCAACCCGACTTCAGCCCATTCAACTTTGTTAATGGTTGGAAATTTTGGTTTTGCACTTGACGAAGGTTCTAATGAAAGTAAATACTTAGTCGATACAAGTATGCAATGATGAGAAAATTACTAACCGTGTAATCGGGACAGGGAAACCTTGAGCAGGACATATCAATGATACCGCGGTAGAATGGGTTGTAGGCTTCACAACCTTTATATCGGAATTTACAAATTTTGGTTTCGTACTGGACACGGGTTCTAGGAAAAGGGAAATTGAATGTCAAGCCCTATAGCAAATCAATGTGAGAAAAAAGTTCTCATGGAAACTTAAGAACATGTCCACTTTTAAAATGATCAAATGTTTTATGTTTATACCTAAATGCTGGGACAGGGAATCCTTGGGCAGGACATAGCAATGTAGCTGGTTTTGCTCTACTAACGGTCACCTCCAAAGTCTTTACAGATACACCAGCGAACTTCGGCTTAGAACTTGAGACTGGCTCTGATAAAGAGACAAAGAAAGCAATTTGTAAATTTCCATTCACGAAAAAATTATGAATGTCGGAATTCGGAAAACTCTGAGACCGAGCAAGCATGAGCATCCATTGAGCAGAAACATTCGTACCTTTATGTTCCTTAGACAAATAATAATTAATAGTTGCGATTTTAGTTTACGGTAAATATGCTATCATCTTTGTACCTGAACATCGGTACAGGATATGCTTGAGCAGGACAAAGGAGCGTGATATGATTTCGATTAGAAACAGTTGGTTCTAATGCCTTGACAGCAACGGCCGTGAACTTCGGCTTGGAACTTGAAACCGGCTCTATCAAAAAAATACGAATAACGTGAATAAATGTTTGAAATGTTTACCTCATTGCAGGGACAGGGAATCCTTGCACGGGACAGAGCAAGGTCACGGCACCCATGTAATGTATACTAGGATTTATAGCCTTTACGTCTAGCGCTGTTAACTTGGGTTTTGAACTCGAAACTGGCTCTGTATTAGATTAAAATTGAAACCTTAATCTTGCCATGAAAATGGATAGTTAAATGTTAATTATCTATACATGAATACCAGAACTGGGAACCCTTGTACAGGACTTCAGAATGCTAAAGCTTCCCTCTTCTCATCAAAAGCAGTGACCAAAACTGCGTTAGGAATGATTAAATTGTAATCAACTTATCCAAACTCACTTAAAAACTGGGACAGGATGAGCTTGGGCTGGACAGACCAACGGAACACCTTCACCTTTGCGAACTTCAAACGTGCGACTCTTGTCGATGGTTGAAAATTTTGGTTTAGCAAAGCCAACGGGTTCTAAAAATTAAACTAATTGCAAATTTCTCTCGAAACAGTTGAACACTGGTCTGCTGGGACAGGAAACATCTAAGCTCTATTCACTCACAACCTGATCCACCAAAATAAAATATACTTAAGTCCATACCTAAATGTTGGGACAGGAAACCCTTGTGCTGGACACAGCATAGTGAGGCTTGATTGCTGAGTAGCTCTCAAACCAATATCATTTACGGATGGAAATTGAGGCTTCGCACTCGACACTGGTTCTATAATGTAAAGAATAAACTATATTTCATTTATTTACCTTTCATCGCTGACTTCACGATTAAAAAGGTTCTCAAGGCCATTGTCAGTTGCTATCAGATTTCACAATATTTAATAAGAAAAGAACTACTCGGATAAATTTCAGCAGTGAATTTTGTGCAAATTCGACTAACGAATCAACGTGCCTACCTATACGATGGAACCGGGAACCCCTGGGCAGGACACAGCATCGTCGTTTGTTTATTTGAACCAATAGTAAATCGTTGTAGATCACTTGTGCCAGATAATTTTGGTCGAGAACTGGACACGGGTTCTGAGAAAAATTTTTGTGGACGTTTCTTTGAAATGGATTTACCTGTACGATGGAACTGGGAACCCTTGGGCAGGACATAATACAGTCATCGCGCCACCGAGTGAGACCTTGAAAGTCTGAGAATCAGCCAACGATGGAAATTTTGGACGAGAGCTTGCAACCGGCTCTGAATACAAAAAAATAGAATACATCTGATAGTAACTTTAAATAATTTACCTATTTACGATGACTGCGGGATACTTGGACAGAAATTTATGCAATCAAATAGATATTTAAAATGCTAGTAATCACCTGAACGATGGAACAGGGAATCCCTGAGCTGGACAAGTAATCGTCAACGAACCAATAACTGGTACTATGTATCCTCTCGTGTGTTCCGTAGTGGAAAATTTTGGGCGAGAGCTAGCGACTGGCTCTGAATTCAAAATTTGATAATCCTGATGAGGATTTTTGTAATGAAATTTAGAAATTATAACGGCAGAATAGAAATCACCTGTAATTTGGAACGGGAAACCCCTGCGCTGGACACAACAGAGTCATTGATTTCTTGAGGAAAACTGTGTAAGTTCTCGAATTTTCCATCATTGGAAATTTCGGTCTGGCGCTTGAGACTGGTTCTAAATAAAAAATAAATAGTCTTGAAAAATTCCTACCTATGCATGGGAACAGGAAACCCCTGCGCAGGACACAGCAGCGTTAAAGCACCTCCAATTATCGATGTGAAACCACGTGAGTTGTCCATCGTTGGAAATTTGGGCCTGACACTACCTACTGGCTCTGCGATTTGAAATTCAATTTTTATTTGAAAACTGACTTACTTGTACATTGGAACAGGGAACCCTTGGGCAGGACACCCCAATGTTACAGAACCACCATTCATTGTTTTGAAGCTTCTAGAGTCATCAACAGTTGGAAATTTTGGTCTAACACTGCCAACTGGTTCTGAACAAGAAAAGATACTATCTTTTATTATCTATTAGTCTACCTGTAGAATGGAACAGGAAACCCCTGTCCAGGGCACAACAAGGTAATCGATCCTCCAAGAATTGATTTGAAGCCGCGAACATCATCCATTGTTGGAAATTTCGGTCTAACACTTCCCACTGGTTCTAGAAACGAAATTCATATTTTCTACAATGAATTTATCCTACCTATGTCCGCAGGATTTAGGACTCAGAAAAAAGATCCCAATGCAACGGCGTTGGATAACGATTTCCTAAATATTCGAAGAGAGAAATATTCAGAGAATGAAAATAAAGAGAACTTTTTTGCACTAAGTATTATAGACATGAATAATATGCGTATTACTTCTTCACACAAGCCAGCAAATTGAAACTCCTACCTATATGATGGAACCGGGAACCCCTGTGCAGGACAGAGGAGCGGTAGATTTCCACCAAAATGCGTCGAAAGTCCGTTCAAGTTGTCCAAACTTGGAAATTTAGGTCTCACACTCCCCACAGGTTCTGCATTAAATAAAAAAAAGCCCGAGCTTGCTTAGGCCCCCTGCTAGGCCAAACTTAATGCTATATAGCTTAACTTGAACTTGCATCTAAATTCCTTGCTCTTTTACCATGTGTGATGATGATGATTTAACCAACTTACCTTTTCGATATAAGAAGAACAATTGCGAAGTTAATTAATTTGGAGAAATTTGAGAACGGGAAGTCATGGGATCGAGGGCGGACGGTGGCGCGTGCCCG